>CM075299.1:4468052-5002408 GCA_037672795.1 Lagerstroemia speciosa
AGTACAAAATCTTTAAAATGTTATAAAATCACATAAAACCTTAATATTTTATTTTTGTTATATTTTATGGTAAAAATATCATGCTCGTCTTCTTGTCATTTTAGTGCTTAATATCAAATATTTTGTTTTAATATTGACTTGCAAAATGAATCAATAACAATACGTATATCATGAAAATGAAATTAACATTACCGATAATGGATAGCAAAATGAAATATATATACTATAAACATAACCACCAACAAACAAATGTACCGATATCATATTCCTAAACAATCATTTTGGAATTTATGAACTCATGTTATGATATACTAGGATGTTTGATCACTTTGAGGAGTAAATCTTAGACATATTTATTAGTTAGGATATATGTTTATTTTGAAACTGGAGATCTGAGTATATTTGTGATTATCTGGATCATTTTGGGATCGTATTAGAATACGATATTAATATATGTGTTTGTCGATGGTTAAGCTTATGGTATATATTCTATTTTGCTATTAGTTATCAGTAAGACTAATTTCATTTTTATAGTGTACGTGTTGTTATCGATCATTTCATAAGTCAATATTGAAATAAATATTTAATATTAAGCACCAGAATAAGAAGAAAATAAACATGATATTTTTACCAAAAATATTTTAAAAATAAATATAAAGATTTTGTACGATTTTATAATATTTTAAAGATTTTGTATCATATTATAACAATAATTAAACTTTTTGTCCTGTTGGTACTTTTTTCCTAAAGTTTTTATTCCTACATAATTCAATTTTGCACGTCAGTAGCCAAGTAAGAAGCCAAGTAGGAGCCATGTCAATACTTGTTAATGGCGTCAACAGATAATTGATAGTTTTGTACCATCGATGTTAACTTTTCAAAGAGTTTGTACCACTCTTTAGCATTTTAAATATTTTATATCATATTATAACATTTGCTAAACTTTTTGTACCATTGGTGTTTTTTACCCTAACATTAATCACACATTTTGTACAATTTGTATTTTTCCCAAGGTTTTTATTGCAATGACATTCAATTTTCCAAATTAGTAATCATGTATGGGTCACGTTATCACCACGTCAGCAATCATTAATTACGTTAACAAAAAACTAATGGTTTGTACTATTAGTATTAACTTTTTAAAGATTTGTCCCATTTTGGTAATATTTCAAAAAGATTTCATACCATAAAATAATATTAGCCAAACTTTTCATATCATTAAATTTTTTTCCCTGACTCGTTATAATAAATAAAAGCTCATCGGTCCTATACGAGTCTAGTCGAGGAGGAGAGTGCAGTGCGACCATCGGACGAGTGTGTCGATTGCTGAGGACGAGGATGAGAATTGATTATAAATTAGGATTTTATAAGCGAGCGAAAAAGAAAAAAATAGAAGGATGTTGAGCGAGGTGAGACACTAGGACGATTTTTTTAATTATTCTAAAGTAAATAATAGTGATATCAGTTATAATCTAAAATAAAGTATTAGTTAGACTCACGAATTTTTTGAACCGAATAAAAATTGGGAAGCCCAAAAATCAAACTCGTGAAAATCAAATTGAATTCAAACTTTCACTCAGTTGGAACTATTCATATGTCATCTTATCTAATTAGTATTCCCAGGACAATAAAGCCCCTGAAGGCTGTAACACTGGGGGCTGAAACCGATAAAAAGAGCGAGGACTAAAATAGGAATCACTATATCGAGGGCCAAAATCGACTTTTCACCTCCCTTAATTTCAATTCTCTCTCTCTCACCGTCTCTCTCTCTCTCGTGCTGTTCAGTCGGACAAAACCCAGCAAAAGCGAAACTCCCCCTCCTCCTCCACCACCACCACCACCACCAGCACCTCCTGCTCCTCCATCTTCCCCGAGCATTTGTTCTTCCTGCCGTGGCTCCATGCGAGGAAGCTGAATGCTTGGATTCCCTTTCCTGCTCGTCGCCAATCCACCCGCCGCACCCATTCTTCCACTTCAGCGGCTCGGATCTCTTCCCTGTGGTTCTGGATTGTTGCTTCGATGCTGCACGGGTCTCCCTTTTCTGCTTGAATACGGCGGAATTCCTCTTCTTTGAACCCGTTGGAAGGTATTATCCTTGCTGACTACTCCTCAGATGCTATCGATTTGCTCCCAGCTCGATTCTCTTCTGATCTTTCATATATTCTGCGAGAATATTGGTTATTACATTTCAGTGACTGATATAATCGGTGCTGTCGTTTTTGCAGTATGAAGAATTATCCAACTGTAAGTATTTTGCGGTAGAATTCACGCTATCAGCTCTTAAGTGAGCAATTTAACTAAATCGCTTGTGCTTCATGGAGTTCTGCTATTATTAGCTGATTAATACAGGCAGCCGAATTGATCTCAGTTAGTTCATTTAATTCGCGGGGACATTGTTCTTGAATTGTCTGTTGACATTTTTTGAAATTTAGATTTACCTGTAGTGAAGATTGTTGGAATGAATGAGACTCTATATCAGGCAAGCCAATTATGTGATGGCGGGATTTGACTCATGAGAACTTAGCTGATACTGGGGATTGTTGGAATGAATGAGACTCTATATTAAGCAGCCCAATTATATGATGTCATCACTTTACTTGCGAGAACTTAGGTGAATTCGCATATATGCGCGTCAAAAGCTGGAAGTGTTAAACTCTTATAACTTTCCTGATTTGGTGAAGCTACTGAACTTTATAACAAATTTGACGAAATTCCAACAAGTCTAATAACACGGCAAGGAAGTTTGGATAGGGAAGCAGGGTAATGCCTTGGGGCCATATGTGTTAGATGCTTCCTGCACACAGTTTTTTCTCTTACATGTCTACTTGAATCATTATTTGAATTTTTATATGTCCCTGGAATAGTTATTAGAATTATGGCCATATCCAGTTTGGTGCATATATAAATGTGTATTACATTTTGGAAATTCGTTTTACCATTATTACTAACCTGTCGAAGTAATAACTTCGGGTGATTTAGCTTGTGTTCTAGTGAAGTAGTGCATGTGTGTATCTGATGATGCTCATATTTATTGTTTTATGAAGATGTAACCATGCTGTTCTTATGAAGCAGTTGAAAAGACTTAATTCTTGAGTAGAACTAAATTATATTTAGATCAAGCTTATGCTCTGAAACAACCATCAGTGCACATAGAAACATGTTCCTTTTTATGTTGTTCAAATGATTTGACTGCTTAGGTCGAAATTTGAGATTGTCAAATGGTATGTAATTTTAAAAGATTATGAACAGTGTTTTTATGGAAAAAAAATTAAGAAAGAGGAAATTATGATGAATTCTTTATTCTTTAATCAAGTAACATATATAATATTTTTAATTTGATATTTTAGCTCATTTGCATTGTTAAACAAAATCATCAAATTAATTTTTCCCTCAAAATTTGTATGAAAGCATAAAAAAGTAGATTCCATGTTTTCCACGTATAAGATAAAACTAGAAATCTTTCTTAAGATCTAATTTTCCTATTGAATAGTTACCTTATGTTTTTTGCTTAGATACGTGTAACTTTTAAAGTTAGTATGGATGTCATAAATGATTCTAAGACTATAGAAGCAATGCTATAGTTTAAGTTACAGCCAGCACTTTGGCATTTAGATGTGCTTGAGTATATATAAATATTTGCAAAAACAGCCATAGAGCAATTAACTAAAATTATGATAAATAATAACTTTCTTCATATATTATCCATGGATTTAAGTGAAATTTTTTATTGAGATAATTAAAATTTTGAGAGGACAAAAATTTAAGAATATACATTTTTAAAAAACATTATTTGTGAAGTTGAAAAGGTTTCATGACCTTTTCATATGAAGCAATTAAAAAATGAATAATCACAGTACTAGATTTTTTGCATAAAACACCTATTTGTGTTAAAGGGTTTCTCCCCCCCAACAGGTGCTAGTTTTAGAAGCACTTTAATCAGAAAATGTACATCATTCTTTACAGACTTTATAACAATATGTCAAAGTTCTGCTAGAAAACCTCATTTATGTTGAAAGTACTTAGTAAATGATAATTGTGCATTCCTCCTTTACTATATGTATTATAGATTCTTTCAACTACATCTAGATGGTCATTTGATAATCACCTATTGCGGTTGACACAGTGCTCGTGTTTCAATTCAGTGTTCACCGGCGTTATGGATTTTCGGAAGTCCACTTGCTTGGGTGAGCCATGTTCTTCTGGCATGGGAGCAATGGTACTCCCAAACAAGGTCCCTTGTGTTGTTAAATGTGAAAAGCAAGCAGCTAGTCATGCTATGGAGGATGATGTAGATGTTGACCTGGGAGAAGTATATTTCTTGATCTTGCATTTTCTGTCTGGTGGGCCGTGCCAGAGGACATTTGGACACCTCCAGAATGAGCTTTTGGAACATCAACTTCTTCCTAGGAGATATCATGCTTGGTTTTCAAGGAGCAGTGCACATAATAGTAGTGAAGAAGACGATGGGATCTCTTATCCTCTCAATTATAGTGACTTGGTCGACAGGTAAACTTCTCTTTACCTTCTTTGGGCAGTGGCTACTTATGTGCTAAATAAAGTAAAGTTTCAAGACCCTGATCTTTCTTGGAATTTTTGTATCATATTTATGAATATATTGATTTTCTATTTTTGTTAACCAGCACATGTTTAGGTTTTTTTTTTTTCACCAACACATTTTAGTTAACACTTAAATCTTCACAATATCTCGTTTTAAATACAAACCAATCTGCTGATGAATAAACTCAGACATCACTGCACTTCCACTTGACACCTATCATAATGATAAGTGTCTCGTCATGCCTTGACCTTCTCTTGAATTCTCAAAACTTCTGTTGCTCCATCAGAGTTTTGCTTGCTGAAGTACTTTCCTTCGCTTCTCTTTTTCTAAATAATATTGAAGCTGGCTCTGCTGTTATTGCTGTGAAGCATTAACTCTGTAGTGTTGTATGCATAAAATGTGCACTAACATTTTCCCAAGAATTAATTTACTCAGAGTCAACTTACTGCAGTACTAGTTGAGTGCAAAGTGATTGAAGTCAAAAGCCAGGAAGATGACGACGCTGAGATCAAAGACTGTAGTTCAGAGAGATCTATGGGTCCTATAATATTTCTCAATGTATTTGGAGTTGAACTATCGGCATTTTTCTGTCATCAGGTATCCTCATGTTGCAAAAGATCACTTGATAAGGCTGCTGAAGCAACTCATGCTGACTGTGGCTCCTCCATTACATAGCAAGATTGGAGTAAAGGCTCCCAGTGCATCTGATGTCCCTACATTGCTTGGAACCGGTTCTTTTTCACTTGTGGATTGTATGTAATTTCATTTTTTTTTTTTATTTGCCACCCCCTCTTTATTGATTTTGCATCATATTGATATTTATCAGAAATTCTCTTTCAACAACCAGAAAAAGGAAGGTATAAGAAAGTAGTATTGTTGTGCAAAGACCTTTTCCAAAAGGACTTTTGAAAGTCTGGAACCTCTCTAAATACCTCTCCAGACCCTAATGCATGCAACACTTCACATCTGGGGGATCTATACTATTGCTATCCAAATGGATTAGTTCCTGTCAGATTCCGCAAGCAGTTCTTCTCATTGAATCCTTGAAATAGAGATTTTTTTGAATCATACTTACCAGGTGGCAATAAAATGAGCAGTGTGTTGGAGGGACTGCTATAATGCTAGCATGTCCTATATCACAGTTAGAGAAACAAAGAATAGCAACAATACTGAGAGAGTCAAATGGCATCAATTTTAGATCTCAAACCACTACCCCTTTGATCTATTTAATCATATAAACAGCAATGCACAAACTTTCTTCCTGGATGGGTTTCTTCTCTGATTTTTTCATCAGTTGGTCTTTTGCTCGTTTTAGGTCTTGTAGGCATGAGTGGGGAGGAATGGGAATGAAATAAACCACAAAATGCAAAAACATTTCCCTTTTTTATGATTTATTCTATTTCATTCCTTCCATTCATGCTTACCAAACTTGCAGTTAAAAGGAAAACACTTATTTGAGTTACTTTTGCCTTCTGAAGCTTTTGCAGATTTTCCATTTAAGAGAGTGGACGTGGCACTTAAAAATGCATAAAGGATTATAATTGTAGTCCTCAAGGTCACACCCTTGTTTTCTTCCCTCTTGTGCACTTGGACACAAGAAAAAAGAAACATTTTTTTATGTAAAAAGGAAAATAAATTACTATTCTCAGTTGATTGGCCACTCTATCAACATTAGAATTCTACTATTGTTATAACTATCTGCTTGTGCGGTATGTAAATTAGCTGATGTAGAGGTATTAATTTGATTTGCAGGTGACAATGCTGTGATGAAGAAGCCTTTTAAGCCTCTACCACCTCACTTGCTGTGGCCTCATATGCGCACTGACCAAGTTCATGGTCTTAGTTTGAGGGAAATTGGTGGGGGGTTCAGAAAGCATCATCGCGCTCCATCAATCCACTGTGCTTGTTATGCCATTGCTAAACCATCTATGATGGTTAACAGGATGCAAAATATTAAAAAGCTCAGGGGACATCGAATTGCTGTCTACTGTGGTATATGGCCTTCTTATCCTTGGATTTGCAATCCCTTGATTTTGTTTGCTAGATTCAACTTGCATAAGCTACACTTAAATTTTGGATGACTTTGAATTTCCATGTTCTTGTGAACAAGGACACGTTGGTTTTTCTTTCCATCATTTATGTATTTATGTTAAATTTATTGATAATAAAGTTGACAAATGAACTTTGCTAGATAATTTTTATGATAGTAACTTGCCTTTCTACTATAAAATGGTTCTTGTGAGTTAAAATGACCCAAAAATATGTTTGTATAAATATTTTTTTTGGGGAAGATGAACGTAATTATGCCATAAACAATTGGAAAGGAAAGTGACTAGCAGCTACTGTGTTTAAATTGGCACGGACCATCTATATCTATGTTATTTGGAAGGAAAAGAATGTTCGAGTATTCCAGCAAATCTCCGTCGTAGAGGATGCTTGCAGGAATTTTATTTTGAGCATGCTAAGGAGTAGATTAGCTTCTTTACATGGAACTGGGGCAAGGCTCCGTAATAGTAGCTTGTCTACCTTTCAAGCATTGCAGGAGCTTTTGTAAATGAAATTTGGGATGCTCTTTTGTAAATGATCATAGTCTCCGCTCTATGTACAGAACCTCTCTTACAAGATTGTGATCAATGAAATCTACTTACTTTTCAAAAAAAAAAAAATGTTCATACAATGCAGTGTGCTTTTGGGTTCTCTTCCTCTTTGGAATATTTTTTACTGACCTTGTTAGGAAATACTAATCTTCTTCCATGGTTTCTTATTAAAATGGCCAATTTAAAGAGCAAAGAGAGCACTTTACTGGTGGAACTTTAATTTTACCTTTTAGAGGATAGGAAGTATTTGTACTTGCCCCTGTAGATTGAGCTATATATTCATGAATGATAGAGATAAGAAAGTGATTCAAAAAGGATCTTTAATGAAAAACTAGGTTGCACCAGGCAGGGGCTGAAAATTTAATTCTCTTTAATTTAGCATATGTTTTTCCCTAAATGGAAATGTTAGCTATGTATTTATTGAGGCATTTGATTAAGGATAGGAGTGGCTCTTGAATTATTTTGTTTTTGTTGGGAGAGTTTATTTTCAATACTCCGGGCACTGTTTTATTACCCCAAAAGGAAAAATCTTATGATAGAGAGCCTGCATTTCATATAGTCAAGCTTCTCATGAAAGCACTTGACAGTATCTTGTTTGCACCAGCCATATTTGATCGATCTGGAAGATATGTCATTACTGGTTCAGATGATCGCCTCGTCAAGATTTGGTCGATGGAAACAGCATTTTGCCTTGCAAGCTGCCGTGGACATGAAGTACGTTTAGAACCTCAATTTCATGGAAGCCAAGATTTATGCATTTCTAACACCAAATTGTGGTGCTGATTTCCTGTTTTGTGATGTTTGGAGGGTGATATCACAGATTTGGCCGTTAGTTCAAACAATGCTGTAGTGGCATCTGCTTCAAATGATTTTGTAATCAGAGTTGTAAGAAATTATTTATCAATATGTACAATTTTCTTGTAAGGAAGTTCATTGATTGTGTTCTTAGCAAAAAGGTACATTGATCATACTTTTATTTTCATTTGTTTTCTTTTACAGTGGCGCTTGCCAGATGGAGTGCCCATTTCAGTTTTGCGCGGGCATACTGGAGCTGTAACTGCTATTGCATTTAGTCCACGACCCAACTGTGCTTACCAACTCCTATCGTAAGTGCTTATTTTGGACCTTCTTGCTTTGTTTTTCCCCCCAAACACTTAATAGTTCTACTCTCTAAAACCAAGAACCAACTATCATTCTTGTTATTAACTATGCTTTCCCTGTTTAAATGCCAAACATGTATTCTGCAGTTCTTCAGATGATGGAACTTGCCGGATCTGGGATGCTAGGTATTCTCAATGTACTCCAAGAATTTACATGCCAAAACCTCCAGATGCTGTTGCTGGTCAGATACTTCTCTCAGTGATTGTTATCTCTTCATGATTTTGCCGTTAGAGATGGGTTCAACTGTAAATTGTCTGCAGGGAAGGGTAATGCTTTCTCAGCTGGTGAACCCTCTTCTACTATGAATCCAGTAAGCCATCATATATTATGTTGTGCTTACAATGCTAATGGAACTGTATTTGTCACCGGTAGTTCTGACACTTTTGCACGGGTAAGTTTAACTTAACATGTCTAAAAAGCTCCTTTGGCTACCTTTTTTTTTTCCTTATAATATATAATATGCATATGTATAGAGTCATGTTTGTTGAACATATTTTGGGATTGTCATTGGCTTTTTAATTTTTGCACTCAACCAATAAATTTGTGCAGGTTTGGAATGCTTGTAAATCTAATACGGAGGACCCAGAACATCCAGTTCATGAGATGGACATATTATCTGGTCATGAGAATGATGTTAACTATGTGCAGTTCAGGTTTGCTAATCATGCATATGTTACACTTATATTTTCAATGCACAGCAATTCTGACAGCTGGAGTACTGTCAAATGCAGTGGATGTTCTGTGTCTCCTCGATCTTCATTCTCTGACACTTCGAAAGAGGAAAATGTAACAAAGTTCAGAAATTACTGGTATGCAATTCATTCAATTCTATGGAGGAAGCATATTTGTGCCTGCCATTCCTTATCTCATGTTTTCTCTAGCGATCAAAGCTTCTCTTGTCTTTTCAATAAAATGCTTGTTTTGGGGTTGCTCTCAGGTTCTGTCACGACAATATAGTTACTTGTTCTCGTGATGGAAGTGCAATCATCTGGGTGCCCAAATCACGTAGATGTCATGTGAGATCCTGATTGCATTTTAACTTATTAGAGACATGTTCCAACCTTTTCATATTTGCACTCTAAATTTCCCAAAATATGCAGGCTCTTTGTTTTTTTTTAACCTGATGAATGGGAATTATTAATGTTGCCAGGGGAAAAGTGGACGTTGGACACATGGATATCACTTGAAAGTTCCTCCTCCTCCTTTACCACCTCAACCTCCCCGAGGAGGTCCACGTCAAAGACTTCTTCCAACTCCAAGGGGTGTTAATATGATAATCTGGAGTTTGGATAATCACTTTGTACTTGCAGCTATAATGGGTAAGCTACTACAGCTCTGGAGGTCTTGTGGTTTCTTCAAAATATTTTGCATTGAAGCCTCTAATCCCGATTCCTGAACACCCCTAATTACACAAAAGCTATTTTAGCTAGTGGATTCTTTAAACCTTTATCCTCTATTGAGTAGATGCGGGCATCTTTCATATATTTTCTCTTAGTGGATGCAGTCTTAATAGTTTCTTTTGTATTCTGGTATATTCTTCTGGTCTCCTGAAAACAATTGTGCAAACCTTCTTTCTTCTTAATGGGGGCCCTTTTTCCATTTTCTTTGTTTTTATCTGTGTATTCCTCCGATATGTCCGTTCAACACAACACAGGTCATTGAAAGGATTGATCCTTTTATATTGATACCTCATTACGCACAATATTTCATTTCCAAGCTTCGGGCATTTATTTAGCTTATCGCTGGTAAATGTTGTGACTTAAAAGGTTAGCATTTAGTATAACAAGATTATAATTACCGTGTGCTACTTGTTTGGAGTTTATGTAGCAGTAGTTTCCTCTTTTGCTTTTAGCACCATCCTTTCTGAGTTTCTGATCTCTAGTTTGTTTAATTGGCGCAGATTGCAGGATATGTGTTTGGAATGCAGCAGATGGTAGTTTGGTCCATTCTTTGACAGGTCATAGTGCTTCTGTAAGTGGATTTTGGATCCTTGAAATGACTAGGTTATAATATTTATGGATACATATTTGGTGGCTCATTACCTAATGTTATTGCAAGTAACAGTCTTATGTCTTGGATGTTCATCCATGGAACCCTCGGATAGCTATGAGTGCTGGATACGATGGAAAAGCAATTGTTTGGGATGTAAGTTACAATCATTAGGAATACCCATTATATCACACTTTTATGCAGTTTGGATATTGTTAAACTAAAATGATTATCTGTTGTGCTTCTAGATATGGGAAGGAACACCTGTTCGAGAATATGATATTGGACGTGTTAAGTTGGTTGATGGAAAATTTTCTCCGTAAGTGAGACTACAACTATTCCCCAGCAACTTCATTTCTTGGTTACATATATCTACAGCATTTCGTGCTGGTCATGTGGCTTTGATATGAAGATGTAATTTTCAGGTCAAAATTTGGAATAGTTTCTGAATTTTTTAGTAGTGGTCTCCTAAGTTGTTGTTTTCTTTTTTCATTGTGATAATTAACCATTTTCTTTAAGCAGTCTAACTGACTTTATTGCTGCTAATATATGCACTGTTATTCCTTGCCCCCAAGTAAATTAGATCCATGCATGTCCTTTAACAGGCACTGTTTGGGCAACTGTATACAATTTGGTACAGATGTGAATATTTAGTTACTATTTAGTAATCAATAAATGCTTGCTTTTTTCATGCAGTGGAACCTGGCCTGACCATCATGGACTTCTCTATTTTATTTTTCAGGGACGGGACTTCAATTGTTCTTTCAGATGATTTTGGCCAAATCCATCTCGTAAATACAGGCCAAGGAGAGTCCCAGAAGGATGCCAAATATGATCAGGTACTTGAAACTTTTGCTTTAGTTGCTACCTTGTCCTCAACACAGTTGTTGCTGTAATCTCCCATCTGCCAAAAAACTTGGTATAATAAGCACCTGCTTGACTTTGGTAATATATTTGATTTGACATCTTTTGTCCAGTTCTTCCTTGGGGATTACCGCCCACTTATCCGTGACGCTCTTGGGAATGTCCTCGATCAGGTTAGTGGCCATTTGTCCATCTAACTAGCCATACACTGCATACACTGTACAGTCTCGATATGCTAGTTATTATTTCAGGAGAGGGGTAGGAAGTGTTTCTTTCAAATTTCTGTTATCTTGATTCATGTCTTTTCATGTGTCTGCATTTCTGAGTATCAAGGATCTGTTACATGTTGCCAAGGTTGTCAATGTTTTGTTCAAATGCCATACAATGGGGTTAATTGAGTGATCAAACATATCCTTAACATTTTGCTCCAAATATTAGTTCTTTCTTTCCTATTTGCCTTCTTCTGGAACTAATGTAACCTGTATCACATGTGAGACAGGAGTCACAACAACCCCCGCACAGAAGGAATTTTCAAGATCCTCTGTGTGACTCAAGTGTGTTGCTCACCTTACTTCCAAAGTTGTCATCTGATTCTTTAGCTTTTATTCTCTGTTGAGTAAATCTAATGAGATAAGACTTTTATCCGCAATGCTAGGTCTGATTCCATATCCTGAACCATATCAAACTATGTACCAGAAAAGGCGGCTAGGTGCCCTTGGCATGGAGTGGCGTCCTCATGCCACGAACTTTGCTGTAGGCCCTGATTTTAGTATGGGCCAGGATTATCAGGTGCCTCCGTTGGCTGATTTGGAAAGGCTGATGGAACCATTGTCTGAGTTTATTGATCCCTTGTATTGGGAACCTGATAATGAGATTTTGACTGATGACAATGACTCTGAATATAATGTTGCCGACGAATATACAAGTGAAGGTGAGAGGCAAAGTTTAAGTGTCGGTTTATATAGTGATCCTGAGTGTAGTACAGCAGACAGCGATGAGGAGCAGAATCATAGAGCTGAGCAACATAGATCGGGAAGGAATAGTCGGCGTACTGAGGTAATCTGCCTCTTTGCTTTTTTTTCCCCCCCCTATCTCGTTCTTTCCTTCTCTTAATTTTTTGAGCTTATTGGTTCTTTATGGGGCCAATGTTGCACCCACTTACCCCTTTTAAGTATGTGAATCTAGATAATTCTACGCCTCTTGATGAGGCCCATTGTAGGTGGTCATGTCACCTTAGTTGAGGTCACTAGGAATCAAATCTGCTCCTGTCACATTATTGTCTATCCTGTGATTGCTGGAATGATCCATGAATTTGCTGTCCTTGAAGGTTGAGTTGGTTTTTTCTGGGAGACGGGCGAGGAAGAGGAATTTGGATGATTTTGAAGGTTCTAGCACCAAGATTGTTCGAAGTAAGAAACCAAAGAGTCGCCAGAAACAACATTCTAAGCGAAAATCTTCCAGAGCAAATGTTATGAGACCTCAGCGAGCTGCGGCAAGGAATGCTTTGACTATGTTTTCTCAATACAGTGGAACATCTACCGGGGGAGAAGACGAAGATGACTCAGAAGATTCTTCATCAGAGAGAGATCCTGTGCCAGTGAAATTTAAAATTGAAAGAAATGAAACTGAAAGGAAATTGCACGTATTGCAGCAGGAGGAATGTTGTAATGAAAACAAGCGAATTTCCCTGCATTCAGAGGTTCCTGAATCTCAGTCAAATGCTGGTGAGAGGAAGAGACTGGTCCTCAAGCTTCCACTTCGTGATTCGAAGAAACCCGCATCTTCAGAAGATGTCAAAACAGTGACTGAAGCAGTGAACTCTACTTCTAAACACCCTCTAGACAGTATGCAAAATAAGATTAGTTTAATGTCCAAGGGTGTTGCATCCTGCTCTAGAGATGCAGCAGATATGCAGTTGTTTTTCAATGAAAACAGAGATGATTACATCTCTGAAGGACTGGGGAAGAAAGCTTTTAGTCCTCTGGAATGTACGGTTGCCAGTGAGAATGAGGACATGATTAGATTGGGGGAAGTCAAAGTTGAATCATCAGCACATTTGGAGTTTGAAGCGTTTCCAATGGAAGTACTTGACCGGTCCAAATCTATGTCCACTTCACTCATGGAAAATGAGAATTCTTTGAAAAGGTGCGCTAGTTTAGATTCGGTAGTGTTATATTAATCAGATTTATGAGTATTGAAGCTTTATTTTTTCGCAGGATTGAAGAAACATCTAATGTGAACGCACTGGATAATGTGGACATTCTTAGAGCTGAGTATTCTGCCTCTCTTGAGCATGCTTGTACGTCTTCATCCTATGAGCTTCCCAGCTTGACTGGCCTTCATCAGGAAGGGAATCCTGTTCCAGTGCAAGAGGATCCTCAAAAGAAATCAACTGTGCTTAGATTTAAAATAAGGGGTATATCAAAGCAAAGCAGTTCAATAGGGGATAAAACAGAAGGTTATATAGAACAAAACAATCAAAACGCAGGAGTACCCAGAGAGCATCAAGGTGCTCCAGAAAGATCAAGTTCTGGAGATGAACACATTGAATCTGATTTCCCTGAAACAGCAACAGATGCACTGCGTAGAAAAAGGTCCATGAAGATGAAGGCGTCGTCAAGGGAGCCTGGGAGGACGAGCATAACTTTCAAGTTTAAGGGACATGAGAATACAGAGACTTCAAGATCAGTGGTCTTCCCTGGGACAGTGTATCATGAGCATCGGGTGCCCACTTCAAGAATGGTGGCGAGAATGAAATCAAACAAAACTGCAACGGATGATTTACCTGATAATGATCAAGGCTTTCGTGGGGGAAGGGATTCAGGACAGCATGTCTGTAAACAATCATGGCTTATGTTGTATGAGCACGAGGAAGGTTATCGATACATTCCTCAGATGGGTGATGAGGTCATTTACTTGAGACAGGTATCTGTTTGTGTTTTTTTCATTCTATGTATTTTTCATATGATAAAGTTAATGAGAGTCATTATGCCACTCGTTAATGATAATTTTGTTGCAGTGAAATGATAATCTTGGTAGATACAACATGAAAGTGAAATATTTATCTCTGATGCATTTTCTGTAAGTGCATTGAGGACAAATTGTTTAAAAACTCTTAATTCACATAGGAAAATTACAGATTCTCGTGAATTTTATTCCTTAAGAAGTGGCTTGGAGGCAATGGTTTGTCTTGACACTCATTGGCAGTCCCTATCTTTTTGTACATGAGCTTTTGCACCGATGCGGTTTAGATTAATAAAATATTTATTTTATGTTGAAAAAACTCATTGGTAATTCTTCATGGGGCAGTTATCTGTTCAAGGAAAATTTCTTTATGTGTGTTTCCTATTATGCAACTTTTTCAGGGTCATCAACAGTTCATTGAGTCAAGTGGCTCATCAGAAGGTGGTCCTTGGAGATTATTCAAACACCTGAGGGCTGTCGAAATTTGCAGAGTTGTAGACCTTGAATATGCTGCAAGTCCAGGTTCAGGGGAAAGCTGCTGTAAACTCACTCTGCAATTCGTGGATCAGGCCTCAAGTGTTTGTGGAAGGCATTTCAAATTGACGCTCGCTGACATAAATTTTACTGACTTTCTAGTTGAAAAGACATGGTATGACAATTCCATGAGTAAAGACTGGTCCAACGGGGACAGGTGCTTTGTGTGGTGGAGGGATGAGAATGGAGCAGGTGGTAAGTGGTGGGAAGGTGTGATTATTTCATCTCAGGTGAAGTCCAATGAGTTTCCTGATAGTCCCTGGGAAAGGTACAAAGTCCGTTATGTGGATGACCCGGATGGGGACTATTATCACGGACCATGGGAGTTGCACGAACCTGATCTTCTACGCAACCAGTGCCAGATAGATGGCGATAGTAGAGATAAGCTCCTGTATCTGATCTCTAGATTAGAGCGGTCAATCTTTAAAACTCAGGTTTTTCTCTATCCTATATCTTAGAACACACTGCACAATCACATGTTGGAAACTTTCTGTGATTGAGCCTGTGAGCTATGGGGACTCCATTGAGAACGAGATTTTTCAAATGTTGCAGGACCGGTATGGATTTGGGAAGCTGAATGAGGTTGCTCAAAAGATGGACTTTTTGAACAGGTATTCCTTTCTCTCCTGTAGATTATGGCATTCTCTAGTCCAACTTCTGTGTTACGTGATTTTGGGACCATAAAGGGCAGAACATGACCGAGAAAGCATGTCTACATTATGTGTGTGAAAAATAAGGACATTAGGTGCGAGTCGGATTCTGGTGTTACATTAGAGGAAGCATGCCATTTCAGCTTCGAAGTAGTTATTTGTTACTGTCAAAATTTTATCAGTTCAAAGCATGTAGAAGTCCATTTTTCAATGACAGCCAACCTTGGCTTATTCGGAAAACTACCTACGTAATTAGGTTGCAGTAGCATTGATGGGCTCTCTCAGTAATTTTACTTCAATACGAGCATTTGTCTTCTTGGATTTACAGGTTCCCAGTGCCAATTCATCCGAGACTGGTACAGCTGAGGTTAGAGAACAGTTACTATCGGAGTGCCGAGGCGGCAAAGCACGACATACGGGTCATGCTCTCTAATGCAGAGTCCTACTCTGCCTCGAGCCCTGACCTGTCTTCAAACAAGATGAGGCGTCTCTCTGACCGGTTCGAGAAGGCATTTTTAGAATTATAGAGGCAAGCTGTGGCAGGTACCTTTCTTCTGATCATTGTCTAAATTGATTCTACAGAGCATACACATTTCGACCCAACTTCTAGGATACTTGAAACTAGGTAGAGACTAGAAGGGTCGGTGCACAAAATTGTCTGTTCGGTTGGCCGTAGGGTATGCTGTCGACCGTTTCGGCCTTTTGCTGATTGATGATGCTGATTTGTGCAATTGAGATTACATTTGGAGAGCTGAATTGATGGAAAAAAAGAAACGGAATGGAGAACAAGAACATAACCGTTGCTGAACGTGAAATGTGATGTTTTCCTTCAACGTTAGTCCTTTCAAATGGTGCGTGGTGAATCGGAACCGGTTGGAACTTACTCCGGCAAGATACCAATGAAATTCAAGCATGGTTCGAGTAAAAGGAAAAAAAAAGGGGGGTTCTAGTTCGTGTTCCAAACACGGTACCTAGAATGGCTACTGGAATCGGGTATGAAGAGGAAATGATTGATGTCAACCGACTATAACTTCCTCGTTTAAATTCTAACTCTCTGTGTTTATACTATTAAATATTTGTAACTTAATAAATTTTCATTCCATGTAGTACTCAGATATTTAATTAATTGAATTTATACAGAATTAATTAATATTTGTTAAATTTTATATTGTTATATTAAAATAATAAAAAAATGAATCAAACTTATAAAATTCCTTCGTGAGCTTGATTGCTTGAAAAATCTGCTAATCATAACTCTATATTCGCAAAGGATGTTCGGAACTTCTGATATCATGCGGCTTCTAGGTAAAGATCAATTTCTCATTTCACGAGAAGGATCCAAATATCATAAAAGAAAATGTAGGATATTTGGATCCACAGTTGAATGGAGTTGGAGACTCCAAAAATAATGTTCTAGGCAGTCTTAAAGCCTGTGCGAGTAAGTTCGTGGTTCGGTTCGGTTTGAAAAACCGTTCCGAATCGAACCGAATCACATTTCTTGTTCGGGTAGTATAAGACCCGAACTATAATCATTTGAGGTAGAAAAAATCGGATTGTTTAAAACTGGTTCGAATGATTCTTTTAACCGGTTATGTGATTTTTTATATAAATAAACAAAATTCACTATATAAAATACAATCGGTTGGTTCGGTTCGAAATCAACCGAACTGAATAGCAAAAAATTAAGTGAAAAATATATTTTTGTTTAAAATTGTATATTTTAAATTCAATTTTTTATTTTGTTTAATTATTAATTAGAAAACGGTTCGATTTGGTTAACAACGATTAACCAAACTAATGATATCAAGTAATTAGCCGAAGCTTTTCTCGATAAAAAATTGAACCGTTAATGAACCCAATTGAGCGATTCGATTGCTTTTGGTTCGGTTCGGTTTTTTGGTTTTTTCGAACAGCCCTATAGGCAAGTCGACGTATCGGTGAGACTAGATGGAGCATTGACTAAAATCAGTCAGTCAGTTGATGGCTGTCAAAAGTGTAATCAAGTCGCTGTTAATATATGAATGAATTGTTGAATACCAACAAACTTTGGGGAAATAGGGCAAATGGTGCGAAAGGTTTTTGGAGATATTTTAAAGAACCAACTGTTAATTTTATCATCACTATTTCATTCAGCCATCAATTTCGTCCCCAATCTTAAATTGCCAATAAAATAGTCCTTAATGTTACAAAAAGTCCAACAGTTACATCCTTCCATCATTCAACCGTGACTCCAATACTAACCCCGTTAATTCCCCTCCCCCATCATTGCATGGAGGAACTAATTCCTTCGCCTGATCCGAGGTATTATTCCTCGGGGACTAGGTGAAGGAGGAGCTTCAACGAAGGAATTAGGGCACAATGAGGGATTGAGATGAAGAACGAACTCCACGAACTTAGCATTTACTGTTTTCTGAATTAACTTATTTTAGACGCCGTTAACGGTTAGATGATGAACGGATATAATCGTTGGGTTTTATGCTACATTAAGGAGAATTTTATTGGCAATTTAAGATCGAGGATGAAATTAACGGCTGAAAAAATAGAGGATGGAATTCACAGTTAAATCAATTTTAAATTGGCACAGAGAGAAAATTTTATGTTTAACCAGTACGAAATATTTCTAGATTGTACGTACTAACATGATATATTTCGCCAAGTTTCAGTTAACGCTAATTTTTTTTGCTGGAGTGGTAGTTGAGAAAGGCGTTACGCGTGCCTATTTACTGACACTAGAAAAAGCAAGCTGCGCTTCGCTGCAGGAACCTAGGCAACAATTAATGACACAATTTTAGATCAAGAAAGAGAATGGCAACTTAGCTATATTGGTATCAACGGAATGCTTTATTTAACTTGAATCCCCATCATGGCCTTCAGTTTCATCATAGCACATAACCCCTACTCCGCATGATGAACATCGTGCAAGGGAAGCTTGCTCTCGTTCATTTCTCGTTCGTCACCCTTGGTAGTTTTCCTAAACCCTTCCTTCCGCTTGTTCGGTACTGTCACTTAACTTCTTCTCACCTAAATTGCGGAATTTTTATTGTTAATACTTTGAAAAATCAGCAAAACAGAAAAAGTATGGCACTATTGGGAAAGTTCGGAGTCTAGAACACCAATCAAGAGAGGTCATAAAAGAGAATTACACTTTAGCCCCATCTACCCAAAAGTTTGCCTAGAAGGGAAATGGGATGAAGATGAAAGTCATTAAAAAAAGAAGGATATGATAAAAATGTTCCATATGGTATGAGACCGAAAGGTAAGAAATCCAAGAGAGAAATGAATAACATTGACACTTCAATTAGCCACAACTGTATGGATTATGAAGAACTTATGGCATAACCAAGAACTATGCCACATTTTTTTCTGAGGTTATCGATACTGAGATGGATCGAAGAACACCAAAGTAATTGCTATGTTCATAGTAGAAACTAACCAGTATGACTTCATTTTCTTTGGACAGAGCACAAATAATTTATTTCAATCAATAGCAGCTAACCAATAAAAGCAACAGTACCTACCCTGCTGTTCAATATTGAATAGACTGACAAACTTTTAATGATCAACTGATGAGAGCCATACCAAAAGAAAGGTAACCCATTGTGCCATAAGTAGCTAATCAAATATGACCTAAATATGTACATGAGAAAAAAAAAAGCACTGACTTTACTATGGAAAGATAACATTTCAGCCTCATAAAAACAATTTAAGTGAGAAGTTTTGATGGAGGTGATAAATAAAGCTATAGATTCTCTACAACTCAATTATCAAAAAATGATACTCTACATATGAACATGCCTAAAAGTATTAGGAAAGAAAAGATTAATTTCAGCCTCAAGTGACTATTAGAAAGACACGAATAATAAATTCCATAATCAGAGGCAAGGGTGCAAAGAGACATACCTCCCTAGCTCTATGTTGTGCAATTACAATGAATTCCATTTCACAATTCTCATTGCATTATGATGAAGACACCTAAAATTTAGTAATGAATTCGTAATGAATCAGCTAAAAGGAATATCACAATATGTAGAATCAGAATTTCAGCGAGTTCAAAAATTAAGCCAAATGGAATTTCGTAGGGCTCATTTATGGGGAAAAAACAGAAAACCATTGCCTATGTGGCAACCAAATTCATCACCTGAAGAAGTTCAATCCTCGAATTAACAATCTGATAGCACCCTTGGTGCGTGGATTTCTTGGAGTTTTGATCCGTATTGTTCTCCTCTTCTATGATGCTACTGATCTTTGTCGTGTTACCCTCTTAGCTTTTTCAATGCATGAATTGCTCCTCTGTGGAAATCTGGACATGAATTAATAACAATGGTAAAGCTTCCATGAAGTACTAAATCAAAAACGTGCAGGAAAATTCTGATCGATGATGATACTCATGTAATTTCTACCACTCAGCATAAAAATGATCGAACCCTATTGTAAGAGGCAGTAGTTGCCTAATGAGTCATCCGTGATACAACCACCAAAGCATCAGACCTCGATGCCTAGCAGAGGCTTTCAAGAGAGCGGAGGAGGCTAGGTGGGCCTGCTGCGGTTTTGGTTTGCAGTGTTTCATTTTGATGAAAGCGAGGCGAAGTGCTTGAAAAAAGTGAAGTGGGCTGAAATTGAGAGAGAATGCCCTGAGAACCTGAAGAAGTGGGGGGTGTTGGGCGATTAAATGAGGAGAGATAGACATGTGAAGATCTTAAGATGAAAAAACTGAGCTAACAGCAATCCACTAAGAAAGTACAACCTAATGTGACCCCTAGGGGATTAAAAATAGATATGAACTCATTCAATAAATACCGACCTAATTTTTGCCTAGCAGCAATCTCTGCCACAAGATTTGTTGATCTTAGATGTGAATTCACTTGTACACTAACCACATTTGAAAACATAGTAGGATATTCTGAATAATCTTCAGTCAGACCAACATACAACATATCATCCAACCTTTTCTGCAAGATTAAAAATTATTTACTGTGTGCCGCCATGAGGAAAGAATAAAAATGATTAGAGAAACATTATCAGAAAATAATACTTGCTCATACCCTAACATTCCTTTGTACCTATATTTGTAAATTCAAGAACATACACATCGAGTTCTATATAATTCGTAATACAATGGCATAGTTCATGTGCATCTGCAACATAAGAATTGTTTGTTAGTCCTCCAACTTGTATATGCAAGAATAAAAATTTAAGTGTGAAAACCTAGAGATATGCAACCTTAATAAAAAAATGACACCCAATACTTAGTTTTGGCAACCGTCTAGTTTAGTTAATAATCAAATGGATATTCTTCCTAAAACTTATTATGTAATCTTTGATAAAAGAGTAGCAGATTGCAGATATTTTGGTCGCTTCCTACACGCTTTTATCTCTTTAAGGAAGAAAATTTTCATACTTCAATCAAAACTTCTCTCTATATGATTACCATCAATCTTTCCCTTACATTATCACAGTCCTACCAGATTTATTGATGTCACTGGGGCTTAGTACCATCCACAACAACGAAAAAAAGGTGTTTTACATGCCCCAGATTAAAGACAAACTGGCCACCAAACAGACCAAGTATGAATTACAATAAGTATCACTTAGGGAATAGGAAGAAGATAAACTCACCTGCAGTGTCACACCATTGTGAATAATGTCTAGAGCAATTGCGTCATTTTGATATAACCATGCAATGGCATGAACATCTCCTCAATGTCATATGGGTCGCTGCCCTCCACAACATTTGGGCCACCTTGTCTTCAAGCATCTCTCTGTAAAAGGGTATCATACGATGCATCACCAAAAGAAATATTAGATGATACAATAATAGAAAAAAGAAGATGTGAAAACATTTACAAATAAATAGAAAAAAGAAGATGTGAAAACATTTACAAATAAATAGAAATTTATTAAAAGGAAATTATATTCATCGACATTTCCATTGGGGCAGGAAACTTGCAGATGACTCTAAATCTGCCATACCAAACTTAATCCAACCAACAAAACGTTCAAATCACCAAAAACCACAACAATTAGATAACATGAACCCAATGTGAAAGCTTTTGTCTATTCAAATCAAATGATAGGTACCTCACTACAGCTTGAGCTTCGAATTAAGCCAGGAAATAAAATGAAGGCGAAAGGTGGGCAGCCCTAACTTGACCTGTAATTGATCTGACACCATGTCTATCACTATAACCGCACCCAACAAAACAACAATTGCCGAAAACCTCCACACAGCAA
The DNA here is from genome assembly GCA_037672795.1 of Lagerstroemia speciosa. Lineage (NCBI taxonomy): Eukaryota > Viridiplantae > Streptophyta > Magnoliopsida > Myrtales > Lythraceae > Lagerstroemia > Lagerstroemia speciosa. Next base: position 4,489,601 of record CM075299.1, read on the forward strand.
GGACGAAAATTCAATCTGGGTAGGTGATCAAGGTTTAATTTGAGGACTAAATCAGTTACCGGCACTGACCTGGCGAGACTGTCGTCCGAAAAACGAACAGCAGCATCGAAAATGGTGAACAATAGAAGAGCATAAGCCCACATAACGCACTGTGAAGAGTTTGTTGTTCCCGATTCCACGACGTGGGCAAATAAGCTGGGCTGACGCCAAAGCAACCCCCACTCTCCACCTCCTTCTAGTACACTACCAGTGAAATAGATGATTCGATTCATTACCGGAGCTCGAGGCCAAGATTTTAGAAAGAGCTGTTATGAGATTTCAACTTCAGTGAGCAAGGAAGGGCAGACACAGAGCGGTTAAGAGAGTGCTCGTTGATTCTCGATTGCAACCACACTGCCGTGGGAAGCAGATGAAACCCTCTGTGAAGTAGAATCCATCTCCTGTGGGAAAAAGGTGGAGAACCACCAACGTGCTAGTGATCCTTCGAGAAGAAGGGCACACAATAAGGACGACTGGTGTTGAGGGTCGATGGAGAAAAACAGTGACCAATCAAGGGCACGGTGGACGGAGCGGAGAAAGCGCGACAGTCTAGAACAGGGAAGAAATGGCTTTGGTTTATTCAGAGAAGGAAAAGATCTCCTCGGATCTATTCGTACAAAGAAAATAGAAGAGGAGAGTGGGATCAGGCGCGTGCTGGGGGGGAATTTCCTTGTTGGGTCCCCTTTGGAACTCTCCTCTAGAAAAAGAGGAATAGATAATAATAATAATAATAATAATAAAATTAAAAAGATAAAGAAAATTCAACCATGCAGCCACGTGGAAGCTGGAGGAGGGACTTTGTTACTGAGTTTTAGTATTAAAAGAATAGATGATTTAATAACTTCAAAATGAAAAAAAAATATAGAAATTTTAAAAATACGTACAATAACAAAGCATTTTATGAAAAGAAAAATTCTTTAAAAAATCTGAAAAAATCAAAATTTTATAGAAATTGTAAAATCTTTGTAAGATAATTAAAAAAATATGAAGTTCATAAAATTTACTAAGAAATTTAAAGACTTTACAAAATTTGAAATATTTTTCTGTAGTTCAATCACCCAGACGATAACTCGTTAAACATACAAAACTAGCGTTGACATCGGCAGTTTCTTGATTAAGCTAATCGATATGGATATCTCGAGAATTCTTATAATTTTTTTAAAACCATTTTAATTTTTTGGAAATTTTAAAAATAAAATCTTCTACAGTTTTCTAAATATTTTTACAGCTTCTTACATTTTCAAGATTTTTTTTTAAAAATTTTTTAATATTGTATAAATATTTTTACTAATAATAAAAAAATTTTAAATAGTTCATCAAATAAGCAAATATGCACTTGTAGCGTTCACATCAGTTGTCATATTTGTAAAAAATTAATGACGTTAACTGAAATTTGACGGACTATTTCCGCTGAATGTATAGGTCCTTGTCAGTTACAAATCTATGTGATACTAGTGAACATCCCTAATTGTGAGGACAAAAGTGTCATTTTGTTAATAAATAAATAAATGGAGACAGACCTTCACAGGCGGCATCCCTCTCTCTACCGTCGGATCTGATTCCTGCGGCTATCATCCTAGGGTGGTGTCTTAAGCTCCAAAAACCTCAACTAGGAAGCCTTCCCGGAAAACCCAACCACTCGCCGCCGGCCCTGCTCCGCGTCTTTCTCTCATCCCAACCGGCCGCCATGGCGGGAGGCAAGATGAAGAAGGAGAAGGGGAAGCCCCCTGGGGCGCCGTACCAGGGAGGCATCTCCTTCCACAAGTCCAAGGGCCAGCACATTCTCAAGAACCCTCTCCTGGTCGACACCATCGTCCAGAAATCCGGCATCAAGAGCACCGACGTCATCCTCGAGATCGGCCCCGGTACCGGAAACCTCACCAAGAAACTCCTCGACGCCGGGAAGTCCGTTATCGCCGTTGAGCTGGACCCTCGCATGGTTCTCGAGCTCCAGCGCCGGTTTCAGGGCACTCCTTACTCGAACCGATTGAAGGTGAGGTGATTGAGGATTTCTGTAAGCGTCTCCCCTTGATTTTCTGATCGCATTGCGTTCAATTAAAGTTTAAAGTTCATCTGGTGCATGATTTGCTTCAAAAAAGTTGCTAATCTATCTTTGCCCTTCGAAGCAGAACAAGATTGTTCCTTGAGAATCGTTATTCATGTAGGCTTGCGACTCTTAACCCGAGCTCTTGTGAAGCATCGATTTTCATAGCCAAATCAACAGAAGATTATAAATAAAGTTCAACCTTTTTTGAGTATTATGACATGGGTGTCGGTCAGGATAGCCCTTTTGCCTGCTACTGGCTCGACTCGATTTTGTGGTGTCAGTGGCTGAGACAGAGAAGATCAGTACTTAATAGCGTGTTAGTTCAGGGTGTTGTGGTTTATGCATATATTGAATTCTACTTTGGACCATTGTGAAAATCTTGCATTTTTACGTAGAAAAAATTGATCCGAGGGAAAGGAAGATCAAACATTGAGCAAACATCAGAGGAAGCGTATATTTTGTTTTCTCATTGTCTTTCTCCATTGAGGAAGATATGCGAACTTCTGCAGCTGTCGTGCCATGATTTACATATTAAAAGTTCATTGACATAATGTAGACTTGGACAGTTAGGAAGAGGAGGACAAAGATGAAATAGTAATTTCTAATTGCTTTTTTTTTAATGTTCTTTTACTACAAATTGTGCTATGAGTACCGGAGTTCATGCAATATACCATATATTATCATAATTTTGTTCACGTTGGATTTGTTCTTGTGGCAAACCTTGTTTTGACGCACTTTGGTTCCAACTAATGACTAATCTAATCTCTCTGCAAAAAAATTCCTTGTCACGTAGGTTATTCAGGGTGATGTGCTCAAGACCGATCTCCCCTACTTCGACATATGCGTCGCCAACATCCCTTACCAAATCTCTTCCCCTCTCACCTTCAAGTTACTGAATCACCAACCTGCCTTCCGGTGTGCGGTCATAATGTTCCAAAGGGAGTTTGCCATGCGGCTGGTGGCTCTGCCAGGAGACAATCTGTACTGCCGCCTCTCTGCAAACACCCAGCTTCGTGCTCGAGCTGCCCACCTCCTGAAGGCCGGGAAGAACAACTTCCGACCCCCACCTAAGGTGGACTCATCCGTTGTTAGGATTGAGCCGAGGAAACCACCACCCGATGCTAATCTCGTGAGGGAGTTTGACGGGCTGATGCGGATTTGCTTCAACAGGAAGAACAAGACCCTGGGCTCGCTCTTTAGGCAGAAGACTGTTCTCTCCATGATGGAGAAGAACTACCGGACCCTGCAAGCTCTGCAGCAGGTGCAAGGAAACACGGAAGCAGGGATCTCGGAGGATAATTTGGATTTTGGAGGAACAGAGGAGGACCTGAAGATGGAGGTGGATGATGGCGATGATGAGATGGAGTTGGAGGATGCTGAAGGAGGGGAAGGTTCCGAGTTCAAGGAGAAGGTCCTGAGCGTACTGAAGGAGGGAGACTTTGAGGAGAAGAGGTCGTCGAAGCTCACGCAGCAGGAGTTCTTGTACCTGCTTGCTCTTTTCAACAAGGCTGGGATACACTTCTCCTGACCCCCAAAGGGTGCAGATCAATTTTGTCTGGGTATTCGAAAAGTTGTATGACAATCTTTTACAGGTTTTCAACTGAGTTTGTCGGAATTTATTATCAGGGATGTCGGATCCAACTGTGCTAGTTGTACTGGTTCCTCTGTTGCTGTTAGATGAATTGAAGTCCTATAAGAGTACTCTGTGCAGGGATCAAAGTTTATTGAACATCATCTTATTTCATCTGTAGGCAAGGCAGCTCAAAGTGCAACGTTTAATGATCAACACTTAGGGTCTGGAAGTATTGTTTGCGAAGGAGAGCACACAATTGATAGCAAGCTGAAAGCACAAGTAGTTTTCTTTCCTTTCGTTGCTTTTCTTTTTATAAGTAAAAATGAGGGCACGGCAGTGGCAGTCCGCTACCTGTCACATCACGTGCTAACTTCCGTTATACGATTGCGAATATTTCAGACAAATTGAATAATTAGTTCAGCAGCAAGTTTATAATCAACACAACATGGTTTAAGTCTTTAGGAAGTAGTAGATGAAAAATGTAAACAAGTTGTAATTAACAAAATGAACCATTTTTATCTTTAATTAACAATTATATGCTATTTTCAATAAATCTTTATTTCAAAATATAAATATAAAAAGATCATTTTCTTATTTCATAGAAAATTCTTATAATTCATTCATTATAACCAAATAAAGATATTTATTAATTTGGTTGTTATTCAATTCACTTCCTGACCCAATTCCATTCCCTATCACCACTAAACACGCCATCACTGGTTGTTCATAAACGTTTATATAAAAATTATATTCGTATTTATTCAAGTTTATATTATATATAAATTTCTCACCATACCTTGGTGCACTCATAATACTTTATGACATTTTGCATCGACCCACTAGGCCTGACCCTGCGTTGGGTCAGGGTCACCCCAATTCGACCCGCAACCTAGTACATATTGTATTTATATATATATATATATATTTTAATAAATTTTATTTGGTTTGTTTATATTTTAATCTTAATAAATAATCATTCCATTTACTAAAAATTTTAATTATTTTTAATTTATTTAATTATATTATGATAAATATATAAATTTATATAATATTTTTAATTATATTTCATATAATTTTTAAAAACCTTTTTGTAATTCTGGCCGTTTCGTTGCAGGTATTCAGATGCCCCTGCCCCGGTCCATTCCCATTCCGACTACTGCAGTCGGGTTAATATCGGAGGATCCGGCTTTATAGGGGCGAGTTTTAAATGTTCAATAGTTCAGGGATCATTTTGTAATTTATGTAACAAAGAGCAGCAGCATTTCCTTCTCGCTTCTCCTGCCAATTCGCCAGCTTGCTAGAAACCCTCAGGTTTAAGGAGATTCGCCGTCCACTTCTTAGCCCGCTGTTCTGCCCCACAACCGCGAACTACCGGAATCCGTTCTTCATCTGGTGAGCGCTTACCTTCTCCCTCTTCGTCTCTCTCTGTAATTGTTGGGTTCGTTATTGCCTCGATACCGTCAAGAGGCTCCGAAAGATGGTTGGGGATGGCATGGAGCGTCGAGCTTCTGAGATTCGTTGCGTGTCTCAGCGTATCAATTTTATCATAAATGTACGCCGGCAATGGGAGGCTTGCTGTTTTTATTCGGTTGCTCGATTAGTTTGGCTCAATTAATTACTTGAAATCTGGGCTGCCTAAAATGCTGCTATTCTTTTGGGATACTCTGGTAATTTGTCGTCAAAAGAAAATTCTAAACTTGGTTTGGTTTCGAAGGCTATACAGATTGGTTGCCAAGTGTATCCAGACCTCCCCTTGGTTCTCTGATTGTGTCATATCTGACCCTTTAGTGTCGTTCTATCTTATCTGCAACGTTGGAATCCTTGAGCATCTGATAAGTTCATACTGCCTAGTGCAGTGTCGGGGACTGCTAGAAAGGTCACCTCTTGTTCGATGTAAAATGAGTTGGTGTCCCCATTTCTTTTATTTTTTTCGAGTGTGCTTTTCTAAAAAATTTTGAGTGAGTTGGTGTCCCCATTTATTCTCCCGTATTTTCATTCGTTTGGTTTATGCGCATAACGTTTACCCACATTATGAAGTCTGTTCTTGGGTACTAGATTTTACAGCTTGTAGTTTTGTTCCTGGTGACATGGCAGGTAGACTTATTAATTTGCTGGAAGATCCTCACTAATTTACTATGGGTTGGAAAGCAGCTCAGAAACTCATACAGAATTGGAAGATTCTCAGGGGAGATAACGTGAGGATACCACACTGCTTTTTGAACTTCTACTTTGCGATCGTTTACGTACACATTTATCTTTTCTGTTTTTATTATGATTGCCATCAGGTGATGATAATTAGGGGGAAAGATAAAGGCGAGACAGGTAGTATAAAGCGGGTAATCCGATCTCAAAACCGTGTTATTGTTGAAGGCAAAAACCTGGTGAGTATTGAATGATTTTCATTCTGTTTCTCTCTCCAACAAAAATCTTTTCTGCTAGTGGCATTTTTTTCAGTTAAGTAAATTTGGTCATGCTACGTCGGGACACACTTCCGTTTTTGCTTCAAGGTGCATGAGAGTTTAAATGGGTCACTGCAACAGTTGCTGGCATTTGTTTTCTTACTCTTCAAATGATTATGAGCCTCTACACTTGTATCGGTTTTGTCAAAGCCAGCTTCTTTACATTGGTTGCACCTGTATATGCATGTGGTTGTTCATTAGGAAAAAGAAAAGCACATGAGATGGTATAATGAAGTACAAAGGTTTGTTTCTGTGCTAATATGGAAATACAAGGTGAAAAATGTTGAATGATGTCAAAATTTTGTCGAGCATTGGCCCCGTTGCAGATTATCACTCTCCAAGACAGTCTTCTTTGATTCTTCAAAAAATTTTATGGGTATTTGTGTTGTTTGCTGTTTTGTGTTCAAATTTGTCTTGTATCTGAAAATTGGATTTTTTTTTCCTTTTACAGCACACATTTATCATGTAATTCATCTACAAAATAATATTTGCAGCCTCTCATACAGCTTATTGTCTTTCAGGTAAAGAAGCACATCAAACAGGGCCAAGGTCATGAAGGTGGTATATTTACGGTAGAAGCACCTCTTCATGTCTCGAATGTCCAAGTTGTTGACCCAGTAACAGGGTACTGATGTTTGTGAAATTCCACACTGCTGGCCTGTTTTCTTTTTTCTTTTTGCCTATTGTTGGGTTAAACTGATGCCAATTTATTTCTTTGCCCCTCACAAAATCTAGGAAACCCTGTAAGATTGGAATTAGATACCTCGAAGATGGCACTAAAGTGCGAGTTTCAAGAGGTCAAGGAGCATCTGGTTCCATAATTCCTCGTCCTGAGATATTGAAGATTAGGACTACCCCGAGACCCACCGTTGGTAAGTGCTGATAAATATATTATAATATCTCTTCTGGCTTAATCTGGTGCATGGATCTCTGGATGCCTTCTGTTATGCTCAATCAACTGTGCTGATAGAGAAACAGAATTCCATTTGCCAATACATTCACAATTTTGACCTGATGATGGATATTGTCATCAATAAGTAGCCAGCTAGTTCAAAACCTGTCACGATCCCCTAAATATGCACATGCAATGTGTTGTTTCTTTTTTTGTTCTTCCAAGTCATTTCCTGCAGTTTTTGATTGTCTTCTCTTGCAGCTGGGCCGAAGGATACTCCGATGGATGTTGTGCTGGAGAAGACATACGATGCCAAAACAGGAAAAGGCATGCCTGACCTTTAAGCAAACTGGTTCAAGAGGGTTGTACTGAAGGTAGGACTCTTATCCACATCCTTCGTCGGATATAGAACTGTGGTGAATGCTGAGATGCAGCATCTTGGAGGGAATAATTGAAATGCGTTACATGGCCGGTATGCTTCTACCTTCCATTACTTGCATTGATTGCCTTTTCCTCCATGACACTCCAATTGAATTTTCTCTAGCTCCCCTGATTGAAACCGTTCTTTTTTTCCGGGTCTACGCATCTAGTGTATCTCGGGCTCTCTGTGGGCGGCGCTTGCAGGAAGATTGTTTTAGGTTTTAGGCATGCAAACCAAAAATACTACCTCAAAGACAGTCTTAGAAAACTGACTGGTTATTTGAAATGGGAGTGGAAAGTACAATAGAATTGCGTTTCGATTATCGGGCAGAAGTCCACACACACACATATATATATATATATATATATATTAGCATCTATAAATATCTTCAGTTTGTGTGTAAATACACATAAGGATAGTTTTGCTGAGAGGTTACATATGTAAGGAGTGAATTGGTGATAAACTTATAACCTCATGAACTAGTCAAGAATCATAGTCCATGGAATTCGGGTTCCTTTTCAATGTGCTGATCCAGCAAACGTTTCAGTAGTCTCTCCCTTTCCCGAGAACAAGCACAGCAACGTTTTCTGCTAGACCTCTCCGGGTTAGCGGTAACGGTTGGCCGGTGCGCCCAAGCTCGGTTCCTAGGCTCACACACTTGAACTGCCTCTGAGGATTGAATTTCACTGCATTGCTCGGTCTCGGTTCCCAGGCTCACAGTTGGACTGCCTTTCAGGCTTGAATTTCACTGCATTGCTCAAGACCTGCGTGAGCTTGAGAGTCGAGCCATCAAAAAATCTATGACCGAATCAACATAAAATTTTTTTTTTTCATGGCCATGGGGTGGAACACATCAACTACATACTCGTGGTTGCACCAAGTCGAACTCTTCCTCCTCGATCAGCATCTTCCCTGCCCTGATCTTGCCCTAATTCAATAAACCTGACACGTTTCTGCCTATGCCCCTGGCACAGGCTGTGTCTCGACCAGTATGTGATCCCTACCACCATGCCACTCCAATCTGAAGGATGACTAACATCCACTTTTACTGTTAAAGACATCACGATACCAGGCGGAGTCGATAGTGTGGAGCGGCGGATGGGAAAGAATTGGGCACTTCAATCGAGACTTCCCATGTTTGGAATCACAAGCTGTTCGTACTGATTATACGAACTTGAGTTGGAAGGAATGAGCATGAATTGAGACCAATTTGTTCCCATCAAAGGAGCAAGAGGAGACCAGACCCTCAGATCTGATACAATGTATGAAATCAGTGAAACATCATCTGGGCAGCCTTTTAATTGCAAGTTCTTCAATATATCACTGTTTCGTGATTAACTTTCCGACTATTAACAGTATTACTTAGAGCGAGATTCAAATTGAAAATCTCGACATCATCAAACCGTATGAGAATGAGTTGTGGACCACATTCATATGTGGAGGTCAAAAAAGGACTGGTTAAGACTTACTAGTGGACATGTCTTTCTGGGAAAATTTTACCAAACCTTTACGGTTTGGTACCTTGGCTTGTATATAGTCAAGGCGCCGCAGCGCGACATGATTGAGCACCGCGGCGCCTTGGCTGTTTACAAGCCAAGGTACCAAACTGTGAAAGTTTGATAGAGGCCTTCGTCTTTCTGTCACTCCATGGTGCCCAAAAAAAAAAAAGGAAAATCCCCTTGAATAGCATGTAAGAATGAAATCAGGACGATAACGGCAGAAAGAAAGCCCTCTTCTTTCAGGTACGATCGCGGACGTATTTCTAGCCCTCGCAGTCGAAAAGCCGCCCCCCACCATGGCACCGTCGAGCTGCCATGTCAAACCAGTAGAGAGAGAGAGCCTGTGGTCAAGCCCTCGCCATCGAGTCCCATCGAGGAGCCCCACCATGGCTCGAACCAGTAGAGAGAGGGAGGGAGAGAGAAAGCCCATTGGCCATGCTCGTCGCCGGCTATGTCCATCGCTAGATGTGCTGGCCGCCGGGCTGAGCTGGTTGCCGGGAATGGCATGTAAATAACTAAAAAAATGAAGGGCATTCTTGACATTTCAACATCTATTCCTAATGGGAATATCTATTCCAGATAGTTTTATAGGGAATACAACCTCATCTATTCCTATTCTATTCTTGATCGGAATAGTTATCACTCGTTTGATTTGTTGGAATAGTATAGGGAATAATATCCTATTATACCCAACTAAACATACCAAGGTTTTCTCTCATCCGTGGGCAGTACTTTAACTAAAATGGCATCAGAACACTAATGTCACATGTACTTTCCTACCGTGGCTTCTGGATTCCGATCAGGGGTGCTCCGGAGATCGCGAAAGAACAGCCCATTGTTGTGATACCGGTAGAAGAAATCGGATTTCACAGCAGGAGAATTCGACTTTGTTGGTTGGATCACTTCATCGAAAACAAGTGATGAAGTGAACGTAATCGCCTTCAAACGCATGGAGATCGTAGCTTTGTTTGGCTTCCCCACACGAACCGCCATCTCGCAGACAGTCCAATAATAAGGTCGTAATTCGATAACGCCGTGGACCTGTTCTCGTATATTGCCAAGATATGAACATGCCCCTCCATCACAGCTAAACTCACATCCGCCGCACAGAACATAAATTTATCAGAGAATTGGGTACCATTATCTGATAGCTTAAATTTTTCGACAGAAACGAGCTCAGTCTCTTGTAAGACTCGCTAACAATAATATGATATATGAGCGCATGATCATGGCAATGTCAAGCGTAAAAGCCCCGATCTATATCTGATAGTCTCCTCCTGACCCAATTGCCGACTTTACAAACGGTCTGCTCACCCAACACACAATTTCAACAGTAACGAGATGCTCAGATTCAGCGGCGTATCCTTCTACCACGGGCACGCACATATTCCTTTTTTTTAGTGACAAAGGATGCTCGTGAGCCTAGTACAAAGATGAAAAAATAAAGATAAATAAAGAGCACGTAACTCTTACAATAAGGAACAAATTCAAAATCTTATGCAACTGTACTAAGACCGCATCTCATGCAATCTATTTCTTTACGTGGCTAGATACAAGGACAATTCCTGTGATGTTTGTGTTTGATTTCTAGAGACACCTACGTAGGCTGCATTGTCCCAATCAGGGGTGAAGTGGAACACTCACACGGGTACTTCAAAACCCACCATCAACTTTTTTTATTCATTAAAAAGGATTCGAGTAATAATGACTTTCCCATCATTCTCGTTGGCAAGATTTGGAATTTTGTGATGATGTGATTTGAGTGCAGAGGTACGAGATTGACTATTATGTAAGAGTTTTTAAACTCAATTCTCACTCTATCAATTATGTACCATTTTATTTCTTTACATTTCATATACTTGTGTTACATTCGCGAGTCTCCTTTATCACTGAAAGATTAGAATTTCGTATTCGGCTACAAACATATCAAACAAACCGAACAGCCAAATAACGCATCCAACCCCGCTAATTATATCATTCAATTTAAGTGAGATGATAGTGTGATTTTTCTTGGACTTGGGCCACAATACATAGAAAATGGAAGTCATGAGGCATGTCCTCATTAACAACAATTTTCCATTGGAGCATCTTCTTCCACCTTGTAAAATTAGATAAGGTTCGATATTTTGTCAATGAAAAAAAATTGATGTGAGGCGATTTTGCTTAAACTGAATCGGTCAGAGATTCATAAGACATATGAATACCAACCGTATAAACCCGAAATATTACATCCGATCTGATACCCAACCAGATAAAAACAAGCAGATTAAAAAAAAGGAGAAAAAATAATAATAAATTAGTGAGATTACAATGTCCTTTTGGAGTTTTGCTTTGTGGGTCGGTTTAGTGGCTCACCGCACTGACCAAACTGCCCGTCGTTTTTCTAAATTAATCAAATGTCTCTGTGGGTCGGTTTGGTGGCTCATCGGACAGACCGAAGTGGATGACAAATGAAGATTTTTTTATTATTTATAATCAAAGAATTTTTTTACCCAACGAATATCATAAAATTTCCTACAGCATCCCCCGTCGGAGCTCCGACTTACGAGACAGTAAGTACATGGAGCATTCCTCGGTAAAATGCCATCAGAAGGACAATCAAAATGAATACAGGAGGTCAATCGGATCAGACAATATGATGCCTCCGCCGATCATCGTCGCCGTCGTCCTCATCTTCATCAGATGTTTCACCGCCGACATCCTTGCACCAAAGACAACATCGATCGATAAGCTACAAAACTTTCTCCCGAGTAGAGAGACGGTGGAAACTGTGCATAACCGAGCAGGGGGAACTGACCTGATACCGTCGACGGATGCGGTTCTGGAACGCCGATATCGTCCATAACAGTATGTACATGGGGATGATGATCCCCGTCATCCTCAGCACAAGCACCTGCGGCGTATGGAACGGGACGGTCGATGAGAGGATCTCGGGCGAATGTTTCGGTTTTTTTTTTTTTTTTGGGTGGGGAAATCGAAGGTAGAGTGAGCGAGCGGGTTTGGACTTACCGTGAGAAGTGTGAAGGGGTACTGCTCAGGTTTACCGTCGAGCACGTCTAGGATGTGTCTTAGAAGCAAGAAGCCAGTGAACTGCAATTTTACCAAAACGCCAATAATTTAATTAATTATTACCTAACGAATGAATGATCCAAGTAATTATTATTAATTAACCAATCATTAAATGTTATACACTTTAACCAACCTGGTCATCAAAATGAGATGTAGAGAGAAGGGTAATTTCCATAATTTTAATATATATATATATGTACATATATTATAATTCATTTAACAATTACTCTATTTTATAAATTACTAATTATGTTTACAGTACCCTGATCTAAAAAAGAAAAATCCAGTCATTTGGAGTTAAAAGGAGCTGTTTGGTTTAAATGGCGGAATCGAAAACATAATGATAATTTTCAGTTTTTATTTAATTTAATTTGAAAATTGAATCTAACTCTCTTTATTGCTGTTTGGTTAAAATATTACACATTTAAAATAAAAAATAGTTTGAATAATTTATTGAATATAATCTAGATAAATTAAATAAATATAAGAAAATTATCTAATAAAAAATTAATAATTTATAAAAAAATCCATAAATTATACGAATTCTTCCCTTTTTAAAGTTCATGTCTCCAGAGGCACTTCCATTCTCTCGTTGTTGAAACTTTGCCTTTTTTTCCTTTTTCAAATATGATGCTGAAAAAAAAATCTCAAATTTATACAAGTAAAAAATTTCTAATAATTAATATTTGTTGTGATTGTTTTAGTTTCGTGTTGCTGAGTTTTTGATTAATTGAATTTTTTAAAATATATTTGTTTTTTAACCGGAGAACTTTCAATCCGATTCCCTAGTTTTATGAGGCGAATTGGATTCCGGTATATGGGAAAAACGAATTCCACCATATGAGTGAATCGGAATCCCTTTTTCAGATAATAAACAAATTCAAATGGAATCAGTGATTACGATTCCGATTCCGGTACTCAATTTTAGAAAAACAAACAGACCCTAAATGTATAGTTTAATGTCCGGTCCGGTTTTACAAACTATGAATATAAGCTAAATATTATAAGGGGAAATTTAAGACGCAATTTGGTGAATCCTAAGAAAGAAACGGACGCTTGAGAGGGAAAGTTCACTTTTGCACGTTAGACGGAAAATGCAATTCTTTATTCCGTCTGTTTGGTGGGCAGATTCTTGAAAATTATCAAAAAAAAAAAAAACATTGTAAACTAATAAATATTTTTTTATCAGTTAGGTATCTGTTTCTAATTAAATTGTACTATGAATGCTGAAGCCATACATTGCACTTATATCTTCGAGGAAAACCAAGTTGTTAGGTTCAATCAACACGTCGAGGTAATTCGATAACTCTTTCTCTTAGATAAAATCTTGAATTAAGGTCTTTTAAATATGAAAAGTCATGATCGTAAGAATTTTATCCCTTACTAACAACTTAATTCAAGAAAAAAAATTTAAAAAAATTGTTGTTGGATTGGTGAAGAAAAATATCTTAGTAATTCGAAATCGACTTACTGTTAGAGCAAATGACCGGCAAATTGCAGCGCCCCGATCAGCAGCCGAGGTGCACTCAGCGTAGTCGGAGTCGTCTTCCTCTTCATCGGACAAGGGGCTGGGCGGTTCGAGCTCCCTCAGTGGAACCTGCACGCTGTCCCTGGAAATGAATTCGGGCAAATCGGGGCAAGAAGTACTCTGTCAGACACTGAATTCGATAACCTCGAACGAAATGTTTTCGTGAAGTGGAAGAGTTTTTAACCAAAATAGTCTTATTTTTCAAAATATTTTCCAATCTAATCTTCTCTAAAAAATATTTTCTAAACTAGTCTTCTAAGTGCATATGTGGCAAAAGCATGTTGATGTGGCAAAAATATGTGTTGATGTGGTAAACAATGTGTTGATGTGGTAAAAAAGTGTCCACATAGTAAAAATCATATTTACTTTTTTACATGTATTTCAAATCACTCTTTATGTGTCTTCAACTAATTTGTAGGATTTACTGAAAATTATATTTAAGGCCCGATAGACATAATATAATATCAGTATTTTCTTGTAACCAAACTTAAATAGTTCAAATTTTGATCGAATTTTTAGATTTTCGCTGAAACTAACAAAGTTCATAATAATACGTCTCTTATTACACAATGATATTATTAAATTAAACTTAAATTTTTTTCAAATCTTAAAACTTAAATTGAATTTATAAAAATCTTATTGTTATATTATCGATTATAAAAATTAGATTTAAGAACATAAATCTAATCAAATTGTGTTTCAATTCACACTTTATTATATATTAATTAAATCATATTCGGTAACTTTCATAATTGAGAATATAATAGTTGAATTTTTATAAATTCGATTAAGTTTTAAGATTTGAAAAAAGTTTAAATTCAATTTGATAATATTTTTGTACAATAAGAAGTGTATTATTATGAGTTTTATTGATTCTAGTGAAAATCTGAAAATCCGATCAAATTTTGATATAAGAAAATACATGTATTATATGATATTTATCGGACCTTAAATATAATTTGCTGTAAATCCTACAAATTAGTTGAAGACACATCAAGAGTGATTTGAAATACATGTAAAAAAATTAAATATGATTTTTGCTATGTGAACACTTTTTTACTACATTAACACTTTTTATACCACATCAACATGCTTTTGCCACATAAGCACTTAGAAGACTAGTTTGGGAAATATTTTCTAGAGAAAATTAGGTTGGAAAATATTTTAAAAAATAAGACTATTATGGGCAAAAACTCGAAGTGGAATAGGATGTACGTGCAGTGAAGCAAGCAACATTTAACGGCTGGTGATTAAAGGAATCGGATTACTCCTAAGTCAAGGTGGACATTATAGGATTCCCATTAGTCCCACGTTAGCAGAATAATTAGCTCTCCTGAGGCATGTTGGGCTTTTCTGCTTATTTTACGGCTTTTGTTAAAAAAATAAAATTAAAAATTTGTATTTGTGTTTATAAATTTTCGATATTCATTTAACCCAAATCTAAGATCTAATTTTTTGAGAAAGAGATTTTGAATTAAATTTAAAAAAAAAAGAATGGTGCTTTTGAGGAGGCTGACGACATTCATTCCATATGAACCGCAACTAATGGGAAATAGACAAAAAAAAATAATGTAAAAAATAATTGAGAGTGACGTAAAAACAGGAACGTAAATATTGTGCAGGAAAAAAAAACAAAGTAGCTGATATTTATTAATCGAATTAAAATATACCTAATAGTCATGGCTGCCTCGATCGACTTGGACTCCTTCGATGTCACGGTGTACCCGGGTTCGTAGTTCTGCAATGGCACGTACGGTCCATCGTCATCGCATAGGAATTGAATTCGAAATCAAATATGGACGGGAAGGCATGGATGAAAAAGAAATTATATTCGGCCATTGTTTTATTTCCATTTTTGAAAAATAAATGTTTAATAACGATGGCTTATAATTGAAAAGAAAAATAATAGAATTGACCAATGAAATATTTTCGGCGTCGAAAAATATGGAAAATAAGATCAATAGCGAAGGAAGGGTGAGGGATTAAATGATTAATGTCTCGGAGCGGAACAGGAAAAATTAAGTCCAAAAATCAATAATTCCCAAATACAGAAACAGTTCGAGAAATCCGATATCGATCTCAGGTGTTCGAAATTCATGGAAAATACATCGTTGATCGGAGTTAAACTGACGCCGAACTACGATCGGCTGAGGAAATTTCGTGCTCTCGAAAGGAAAACAGAGGAGAACAGGTGGAAGAGAAGCCATTTTTCTCCAAAATCGAAGAAGAAGAGATAAAACAGGGGACCTCCCTCCGGCAACATACAAAGCGGTCTTCTGTCGTACCTGGAGACATATTTCACAGACGGTGCTGCCCTTCTCGTCGCACCACCTCTGTATGCAGTCCCTGTGCGCGAACTGAATCGAGCAAGCCAGTGGAAGAAGAAAGCCACGATCAGGACGATTACCCCAGGATCGGTACGCAGAAATTTTATCGAGAAGATTGCGGCGTTTGTTGTCGGATTTCGATTAACTTACCTTGACGGTTCCCGAACAGGCGCAGGGAGCTTCCAGACTCTGGGGGCTCTCGAACTCTGCTTCGTGGCAGATTCTGCAGTGCGCGATCGCCGTGCTCGATCGCAGCTCGTCGATGAACAGGGAAACCTCGTCCATGTTTCTCCTCCAGATTCCGTTTCGCTTCTGCTTTGTTGATTCCTCGTGAGGGGAATGATGAGGTCTTCTTCTCTCTGGGGCTTGGATGATTCAAAAGTTGCTCTGTTTCAATTCTTCCCGTCTCTGCTGCTTCTCTCTCTAGCCCGGTGACATATATAATGAGTGGAGTTGAAATTACAGGAATGTCCTCGTCCGTGTCTCTTGAAAGTTGAATATTAAATGAGACGTAAGATGCGAACAAGATTATCCGGCTTTTTTGACATATTAATATATCTTTAAATATAATAATAGAGAAAACTGAAAAATAATTATTAAAAATAATTATCGGGAGAATATTGTAGCTATCATTATTTGAATTAGAAATTTTTACATAATTATAAAATTGGTAAATAAATTAATATCTTTCAGTATATTTAAAATCATCTCGTATTGCTCCGAAATTCATTAAAAATATAAAAAGAAAATACTATTTTCGTTCTTAATATTTTTTATAATAGTGATTTATTCCATAGTCTAATTTTACCATCAATATTATCTTCAATATTAATAAACATTTGTGGGTACGTACAATAAAAAAACATACACATTTTTAAAAAAAAATGTGTATATATTTTTTTAATCGTAAGATTTTTATAAAATATATTCTGAATAACTGTTTTTTTGGGTGATTTGAAGGGTGTTTTTTCCCCTCAATATGAATATTTATTTGTGAATTTTCGGAAGGAAATGAAATCAAATCAAGACGCGGTTTCGAGAAACCGGAACACGACGTGAAGGCCGGTTTGACCCTATGCGTGTGTGTGTGTGTGTATGGCAACTAAGAATTATGATTTGATGGCCCGGTCAAAGTCAAACACTGCATCCAGGGGAGAGACAAATTTCTGGGAAGAATGAAAATTAACAATATTATTCATTTATTCCTACGTTAAGTCCAGCCGGGCACTCGCCAATTTGTGCCTTCAATTTTGATTTGGAACGATCAATATTAAATCCAATAACCGGGTGCTTTTTAATTATTTGATAAATAAAATCATGGCTTTTTTTCTCTTTTTTCTATCGGTACCTAGAAATCTAATAAATTTATTGAATTATTGCGAGTGGATTGCCGATGGGATAACAACCGGGTCAGGATAAGACCGTCGGGTTTGTTGGAAAGCCATTAGCTGAGCAGGATGAGACTGTCGGAATTGTTAGGTCAAGGTGATCGGATCTTATTACTGTTATTATTAATAATAGTGAGTCTTATAAAAGCAAAATTCCTTTCCATCCAAAAGATTAAACCATTAGGAAGTGACATCCGGTCACTTTATAAATCCATATTTATATTTTACATGCTCAATGTGGGTTTAACAAGATCATTACTAGGATGGCAAAATTGCCCCGCCTTGTTGGTCGATCGCGACCTGTACCGTCCCGTCCCGCCCCGCTATATTATATAATTCAATTCTATATTTTAAAATTTAAAATTTTATTTAATTTATGAATATGTTTTATCTTAATAAATTGAATGATAATCACTTTGTTTTATTAATCCGTAAATTCTAACTATTTTATATTTATTAAACAATATTATTATAAATATATAAATTTATACTATATTTGAATTAAATTTTACACAATATTAAAATCATTTATTATCGATCGGGTCGACCCATTCTAGGTGCTGGGCAGGTCTGGGTTTTCAAAAACTTGTCTCTCCCCGACCCACTGCAATCTCTGATCATTACCGATTCATATTTGAGTTAATTGAGAGAGGGTAAATATTATCCAATCATGGATTTAGAAGTTAACATGACCCCCACACGTGTGTGTGTGCGTGTGTGTATATATATGTACAGAAATGATAGATTGATAAATATTTGACGGGTTATTGATTTATGAATTTTGCAATTCTTCTTCGTTCATGCACCGATGGCTGGCACCGATGGCTACCACCTTAATCAATCATAGAGCCATCGCAGAAGAACATTTAATTTCCTTTGAATTTGAATTTGTTGAATTGATGAAGAAATAAAAGCGTGTGGGCCATTCTTAAACAAGTCGAATGTTCATTTCTCATTAAACCTTGTTCGTAGCAATTCATTTGAAAATTAACCTACTTACGTATGCACAGATATATATATATATATATATATATATATTAATTCAGCTAAAAAATAACCTTATATATTTAGAAGAAAAATAACCTTGTATATTTAAAAAGGGATTAATCCCACTCTATTATAATAATATTAGTGTTCGGCCCGTATCATATATGGATTTTGTTATTTAATAAACTAATAAAAATGTAAGTATATAATAAATAATTAAATAAAATTTTAATTTTAGTGGAGAACATATTTTTTTTCGTAAATCAATTACGAATAATAAGTAATAAGCTTACGAAAAATTTAATGATAATGAAAAGAGTGAAAAAAATACGAGAATGAAGATGTAAAAGAAAAGAGGAGAGCGAGAGTATAGAAAAATTAGATAATTATGTAGTAGTAAATTTAGCATCACAATCTTAATTTTTATTAATCTAATGGTTAGTAAATAATAAAATTTATTTGTGGACGAATAATTTAGAAAAGTGAAAAAGATACTAAGGAGAAAACTTAGAGCTAACGAAATAAAAGCTAGCAAAAGTGGGAACGGTAGGTGGCGCACTCTCGAAGATAAGATTTAAAAAATTAAATTTTTTTATTGCGGATAAAAATGAGAATCCGGGTGGTTAAATTGAAATTATTTGATAAGGATATCGTATTTATGATAAATACAGGTGAAATGGTCGAAATTTTCTTATAGTAAATATTGCAAATCTCACCCGATAATTATGTCTTTGCAATCCCTCAAAATTTAGATCTTCTGAGGGAGGCCGCATGAAGACTCATCAAACCATTAATTTCTTCTTAAACGCATCATTTTTCTGTGCCATTTCTGGTTGGTTTCTTCTTTAACATCTGGGAAACTCAGTGGATGGTAGATATAATTCCAGTGCTCTGCTAGAATTAACGGTTAGGATACTCTTGGATTGACATAAAGAAATTGTGCTTACTGTCAAGGTCTATGGTAATCATGGTAGCCTATTAAAACGTACTTTAGTGACTTGAATAGAGGAGGAATACTCTGAAAACATTGTGGAAGAAAACAAAGAGAGGACTTGTGTGATCTCTGAAATCTGTGAAAACAACCTATTTATAGAGAGTACAGAGGATTATTGGTTTAATAGCACTAAACCAGATATTTACGGAGGGGATTTTGTTCTTTTCCAACTCATAAATACGTTAAAAAAAATTCATGAGTTAAGTTAAATTCATGCCCAGTCACATCATACTTTCCTGAAATAAGAAACACCTTTATCGATAATGTGATCATAATTAACCCTAAGAGTTAGTTCAAGTGGATAATGTGTGCATACAAATTGTGTAGAAATTTACGAGGTCGGATGTTTGAATCACTCCCTTAAGCTCGTAACCATTGGCAATGTCACTCGCACATATACTTTATACATAGACTGACATGAATTTATGGGTTTACAGAGTGATCATGGACCCGCGGGACTCCTCTTTATATATATATATATATTAAAAAAATGATCGGAACAAGGCATGGGAAGGGCAAAATAGGAAATGAGAAATGTTTGAGTCGGAAACAGTTAAGAATGAAGATGATTGCACTATTAAATTAGGATACTTCCTTTTCCCCCTCGTCTCCAGTGTTAAATGATTGCGATTTTACCAAGAGGGGTTGGGCCGAGTGGTAAGCAGCTCGGTGCCGCTTAAGGAGGTCTCAGGTTCGAGACCTCACGTACGCAGACACCCCTCTTGGGAGCATCACCCGCCATTGCCAGGCGTGCGACCCGGGGCGACCAACGGATTAGTCAAGTATGGTTGGCTGAAAGATGCCATCTCACCGCTGGTGGGACCTGCTTGGATACCGTGGCTGGCGACCAAAAAAAAAAAAAAAATGATTGCGATTTTACTTCTATGCCCATGTCCAGTTTCAAACATGCCTTCCTCAGAATTAAAGACTGACCCTATGATTTTAAATCAACGGCTAGTACGAGCCTAACTGTTGGGGAATTTCATATTAGCGGGCCCCATTGATTAGATTATATTTGAAAACGCGGTCACCGAAAAGCACGAGTAGCTGTGAGCCAGTGGGGCCCATACTGTCGACGCTCCGATAACGTTTCTCCCCTCCGGCAAACTGTCCCCATACTGCAATAAATTTTTGGAGTGTAATAAAAATAATTTTTTGTGTAGAAAGTGAAATTTTTATGTAAAATCATCACCACTTGTAAGAGGTTGGATATATTGTAGTAGTTTAATTGTTCAAAATTCACTCTCATACGATTTAGTGAGCTCGAGATCTCAATTTCAAGTCTCATTCTAAGCAAAATTATCAGAAAGGACTTTTTGAGCTTGGAGTTTGATGAACATCGATTACTTAAACTATGCTAAAAATTTGAAGATGTCATATTGACCAGGCCAGTGTCAATATTAGTTATCCAGTTTGTTTGATATATTTATAATTGAACACGAAAATTTGAATATTATATAACGGAGATAGCTGAACCGCCAATATTACTGTTTTCATTTTATTTATCATTAATGCTATTCATTTAAAAATTTAAACTCATATATAGCGGTGCCCAATTACTCTTGCACAATAGGATTCTTTTTTTTTTTTAAATCATTTATATAATATGAAATTTAGTCCTCAATATCCTTCAGTAACTGATTTGCAGGACATATTTCTTTCACACTTTGTTGAAGGGGGACGGATGACCATGAAACACACTTTCGCTTCTATAATTGGCCTAGCAACTGATGTGAATCAAATTTTCTCTTTCATACTCGATAAATTGACAGCTAGACATTTTTATTCAAATCTCGGATTTTGAAATGGCACCACAAGTTTTATACTTCAACTTGATGAGTTGTGAACTCACATAATAACCAGTTCGGATACCATATAAAATTATCTAAGAGACCTATAAGAGATTGGACTGCACCCTCTTAAAAGTATATTCTTAAAAGGTGGTTGTACCTAATTACTTTTATATACCAGTCATCAGAACTAAATCCCACGTTTGATAAACTTATATAGCTCTTATCTGACCCGATGACCTAAGAATTCGATAGAACGTACATTTTGTCAGTGAAAATGGGCATAAATATTTAATAGTGTACATAGCTTCTATTAGAGGGGTAAATGAGTTTGGCTAGGTGGTTTTTTGTGCAAATTGTCGGCCCGATATTCTTTGGGTTGGATTTTTCAAGTTAAAAATCCACATTGAGAACTATTCAAGGGTTATAGAAACCGACCGCTCCAGGCTTGGTTTTTTTGAGTGGTTTTTTTGGACCTCATTTTCTAACAAAAAAATAAATTAAATTTAAAATAGTAAAATAAAATTCATTATAATAATAGGAAATACTAATTATGAATATCTTGATATATTAATAAGATCAAAAATATAAATATGAATCAAGATCCAACTTTAAAAATATTAGCATAACATTTGTATTGTCAAAATCTAATAATAAGATAGATTCTTACATATAATATTATATTTTTACATCATTTTCAGGTCTATCTAGGAGATCAACTACTTGTGGGAATTCAAAACTTGAAAAAGAGTGAAATTATAATTTAAAAATAAAATAATTTAATAAAAATATAGATAAAATCAGTAACTTATATAAAATTTCAAAAGTTTTTCCGATTTCACCGTACGAGATTTCGCGTGAATACCTTATTTAAAGGGAAGATGTCCAAAATTATCTCGATCCAAGTTGTAAATGAAGGTTGGATGGGGATGGGATGCAGAAGAAGGGCTGTTTTCCTGTTCTGAAAGGGAATGCGTGGGGATGTTGACATTGGCGTGCTTATCCCATTCTCGTCCTTATCGGCTGCTTCCGCTCTCCCTCACGCCTAGGAATTTCGTTCGTCCCTTCCTAAATACTCAACTGAAATAAAACAAATTGTGAAATTCAATTCTTCTTCTTCTTTTTTTTTTCCAATTTTATTTATTCCATTGAATTGGGAAAATTAAGGATTTAGATGTCAATTGCAGTCACACCTTCGGCGCCTGGAAATTTTGGGGACGACTCCTAAGCACTGGTGCTGGTAGAGAATAGGCTCGGATTATCGGATCGGGACTTTTCTCGAGTTGAAAATGGTTGACCGTGCGAACAACCGCATGGGAAATTGCATACTATTGGACGTGACACCCACATCTGATATTCTTCGAAACGTCACGTAGATCACCTCTCTTACGTTTTCATCAATTTCGCTCGATCGATCAAAACATACCCAACTTGATTTTACGCGTAAATAAGAAAGTATATATCCCAAAAAGATTGAAATAGAAAAAGAGGTGAAAGTCTCTGGTGCACCACCACGTGGAGTATTGGTCCACCTAAGGTTTGACATCCAACTAACACTTAGATAGTTATAATTACCAAAATTAAAATAAAATTTAAAGAAATATAAAAAAATCATATGTAAATAGTCTCGAAATAAGAGAATGAGGAGGACTATTATGGAAGGAAGCTGCAATTTGGGTTTGGCCTTTGCGTGGCAAGAAGAGGTCGGCTGTGGGGACGCCCCGAGCTTGCGTTAGGCTCTTATCCACTTGAATTATCCGCCTGATGACGGGCAGCAATCTCATCCACGTCCCTTTTAAGCCACACAGCTCTCATTAATCTTCAACGAAAAAGGGAAATAATTTGTTTTTAACTTAAAAAGATTAGTCGATCAACAAGTGTGTCGGTCCTTTTTTTTTGTTCTATTCGACAAAAGGAGGGCATCCGTAGCGGCGATCCAGTCACCGTTGCTACTCAACATTCGGACTTTCGCGTTCAATCTTAAACATATCAAACAAATTGAACAACCAGTGCTCAGCACTAACGTCATTAGAGCAGCACCACCAAGGACCTATAATAGGTCAAGAGATTGGCATCTTCCAAACTCAATCGCAGAGAACACACTTTCATCAAATATTTTTGACAAATATCACAGAAGAGATTTGAATATCACACCCTAGACTTGACCAAACTGCTTGAGAAAGAGATTTGAACAACTAGTGCTCAGCACTAACGCCATTAGAGCAGCAGTACCACCAAGGGCCTATAATGTATAGTTCAAGAGATTAGTATCTTCCAAACCTAATCGCGGAGAACACACTTTTATCAAATATTTTTGATAAATGTCATAGAAGAGGTTTGAATTTCAGACCCTGGACTTGACCAGGCAGCTTGAGAAAGAGATCTGAACTAATAGACCATTGCCCTTGATAGTATGTTAATTAGGATATTGTTATTTCTTCGGCCTGTATCACTCGATACTCGCCAGTTCAATGGATCTTAACTCATTGAGGTTCGAATTAAATCGATCCATTAAACAAAACTCTTTAATTAAAGCTTCCATGTTAAAACTCAATGCTCTCTGTGCATTATTATTAATTTATATTAGACAGCAGCATCACATTATTAGGTATCTCAGATCAAGCAAAGCCTGGAGTTCGCGTCTGTACTATATATATATATATATATATATTAATCATCATCTGTCACATCTATTTATGAAATTTCTACACGTGGAAACATATTACAATGCATTTAGCTTCTTTTAGCCTAAAAAAGGGGTTTCATTTCGGTGAATGGGACTTTAAAATGCTAATAAATAGACCGAACATGCTTGGAACTAAATTGAATTTTCGAATATCAGATACTGTACGTCGACGAAGCATGCTCGACCAAACGAAAATATGCCCGATCAAAATGAAGAGACGCGGATGATGGATGGTGATGTGATCGCACGGAGATTCGCATTAGGAAAATTAGGAAGTGGGAAGGAGCGGTGGGTGAGCCGTTGGAGGAGTGTTGCCTTCGCATTCATCTGCCCATTACCTTTGATCTTCTCACCTAAACGGATGGAGAGCCTCTCCTTTTCTGGTACTGTGGGCCATGTCTTTTGAGACTCAAATCTTCATTTGTTTATGATTGTTGAAGTGTAAGCTTCATGGAGGGGGGGGGGGGAGCAAGGACCTGAAGAGTAATCAGGCAGGAGTCGATCTCCCTTCGAACCGGCTAGGAGTCGAGATACCTGAAAACGATAAGGGAAGTTCAGCCGAGGTGATGGTCCGATTCGGTCCTCTTATACTCAAATCAGCCAGCGTGTGATTGTAGAGAGAAAGGGCAGAAAATAAAGAGAGAAACTCTGAGACGTAATGATTATCTAAAATATTAGAACATGTCGTACTTTGGCTACCACATACTCCTTAATAGATTCGCTCATCGTGTTGAAAAGACGATCTTGGTCTCAATTAATTTTTTTTATAAAGAGAGTTCGGTGCAGTGCGGTTGCTCTCGACTTGTGATCAACAAATCGTGTGTCGAATTCCCATCATCGAGATTCTCGTGCAGGTTTATTTATCTCTCCTTCCATCTTCCTTCCTGGCCCACGCTATCCCTACAGTGGGAAAATAAAAGGAATCATTTTTTTGGGTTGTTTGGATTAATTTCTTAATTAAAAATAAATACAACTAATAATTAACAAGGACATCCAAATGCTTAACGCTCACATCCCATTCAAGACTTAAATCTATTGGGCTTTGGGCCCAGCCCATTATGATATATCATGGGCCAAGCATGCTCGACCTCGGCCCATTACTTTCAAGTTGGGCTAGTTCATGTAGTTCACCTCTTGCTTGCTTTTAGCTTAAGCCAGCAGTCAACAGTTAGTGCAATGTAGTTTATGGATACCGTCACAACTCCGTTAAAAGGGTCAGCAAGGAGGTGGACCGGCATCGATCCCGTTGAGGTTTCAATCCCGTTTCAGCTGTCAATAAATTGAAATTTGGAATATAAGAGAATTATGATACCGTCACCTATAGCCTCATCATACTTTTAGGTAGATATGGGCTCGACTTCTTAGTGATAAAAGCATATATTTTACATAATATCAGAGTCAGTTTTCCTATGGGATCACACATGCAGAGTCGAATATGAAAATCATGGTTGAACGCTCGAGACTGATGAAAAATACCCTACTTAAGTCGGACACGTTGTAAGTTTAAGTGATGGTACGATACAATTGCTTGAGGTAACACTTCCTACAAGTTTGAAGGCGGAAACCCTAGCTAAAGTGAGAGTCGCCCAGTGTGATCCTAAAACATGTAAATTATTATTTAGATCTTGACACATGCAAAGTTAAACCTTCAAAATTATGAAAATTTTATAATGTCAAGATTTGAGAGAGATTAACCATAAGATAACGGTGTAATTTATTATTTATCACTTAATAGTTCCAAGGCTCGAGAAGGAATAAAGGAGACAACTGACAAGGAAAGAAAATGTCGTAGGTGGTCCATGTCCATGCATGCATGGGATTGGTGTACGAGTTCTACTTCAGCTGCATCACTTATTCCTAAGTTTTGATGGTTCTTCCACATCCACTACAAGAAAATGGATTTTTTGCTACCAAATAAGTAGTCACAGAAAGAAAACAATTAGTCACTAAAAGTTTTCTGTGACCAAAATTTTTTTTGTCACTAGCCGTCACTGAAAGCTCCGTGGCTAATTATATTAGTGACATATTTAATAAAATAGTCACTAAAAGTAAAGATGTTTTGTGACTAATTCTAATAGACACTTAAAATATAAAATTAGTGACAAAAAATTTTAGTCACTGAAACTTAATAAAATCCTCACTATAAGTCTAAAACTATCACTCATATATATAATTAGTGACCAATGCTCAATTTGTGCTCATATCCGTATATACGATTTCTGTTGCCTCTTTTTTTATTTGAAAATTTCAAATATTAATTAATTTCATTTTTAAATAAAAGATTTATTTGTGATTTGTTCCGCCCCACTTTGCTAATATTTTTGCGGAGTTGAAATGTTTATTAATTTCTTTGCTAAAATGCAAATTATAATACATTTACAATACATATAAGCAACTTAAATCTTACAATCGATAGAGTATTCATTGATATTGACAATTAATCACATACAAATACAATAGGTTTGACACACAAGGGAAATCATAATACACGAAACGATATATGAAATAACAATAAAATCCAAAAACACTAAAGATAATTTCCATGTCTTGTACATCGCATCTTGTTCTCCTTGATAATATCCTGCATTATAAATTAAAATTAATTAGAAAATAAAAAATTGAAAATAGATGTGGTTATCAAATAATTCGAAAGAAATAGTTCTAAATTATTGAATAAACTACTAAAAATAGAAAATAAATACTTAAAATTACAAAATGAAAATTAAATTTTAGTATAATTACCTGTGAGATATCAACACATCTTATCTTTCTCTTTTACAAGAAAACTTGTCATAAGTATTTCTAAAACTACAGTTTACATCTCTTTTCTTCAACTTGAAATTCTTTGAATGATGATGGAGTTGCGAGATTTGGTATAGTAGAAAGGCATCCAGATGATTCCAACAATTTTATCCTAGTCTCGCGACTTACATTACGGTGAAAGACTTCAGAGTTGTCGGTGCTCTGACTCTTCATGGAGTTGCCGAGCCTTTTTCTGCAACTTCAACTGCAGCCAGATCTCTGCGAGAAAAAAAAATTAATGCATAAGAACTGAGAGAGAGAAGTCGCCTGCAAACTTTTGATGGAAAGGAATCAGTTATTTGAGAGAAGAAATGGATATGGAAGAGATTGTTGCAGTTATAATACCTATAAAGATGGAGAGGAGAGGATAAGGAAGAGATAAGGAAAGTGGGAGAAATTTTAGGAAGGGAAGTTATACGTGGGATAGATGAGATATTTTTCATTTTTTAGAATATATTATAATTATTTTAAATTTGTGTGAAGATTTTTCAAATTTATTTCAATTTTTACATACTGGTATAACAAATTCTTGATTTTCTTTAACAAACTATTGATTTTTCATGTTTTCGTTAAAAATAGTTTTTATTATTATTTCCCACTAATTTATCTTTTAAAACATTGATCTTGTCACTAAAATTATTTGATGGTAAAATAAGATTTGATAATAATTTTATCCTTTTTTTGCAACAACTCTTTTGTGATAATTTTAATTCTGTCCCATAAAATATATTTTTAGTGAGTATCTTAGAATTTGTCACAAATATATTGACTAAATGTACTTTTAGTGACTAGAGTATATTTTCATCACTAAACTTAAGTTCTTTAATGACCACTCATAAGATGGTCACTAATAATTCATCACTAAAAACCCATTTTCTTGTAGTGATCGATGGTCTTTGAACCATTCGTTATGGGATGAGGAGGCCGACTTTCTCTGACCATAAGCCACGTTATGGGAGTCAGTCAACAGACCTGTTTGATCGAGACATCCAATCGAACTTTCGGACATTTACTTCGTCCCCTGTTGTTTTCAAGAGGGTCGAGCGGAAATAATCCTTTTAAATGAACTAATTTTTAAAAATTATAATTTTCCAGATTTGAATTGAATCGCAGGATCAATCTAATCTGCGAATTCTTCATCAAAAAATGGCTCCGTGTTCTGCGGATGAATGAGGAGCAAAGAAGCAGCAGCAGTGGCAGGAGGTGGTGTTCGAGGAGGGAGGCCGCGGCGGCGGCGGCAGCAGCTCGGGAGGAGGAGAAAAGTAATAGAGTGTGGATGATTCGTGTGATGCATGGATTTATTATTTAACGAAATTACAGAAAAAGTAAGATGTCAATAATTAAATAAAATCATAATTATAGTCATTGACAGATAAAATTTAGATAATTCTAAATGGAGAGGAAAATCGAGAAAAATGATTGAAATAAGAGAGAAAAAAAGAAAGATAAATTGAGGGTTAAAAACTTAGCAGTTACATATTAGTAAATTAACTATCACATTTCTATTTTTTTATCATAATAGTTAATAAAATTAATCTTAATGAGTAAATTTAAAAAGAAAAAAAAAGGTCAAATGTATTTGGGTATATAATATGGATAGAGATATTCAAGTATCTGTTTACCAAAAAAAGATGTTCAAGTATCTGTACATTTTGAGCTCTTAAGGTATTTAATACTTATGAGCATCCTGATGCTGATAGTATTTAATGTTATTCGACAATTTAGGGTCATTCTGATGATCTGATAAAGGTATTTTATTAATTTCCTAGAAAGATATCTTTTGATCAGATAATATTTTAATAAATATATGTAAAATTTAAAAACCTAAATTAAATATTTTAGTCTAGGACTTCACTATTGGACTTTTTTTTTTTCCATTTTATTGGGTTTAATATATAATTATTTGTTGGACTGAAATTTTTTTGAGTTTGCACTACTTATATCTAAGATGTCTAAAAGACTCTAACTAATTCAATTTGAGACGGGTCAGCTCGTCAAGGAATAAAAACTCTCTTGGAATTAGTTTTCTTTATTTATAAAGACTCGGATATAAAATATTTACTTAATGGGGCATCTCCGGTGCTTCTTTGAACTAGTTAACTCGTGCCCTCATAACTAATACAATTCGATACTCTGAATCATGTCTTGATTCGCATCATTCTCATTGTCTTATAAATGATTTATCCTTAATTAAATCATGACCTAAATCGGATGAAAATATATTACTAACTTTGAAACTACCACTAACATTATATTCGTACTGTTATTCAAATTTGTATATATTGTTACCTCCACGAGGAAGTCACTTCGAACGTCTTTGAACATTAAAAAAAAAAATCTTTTTTCTCATGCGTATCCAACAACTTTCTCCATGTTATTTTGTTATCATGCGAATCTGCTTATCAAAACTAGCCTTTTTTTTTACCCTTAAGTTAACACGCTCGCTCAATGGTAAAGAAATTAAATTTGAAAGATATGAATTCAAGCTCATATAAGATTTCATAAGCTGAAAATCTAGTGATATAATGAATTAATCAATGGTTATGAAATTGAACATGTAGCAAACAAACTTTGTGTGTGTTAATGTCCTGAAGTTTTTTGGGTCCAACGAGAAAGAAACCGCTGCCCGACCCGGTGGACGTAGAAACCGGAACATTCAGAAACAGTGGCAGAAGATTGTTTTATTTTGCCGCTCATGCCCCCAACTGTCATGCCCCTGGACTTCTGAAATTTGAAAAGTAGTCCTCCATACTTTGGCAATACAGGAAGAGTGAAATATATCTTAAAAATTAAACGAAAATTTAACTACAAGAGCAATCACTTTACCGTGCCCAATCCGTGATATCAATCTCTTGCTTGTGGGTGAACACTTTCTGATCTAACAGAGATCTTTACCAATGGGATTTCATTGAAAAATTCACCCTACGATTCGGGAGAGGGCGTTAGGATCACG
This sequence comes from Lagerstroemia speciosa, assembly GCA_037672795.1. NCBI lineage: Eukaryota > Viridiplantae > Streptophyta > Magnoliopsida > Myrtales > Lythraceae > Lagerstroemia > Lagerstroemia speciosa. The sequence goes on from CM075299.1 coordinate 4,519,055, forward strand.
CCACAGGGGATTGTTAGTTTGTGTCGTGGAGGGATTTCATTGAAGAAAATGACAAAGTTGAGGGATGACTTTGAAAACTCGGAGAAATTTTGGAGTTGAGAGAGATGTTTTCCCAAACCACTAAAACAGGAGCAAAGAACCTATTAGCCGGAAGCTCCAACTCCACAAGTAACATTTCCCAGCCCCCATATATAAAACAGCATTCTACAGGCTAAGAATTTACACAATTCCGCAGGTTCAAAGAGCCCAGAACTGCAGCTGATTCAGTGATGGGAGAAGAAGAGGAGAGGAAGATGGGGAGGAGGATAGTCGTGGCCGTGGATGAGAGCAAGGAAAGCATGACCGCCCTGTCGTGGTGCCTCAGTAACCTTGTCGCCCAGGACAACCCTGACAACATCGTGCTCGTCCTCCTCTACGTCAAGCCACCGCCTCCAGTTTACTCTTACTTCGATGCGGCCGGTGAGTTTTTCTTCTTTACCTCAAACATGTCGATGGTTAAGCTGTGGTAAGACGGAAAGCCGCCCCATGTAAGACAGTGAACACTAGAAGCTCCAATAAGTGAAGTAACCTGGATTGTTTCGTCACTGCATATACCAGTAGCACCTGTTCTAAAAGAGGAAAAAATTCGGGTTTTCCGTCTCCAGGCTTCTTGTTCTCGAGTGACGCGGTTGCAGCAGTGGAGAGTTATGGGACCGAGCTAGTCCGGTCGGTGATGGATCGAGCCGAAGCTGTCTACGAGAACTTCAGCACCAGAGTATGCGTTTACTCCATTTTTTTTTTTCTTATTTCAATTCATTAGAACACGAACACAGCATATGTCTTCTCGTTCGAGTTAACATGCTGCTAATCGGCAGTGTTCGACTGCATAGCTGGACCGTCCTTTTAACTGTTCCGGGTGTGTATGTATCTTATTCTTGCAATACTTGGCAGATAAATGTAGAGAGAGTTGTGGGGAGAGGGGATCCCAGGGATGTGATATGCCACACGGTGAAGAGACTGAACGCAGACACCCTGGTCATGGGAAGCCATGGCTACGGCTTCATCATGAGGTACACACCCTCTAGCCTCCACAGAAAACTTTCCAGTAGAAATTGAAGATTCGGGTTTGCTTCTTCCCCGTCACACGACACTGTGAAAGCTCCTTGTATCTTATGTTATTTTCTCGGTGATGTTCAAACTCTTGACCGGGCGATGTTCGATTTGCTGATGCATTGCAGGGTCCTACTGGGAAGTGTGAGTGACCACTGTGCCAAGAATGTGAAATGCCCAGTTGTGATTGTGAAGCACCATGGGGACCAAATAGTGACTTCAAGTTCATCTTGTCTTTCGCCTACAAATTGAATTGACTGTCTTTACTTATGTATATCTGTGGGCATGTTCTTCTTTTTTTTTTTTTTTTTTTTTGCTTGTTCTGAATTATATTCTATAGTGTTCCAGCAATTTGATTATTTTGTCTGAACACATACCCACCTCTAGTTAAAAACTAAAAGCAGCTCAATCAAGTTGAATGGAGATGTTTTGACATATCTTTCTATTAAGTAAGTCCAAATATTGTAAATGGAAAAAATTTATGTATGAAGGGTTTCACTAAGAGTGGGCCGACCGAGCTCGGAAATATTGGATTAATCATTGGTCATTGGACTTCGCAAATAGTATAAACCCCAAGAGTAGTCCTAGCCCGGTTCGAATTTGTGAGGGGTAGTTGTGAGCCGGTTCGTCCTATTGAAGGAATTAGAACCGATTGCTCCGAACCAAAACCTAAAATTGAAAAATTTTTAATGAGAAGTCCAATCTATGTAACAAAATATATACCTTTGAAAAAATAATGCATTCCGTTTATTTTCTAATGAAATTTCTTTTATTTTTTATTATAATTCCTAACAATTATGTAATGCTTTTTAAAAAGTTTTCGAACTGGCCAGTCTCAAACTAGTCAGAACCGTGGTTCCGAAACACCCGTGAACCGTCTTTGGAGCGGCTGGGGCCGGTTCCATGCCTCCATGAAACCAAAACTGGCAGCTTTGAACGGCAATTGGCCGGTTTTGAGCTGTGGTCAGGACAGCCTATAAGATTAGAACAAGCTCAATCGGTTGCGTGAGCCGCATACGTATTTCATGTTCATTGCCCGCCGTTTGAGTATCCCGTGTGCGTCATCCACCGGGCCCTGGGGCCGCCTTCTCTCACGAAGGAAATGCATTTTTTTTTTGGAGGGAAAAGTTGTTTAGTAAAAGTTTTAAATGCTCGTACCGTACTTCGAGTAGGCGACGGTATTGCTCTGTTAGCGGCCTTGTCGAAGTAATGGAAGGCAAATTGGTAGAATTCGAAGGCGGTGAAATATGCACTGCTGTGAATTTAGGATCAGATAATGTTGGTCTTGTGTTAATGGGTGACGGTTTGATAATACAAGGAGGAAGTTCCGTAGAGGCCATCGGAAGAATTGCTCAGACCCCCGAATCCTCGAAATTTTATACTTAGAAATGAAGTGATAACGAAGTTTTCTGACCTAGTCTTGTATGTAGCAAATACATATCATGTAACAGTACTGATGTGTTGATGTTCACAAATTAATAGGATTCTTTTTTTTTTGGATAATTGAGGTATCCGAGGGCCATAAGGACCTGACTAGCAGTGGTTGTGACACTTCCTCCTCAGTGCATACCTAGTAGCCCGCAAACCACACGTGCTGGGTAAGCTAGACAAACCTGACGAACTCGAATACTATAAAGCCCTCACCCACAAAAAAATGTCCCTCTTGGCATTCGAACGGGGAGATCTACCCATACCTCCCAGTGTCCGTCCAGTAAGGTTGCTCTCCCGTGGGCCAATAGGATTCAATTATTTCTAGATTAAATTTTTATTTTTGGAATTTTATTTAAAAAATTCTAAAATAACTGAATCTGATTGATCTGTGATATTATATTATCATTATCACGTGATATATCCGTTACTGAGACACACTCTCCCCCTCTTGGGTTCTCGGATCTCTTAACTTATACTCGGTACTCGGTAGTCGAGAATTTGGGCTTGTGGGTGGTTCCATCAATAACGTCTAACCGAGCTTTTTCTCTTAATCGTGGTTTCTGTTGGGCATCAGATGGGTTTCACAACTCTCTGGGCGTTCCACATTGATTGGGCTTTGCTTATGGGCCGCTTTCTTCAGCCTTTCTTTATTCCTGAGAAATTCTTGTGGAGGTGTTAATGGAAGGTTCGGGTAGGTTTTTCTAGACAATAATCGGGTTTCGATTTTTTCAAGTTGAAAAGCTCTACCGAGAATCGTCTAGCAGTTATGAAAACTGACCACTTTTGATTTGGTTTTTTCGGACGGGTTTTCCATGTCTTGATTTTTGCTATAATAATAAATTAAATACAAAAATATTAAATAAAATTGATTTAATAAATGAGAAATACTAATTATAAACATTTTAGTGTATTAAAAATATCAAAAAATAAATATGAATAAAGATTCAAGTTTAAAAATATCAAAATATATTGTTTGTATTGTCAAAATCTAATAATAAAATAATATATTACATATAATATAAATTCAACATACCTTTCGCATCGGTTTCAGGCCTGCCGAGTTTTTCGGGTTGGGGCCCGAATTTTCCGGTCTGACCTTTTTCAACTTGTCTTGAATTTATTCCAAGGCCTATAAATATGGTTTTCCTGTCCGGGGTTTGGTCTATTTTTTCGGTTTTTCATACTTGCAATTTTTTACTTACACCCCCAAGTACATGTACTTTACCTTGAGGATTACAAAGGACACAAGTACTTTGTGTAAGTAGCTTAGAGTAAGCTGAGTTTATCTCAGAATTTTTCTCTGTTGTCTATGTACCATGAAAGCCTTCAGATTCCACCAAAATTCAATTGCCAGCGCATAATTAAGAATTTCAAAATTTGTGAACTGTTCTTAAAATTACGAGGAAATAATAATGGTTGGAAATGGATAATGAAGATGCTCGATCTTAGGAAAGATATCTCATTAGGAAAATTATGTTCGACTTTGCTTCGTGTCGATGTTTCAACCAGGACTATATGTATATGTGTGTGTGTATATATATATGCGCTTTCGAGCCGAAGACTACCTATAGCTATACATACAATATTATTGCGTGATATGTCAAAGGTTATACATACCTACAAACAATACATATATAAATCCACATATATATATATGTATGTATGTGAAATATGCACTCAAAGATCTGAGCTCCACGTTACTTAATTTGCTCGTGCATGTCTCATGAGAACGTGCAATTTCTTTGACATGAAGCAATAAAAGGATAAGGATAGGGACGGACATGATCCCTCGTATGCTGCTTTCTTGGAGGCGCTGACACCTGAGAGTAATTTTTTATTAGATCAGGTAATTAAAGTGAATTAATTAACACGTTAGAATGACTATTTTATTAAACAAAATCTTAAATTTAAGTCTTGTGAATTGAGAAAATTCACTTTATAAGAACTTTATTCCTGTTGGGCATATTTGACTTGAACTAAATTAGTTAGACTTCGCTGGATTTCGAATACCTGTAGTACATACTGAAAATTAGATCGAGATCTTCGATACCACAAAATTTGGGCAAATATTTTCTCTGCTGTCTCTCATTGATTAGAAGCCTACTGGCCGAGTCATTGTAATGAATTAAGAGGGAGAAGTCACAAAATTTGGGTACTCTGTGAAGCGATAGAAAAATGAGGACATTAGGGGTTGAACAAAAATGAGAGAAAAATATTGGAAGTTTTATATGTTTTTCGATTCTTGTAAGTAAATTCTAAATGTTTCAAAGTATTAAATCATGTTCTATATATTGTTCGCGTTATAAGATCGAGTCCTTTCCGTCACCTACCGTTACTTTAAGCCGACGTCGCATTGATGTGTTTAAGCCGACGTCGCATTCATACACATCGACTTAAAGTAAATGTAAGTGACAGAAATGACTCGATCTTATAACGCAGACAACAGACATGAATTGATTTAACACTTTGAAATATTTAGAACTCATTTACAAAAACTAAAAAAATATATAGGACTCCCGTTATTATTTTCTCGAACAAAAATTATTGATATTGGTCAATGAATTATCCACGTTCAAAAGAAACGATCGCTGTAATGCTATTGGAATAATAAATCTTCCCTTTGTTATGTTTAAAGAGTTGGAGAGAGTATTATATTTAATAGGCATACCGCACGGCAGTATTTACGTAATATTATAAACCGATAAAATTCAGCTATTTTTATGGTATAGGATCAAACCAATATCTAATTTATGATCTAACTCACTTAATGGTCTAGTTTGGTTTTGAAAATTATGGGTCGAATTCATTCAACCAATAACTTTTTTTCATCTACAATATTCAAGCACGAGTCAAATATGCTTTTCTTGCGCCGTTAATACCCAAAAGTCCTATAAACCTTTGATAGATCTTGTTCGAATCAGGTCTGCCCATTAGCAAGTAATTATTGACACACCCATATATGTACGTATGTATTGCCTTGCTTTGCCTCTAACACACTATTAATACGCTAATACAGTTTATGTTCAATATGTTATCTAAAAATAGGGGCAATTCTCCTCTAATATGAATTTTCTTCATTTTTTAAAATTCGAACTCGAGACTTTTCTCAAAGATTATGCTGATGCAGTTAAAGAAGTGAACAAAAATACATGAGAAAGTACACGAAGGTTGGCCCCGCTGTGTGTATATTTCAATGATTTGGCAATTAATTTGCACACAACTTAGTTATTCTGGCAATGCTCACAGCTACAAATCGATGCCCCGACCACTCTTATTGGTTAATACACATGATTAGATTAAGTATATGCATTATACTCGTCAACTCCTTAATCATATTGATTATCACAATAACTCAAGTGGAAACTGACTTAGTTTTTTATAAAGTTAGGTGAAAATTGACCAAATTGCCCTTTTCTCTTTGAATGAGAAAAGTACTAAAAGTATTACTACGAATACTAGACAAAATGGAGCCAGCTTTTAAAACCGATTTTTGCCAGCACGGGAGTAAGGACGACAGAAAAAAAAGGGGAAATGCCAAAAGACAATTTTATCTTTCAAATTTATCATTTTTCATTCAAAATCCCGTAAAATGAACGCATTAATAAATTTGATGGAAGGTACTGAAAGGTAATTTTGGATTTTGGAAAAACAGATGAAAACTGTCATATTTCTCCTTTAAAGTTACAAAGATATTGTAGATTCGCTAAGACATATAACTCTTTCAATAATAAATTTTTTTTTTATTTATAAGATTCGAGTGTGGAATTCTTAAGGGAAATTAGATGTTGGACCTATCTCGGTTAAACTAATCCGTTTAATATTAATTTTGCAGCATAGTGATATGATTTGGTCATGCGTAGTTTGATATTGCGAATATTTCTTCGGGAATTGGACAGTTTTAGCTGCCTGATTCATGAATTGACACTTTCGAGGTGTATTTGCTTGAATTATTAAAAAAAAAAAAAAACGACGACTGGACGTAACTCATGCTTGAGTTGTTATCACAATCTGTCTTTATTTATTCAATTTATTAATTAAAAATTAGTGTAGATATAGTATTAATTTGTTCAAACATGCCCAGCTTTTGATTCTTAACTGAGAAATTAATACTTGTTTTTATTACGTATGATTTGATATTTAAAAGCATAATAGACACTGACTGATTGATATTTTAAAAGAGAAGTCATACTAGAATAAATAAAACTCTTAAATATAAAATTTCTTTGCTCGCAGAAGTTCAACTGGAGGCCTTACTTTTAAGGGAAAAAAGTTAGTTTTGGTCTTTAACCTTCTGAACGGTATTCATATTTGACCCAAACTTTTTTTGGGTTAATTTCAGGACTCGACCTTTCAAATATTATTCAGTTTTAGTCATTTACATTATTTTTAATATTAAGAAATGTAACCTTACTTTTCTTAATAATTAAAAATATTTTTTAACTAAAAATTATTTCTACAATTATAAAAAATAGAGAAACTCTTGATGTAAGAAAAGAGGGGTTAGTGGGAACTCGACTGTAAATTGTCCCTGAGAAAGTTATTAACAGTCTATGATACTGCTAGAGACTTTACGAGAACTGTGATGGTCGGATCTGATCCTCTTTTTCGTTGAAATTTTCGTTTATTTTTTAATTTACAATTAAAAAAATATTTTTAATATTAAAAAGCCTAATCACTTTTTTTTAATATTAAAAATAATATAACGAAAATAAAACAGAATAATATTTGAAATGTTGAGGTTCGAAATTATCCCAAAAAGGTTTAAGTCAAATATAAATATGGTTCGAAGGGTTGAGGACCAAAACCAATGCTTTCCCTACTTTTAAATTTAAGTGAAAGAGGTACCGAACTGTCTGACCTAATCCATATTGGTATTTAGAAATTAATATTAATATTTATTTAATGAAGGCTTATCCGATGCATCGGATGCCTGCAGCACACACCGAGATCTCTTATTTATGTCATCTGCAGTCAAAACATTGTTGCACATGTACAACAAAACTGTATTAATGTACTAAGAGAGAGTGCATAGTTAAAACATGAAATGCAGTATTGAGATACATCATCCCTGGCTAATCGATTACAGATACTATAAGGTGGTCGCTCGACGAACGTCAACCCGAGATGGTCGTCGAGAGATCCAATCTTCAATGAAATTGGTTGTTTATAACTTATATTTTATGGTGTCGAGATTTAAGAGATATGAGTGGTAAGGGAATGATCTTATTTTCCACATTGGTGGTACATGCCTGGTAGACCAACTGCTCCTCTGTATCATTAGGTTAAGGGCAAATTGGTCGAGAATGATATCACTGTACCTCGCTTCTTTATCTACACCAAGCAGATTAATTGTGCAAAAGCTGGACGTCGTTTTGTTGGGTGTCTCCCGCGTTTTTGGTTCGCTCACCCACGTGAAACGCCATGGAGAGGCACGTGCGACCCTCTGAGGGCTGTGAGCATCTGCTCAGAGGATTTTGAGAACTTTAAGAAGAGGATAGGATTAGAAACGGCAGGGTTGGTTAAGACTCCTAAGCTAAACCCCACTGTCTCAAAGTAATGTCAACAAAACGACATCTCTCTGCCGCCAAAACGGCGAGCCTTCACCGTTTTCGATTTCATTGAAACTGTTTAATTACATCCTCTTACGTAGAACAGTACGCAGATGACGCAAGATCCAAATTTAAATTTGCATTGTCTTATTTTTCACACGATTAAAAAATTTCAACTCTTGAATTCAATAATGCAATAATTAATCTAATCTGTCTCTATCATTTCTTAAATAAATGATTTTCAAGTTTCATTCACCGGAAAAAAAAATCTTAAAATGTTTCACCTTACAATAATTAATACTAATTTACTTATTTATTATATTTTAATTTATATTTTCTCGCGTCATGTGACGATATAGAATAATCTAAGAATTTCTTATTGGATGTGAAAGCCACGATCCTTTTAAAATGAAGTTCATTTCCCTATCTAACAGTGGATGACGATGAATCCAAAATTACCGTTAAATAAATGGTAAAATTCTCTTGTAGATTCGATTGGACCTGACGGATTCAACTCCCATGGTAACAACATTTACAGTGGAATTTGTACTTTATTTACATATAAGAAGAGCAGCACGCTTTTAACATGACTGACTATCTGCACAAGGTAAAAATTATTTATTTATTTTTATTTGTATGGTGTAATTAGTATTTAAATATATTATTTGTATGAGAATATTGGAAAAATTTAAGGAGAGAATCTTTTGGAGTTTACGTCATTGTGTTGCTCCCTTTGATGCGAGCATGCCTAGAGAATGGGGAGAGAGTTTGGCATAAACTATTAACAATACGATATTAATCTGTCAAAAGAAATTTAAAATCAAAATCAATATCCTAAATAGTAATTTATTATTGCGAGTGTCACACAATTTTCTTTTCCCTTTTTGGGTTTTTTTTTAAATCTAAAAAATCAAATCATAATTCAAGTTTAAATTGAATGGAAATATTTCCCATGTATATAACGCTTAAGATTATGGACATTTTTATTTACAAAATTCGACATGAGATGTTATTTCTTTTCTAAAAAAAAACCTCATGTTATTGGAAGGCAGGGGTGTGCACGGGTATTGGATAGGTTTTGGACAGATCTCGATGAAAATATGGTAGGCTCTACGTAAAGAATTAAGGAACCGGTCGGCTCCTGTTCCGATTCTAGGCTACATGGTACCCAGGACCGGAACCTATTGACTTATTTGCACTATTAATTTTAATCGTTTATAATTTTTTTATTTGAAATCCAATTTATAAACCGTTTAAAAAAATTGTTACATTTCTAACTCAGTGAACTTTCATTTGACATATAACTATACATACCTGATGAATTTCTTTGGTCTAAAATACTATTATACTTAAAATCAATAATAGATAGTATTTAAATGCAATGAAAATATATTTAAAAATTATACATATTTGATTATGATAAAAAAATTAATATGAAATAATAATTATTATGAAAAATATCTACATAATTTGTATTATAGAAATAAAGGAATAAATTATAAACAAATTACAACAAGGTACCCAAAACTTGTAGTATCTTATAAGTTCCGCGTAGGGTCTGGTTCCAAGATTTAATAGGGTAGAGTTTGGTTTCAAATTTCAGTAATCGGTCTTCTACAGGATAAGATTCGAGTACCATGAAAAATACATGGTACCCAGGCTCAATCACTCCTATTCGAAGATACCAAATGAAACTTTCTTAAAAAGAAATTAATCATTTTCTGTGCGTAAACGATGTTATAGGTCTAAAAGGAGCACAAGAAATATGGGATAAAAGGACCACGAGAATGCTGTTCGTGAGATCGAATCCAAAACCGATGAGATTGAATCCAAAACCTCTAGGTTACAGTACGAAAACGATATTAACTATACAAAGCTCTGTTTCTTAAAGAAAAAAGGAATTTTGAATCACATGAACTTACCCTTATTGGTTGTTGCTTAGATTATTATTTAAGGCATAAAGCATATTCAGAGAGATCACATGATAATAATTCCCCCAAGTATCATCTAATTGGTAATAGGATAGATTTAAGAGATTGTGGGGGAAGCGATCCCCTCCTTGCACTTGCAAAAATTGGTAAGTTGTCATACAAAATTTATTAATCTACTCTATTCTTTTTTTTTTTTTGAAAATTCTTCATTTTTTTAATAAAATTATCTTTATTCACTTCACGAAACTCGTCTTTTTACTCTTTTCTTCGACTAACCTTAAAATTTGACGGGCTCTATAGATTTTTTTTTGGGAAATAACAGCGAAACATTTGTATTTGTCTTTTTTAATAGTAAAGTTCTATATGTTCGACAACGTCTAATCCAGTCTTATAAAATTGGTTCTATTACACTTTCCGTCTGAATCATGAATGTATGTTTGCAAATTTTCTAGATCTGTCCTGTTTTGTGTGTGTGTCTATACATATTCACATGTATATATCTATATTAAAATTAAACATATAAAAGCCACTCTGGCAACTATGTATTATGAGTAGTGGAACGCCATTGGGTTGGTCTGCGTCTGCCCCTTTACAACAAATCCTCCGCTACCTCTGATGCTCATTAATAATTAATCCCCCACAATAATAAGCATTTTCGTGGTGTGCTCTTTCAATTATTTTCACTAATCTCTGCATAATTTGGAACAGATTGTTAGTTAATAAGGTATTAAATTTCTGATCATTTCTAAAACTGAGAACAAGTCGATGATTAATTTTGTCTAATCGACATGTCATTATGGGATATACCGTCCACGTTTGTCCTATATCAGAGTGCACTGTAATGACATTCGCTTGATCATAAAATTAAGAAGTTTTTGCAGTCAATTTTCATGAATAATTCTTCTCATTTTCTGCTTCTTTTACCATTTTATTTTTTCACGTTCTCCAATTGTTTCGCAGTGGTAGCAAACATCGACTTCTGATGCAAAATCATTTCATCCAACCGGTTGATTCGCACACTTTCGGGGTATGGATAAATGGTAGACCCTGAACCTATAGAAATCTATCTTATTGGGTAGGTTTTTGGTAAATCTCAATAAAAAAAAAAGGTAGATTCCGGGTAGTGAATGAAGGAACCGGTCGGTTGCAATTCCGGTTCCAGTACAGAGGGTACCCGGAACCAGAACTGAAACATGTTAGCTTATTAGTATGGTTAATTTTAATCATTCGTAACTTTCTCGTTTGAACTCCAGTTCACGAACCCTCTAAACCGTTCTATTTCTAACTTGGTGAACTTTCATTTGACATAATAATTATACATATTTGATGAATTTTTCATTTGTAAAGTATCATTACAACTTGAAATTAGTAATAAATAGTACTTAATTATAATGCAAATATACTTAAAATTATAAATATTTTATTATGATAAAAAATTATATGAAATAATAATAACCATGAAAAAGTATTAAAGTAATCCATATTTTTAGAGGTAAAATAAATAAATGATAAACATGTTCCACTTGAGTACCTGGAACTTGTGGTATCTAATAGGTTTCGATGAGGGTCTGATTTTAAGATTCAACATGATAGAGTTCGGATCTAAAAGTTAGGAATCAGTCTTTATATAGGGTAGGGTTCAGATATCATGAAAAAATACAGGGTGCCTGGATATGGACACCCATAATTGACGCGATCAACCAACATGGTAAGTAATTTTTTCCCCTTAAGTAAGGTATTGCATTTGAGTTTTCTGAATGGTGAAAAATTAATGTTATGAGAACTTTATCCCTTATTGGACTTAAAATGACATGATTAACCCTTGGCACAATAAACCCAATAAATCCACTTGTTTGCATAGACCTTCTGTTGCCATTTTTATTCCGGTTAAAATGAGGTTGATAACCTAAAAGTAAATAGAAAGAAGTGGAATAGAAGGGTCTAATAAACCCCACTACAGATAATTGAATACAGAATGTCCTGATTTGTAGATCAAGGGAAAGGATGACATAATTGCATAAAAACCAATTTCTCGCCATTGTCACTATTTTGATTTGAGCCTGGTGTTATTACACTAAATGGGAGCTTTCTTCATTGCATTATTTTTTATTTCAAAAGAGATTTACGGACTTAAAAAGAGGTTAAAAGAAGAAGAAGAGAATAAACAGATAGGAAGAGCCTGAACAATAATAAAATTCCCAACTTCTTGCTCCTGGTCGAGCATTGCACGAAAGCATCTCCCTCTATTATTGCAAAAATTCTAAGTTTCTTCTGCTGCTGCTGCATTTACTAATTAAGGAATTTCATTTTTTAAAATGAAAAAGAGGGAAAAAAACAGTCTGTCCAAACGGCAAAAACTACCAACAGAAACCACCAGTCATTCAGATATTCTGGAAATTCCAGCTGTAGGACAGTGGATATGATCATCACCAATGATTTCATATATCTATCAACCTTGTACGAGTCCCTGTTGCGTAATGATTATTTGAATTCAGCAATGATCGTGGAGAATGGCAATAATTATTTGGTACTGATCAGAAAATAATTATTTGGAATTTTGCAATAATAGGTCGAATCCGACGGAAACAAGATAATAATTATAAGGGCACCCAATCACAAACATAAGCATGACATAACAAGTGTTGCGGTGTTTGAACGTGTTTTACCTAATCATATTCTTGTAAAAAAATCTTAGGTCGTATACGACCCATTTACTATATACAGGTTAAAAAGTATCTAATAACAAGTTGATGCGGACACGACGTGTTTAACCCGTTTAATTAAATGTATTTAAGTGAACACATTTACACTCGTACCCACTTAACATGTTTATATAAATTTACATACTTATAACATGATGAACACAGTTAATTCATAAGTTAAATGAGGTATATTATAATCAAAATTTCCAACATAAATAGGTTAAATACACATATTTAAATACATCCAGTTAAACATGTTTAATTCAGAGGGTATTCTCATTCAAAGTTTAAATTTAAATTCTTTGGAGCTGGCCTGCACCTTTGGATTTACCTTGCCATATGTGCTTGTGGACGTACGCCCGTGACCATGTGGATTAGTCGGGCCGAGCCTAGATCCCTTGATATCCAAAAAAAAAAAAAAGGTTAAACGGATTTAATTGTGTCATATCGGGTTACGTTGGGTATACTCGGTTTGACACTTTTGGTTAAACAAGTTATACGGGGTTCAGCACTTTTAGACACTAAACGTGTTTAAACCTATCTAATTTCGTGTCATCTGGTAAACATATGTAAATAGGACCCCTAAAACTGTATAAACACACGCATGTATAGGTGGTGTGTCCAACCCATGTTAAGAATTAATTGAGCAATTTACATTTCAGTTATTTCGATTAGACCGAAGGAATCTTGGTTCTATCTGAGTCCGAACAATTGAAGGCGTTTTCTTTGCTAATAAGGAGTGTAGATATTCATTGAGGAGGGAATCTTACTCGTTAAATTAGTTGTTAATCTTAGGAAGAGAGAGAGAGCTTTGGTAGGGGTCAGAAAAAATTGTACTAATTTGAACCAAACAGAATAAAAACAAACCAATCATCCGAACCGATTTTCTAATTAATGCGATTCTTTTCTTAATAGCATATGCTTGTTAGTTGATATATTGGATTCATTTAACCACGATCAATCGATTAAAATCTATTTTCCAAACAATTATTGAATAAGAGACTGTTATCTTAGTGTAAAAGCTACAAATGTTCGATTTGCACTGTGAGAGTTATAGGTTCATTTATTTCTGTTTATTTTCTTATCATTGTATTAGTTTTATTTACCTCTTTGTCACTGAAAAATAATTATTGAATAAAACAAAAAAAAAGTCTTAATAAAAGTCATGATTTATATATATTTTTTTAATTTTTTATACAAATGTGATATATAAACCTATAAGAAATAGAGAACAAAGGGGCACGGAAAGTCTCACTGTGATAATCGAGCCCAAGACCTCTTGACCTCAAGTCGAGTTGTTAACCAATCTCCCTTTCACATGGGTAGTTTATTTTTTTTATTACTTATTATTCCTTTCATGTGTGGATAGTATTAGTTTTGAAAGTTTATCACGTGAAATTAGTTAAATAGGGGTGTCATGATGGCGTGACTTGAACATAGCTTCAACACCAAAACAAAATTAGAAGTTGACATAATTGTTTGCTTAAAAATATTAGCCTATTAGATGATATCATGTTTTATTATTTATTACTTTTTTTATGAGGCTCGGACTATAACTCAGTAATATTCTTTATTATTTACTTAATAAAGAATTTTAAAAATTACAGGGTAAATAACCATATAATAGATGAATTTTGCTTGAATTTTTAATTTTACAACAGAATTTTACTTTTGATTAGAATGGTCACAAACTTTCAATTATGCTCCAAATCTACTGAATGGTTACTTTTAGGTTGCTTGAAGGACCTTTAAAAATATGAAAATTCTAATGATAATATCACAACTTTTATGAATTAATTGATATGAAAACTCCCCTTATTTTATTTTGATGCTATAGGGTGCAAATGAAAATCGAGAGTCCGAAAAATTAACCCAACCCAATCCAAAAAACCTAGCTTTTCAAGCCATACATAAGTTTTAGATTATTTTTACAGTGTTAAAAAATCGATTAAAGAAATTCAAATCTCAACCCAGAAAAACCAAATATAATACGTGTAAAGGACCATATAATACATCGTAAAAATAGAATATCAGGGATTATTTAGAGTGGGACCCAAATTTTCATAAAGTTGTGAGTCGACGTAAGGAATTTTGTATTTCTAAAGATCTTTCAAATATCTTTTCAAACTTGTTTTTTAAGACCCAATCTGCAAATTTGAATTTCACTAGGAATTTCGTATGCCTTAATATAATTGTTGATGTTTCTTCTACACATTTCATGCCCTTGGACAGGAAAAAAAATTATAATTCAAAAATAAACATTTTACTTGAGGGTAATGAGGGAATGTAATGCACCATTGGGGTAAATTTTGTCAATTCTTGACCATTCAATCAAAAGAGAAATTTCGTGATAGGATTGAGAAATCACACAAAGTTCGTGTATAAAATTATAACTTCGAGAAGGCTAAATTCGTCAATTTGATGCTTTTGTTAATGGAAATAATGAAAAATTTGACGATATAGTAGATATGGAATACAATTGAAAGTTCGTGACTATTCTAATCAAAAGTGAAACTTCATGATAGAATTGAAAATTCAAGTAAAGTTCATGTATTATATGGTCGTTTACCCAAAATTGTATGAAGAGGATAAGAGATATTAAAGATTCATGGTAGCCATGGACCAAACCATGGGATTAGAAGATCTATTATTATGAGCAATTCAAATGAATAAACATTGACTAACAGCCTATTTATGGCTTGGAAAACCATTTAAATAACAAATATGTAATATCAAAATAACATAAAAACAACTAATCTAATATATTATTTCTAAAATATCCTTGATTATCAAATAATATAAGCAATATCTCTAATGCTAATAATACTCGAATCCAACCCTGACCTACTGACATGCAATTTATTGTTCGTTGCAAGAAGGCCAACATGAAAAAAAATAAAGCAAGTGGACCCTTCATCCAATTATGCATATATATATATATATATATATATATATGTAGTCCTTGACAAGGTTGAGAGTGATATGAACCGGATGGGCTTTTCTTGTAAATAGTCAAGTTTCGATTTTTTTCGAGTCAAAAAAACCATACTGTGAACCATTTATGATCATGGAAAATCAACCGCTTCGGGTGTCGGTTTTTTGGGCGATTTTTTTGGGCCTAGACTTATAATATAATTAGGTTTAAATTAGAGTTTCAATTGAATAATTTGAAATTCTTACCAATTTAGTGAAATTGTACATCAAATCTTTGTTGTATAAAATTTATTTGGATAAAATTATATTATCTTTTACTCTAATATACTAAAAATTAATAATACTTCTAATATAGACACACTAAAATATATACACGCATATATATATATTTAATATATTTAAAATTGGGCCAGCCCTGGCCTGCAGATTTATTCAGGTCGAAGTCCAACTTTACCGGGATGGTTTTCCTTTCCCTAAAAAATTGACCGATTTTATGCTCGGTTTTTCGGGTCAGTCTTGGTCGGTTTTTTCAATTCTTTGATTTTACTTACATCCCTAGTCTCGGCCATGTGTTGATTCCTATAACCGGCCCGGAACAAGTGAAACAAAAAACAGGGTCTAAATTGGCCCAAAATCATAATGAGGTAGTTTTCGACCGGTTCCTCCCTATGAAGAAATCAAAATCGCCGGTTTATAAATGTAATTGGAACCGGTCTAGAACTGGTTGTCTTGAACTGGAACCGAAATATGGAAAAAATAAAAAAACAATGATCAATTAATTTATGTATCAAAATACACACCTCTTTAAAATACAATTTATTTAATTTATTTTTAATTCAATTTCATTATAATACATTATAATTTCTTAGAATTTATGTTTAATTTTTTAAAAAAATTTATCAAACCAGGCAGTCTTGAATTGTCCTAGGAGCGGGTCAGGGATTATTCCATGCCTCCATAAAACCGGAACCGGCAGGTTCCGAATTGTGACCAATACTACTTATATGCACGTATCATCATGCAGCATGACCCTCTCCAATTGATTATCTAGACTATGTATACACACACGCATACAAATTTAATAACATGACCTACAAAATTAATTTTTTTGGGCGGAGAAGGAGACATTTGTAAAAACCCTAGAGCTGGCTAGCCTCCCCTTAGTGCAGCTAGCTGTATTGCACCAACCTCCAAAGAATTGCTAGCTAGGATGAAAGAGACCAACAAAAATTTGAAGTCCCACTTTAAACTTGTCAATGTCGTGTCCTCTGTGTACAACACACATAACTGCATGGTCCCAAAACCCATGCGTCCGTGGAGCATACGCCCGAGTAATTGCTATATTAAGAAAGGACTCTGTCCCATGCATACAACAACCGGATATCACGACAATTTCAAGGGGTTGACATGGTGGTTTGGAGAAGGTGAGTGAAATGTCATTTCCATTTAAAGTTTGGATTCCACTGAGGCTAGCTTATACCTCTGAATTTACCATGCCATGTGCGCTTATAGGCGCATATATGTCACTGTGAGAAATAGTCAAGTGAAATCCAAATACCCCGTAATATTAAAAAAAAAAAATTTGAATGCAATGATATGATATGTTTTATTAATGTGTTAGATTCTTGGATGAATAACAATGACATGACAAGTAAGAAATATGTGTACTTTTTTTTAAAGAAATTCCGGGATCCGTGATGAATTGAGGGGGGCGCGGAGGCCAATCTCTCAATCTCGAAAAGATCGATAAGATATTGTACATGTTCAACTCGATTTTATCTAATTTTTATTGAATTAACCTATTTCACCCAACCACGTTCATCATATTAATCTTTAGTGAAGTTTTGCCCTTCCTGAACGAAATTTCTAGATCTGCCACCCAATATATATAAGAGCAATAGCAAGCAAAGTGGCAGCAGAGAAACAACTGAAGAACAACAGCAACAGAGCAGAAAAAGATTTAATCCTGAGACATTATGAGAGCAGCAGCAGCACCAACCGCCAAACAATATGAACATTAAATGAGCCCTCAAAAGATGACTGAAAACGTAGCCAAATGACCAATGCATCCACTGCTATAATACATGGATTTCTTATTAGTAGGCATGAACAAGATTTACAGTTTTCCTAGTACCCGAAGTGTATATGTACTGCATATAGAGATTACAAAGAATGAGTTGATATGGAGATTGTTTAGAAAGTGTTTGATGAAATGCTCGAGAGACTCATTGTTCTCCAAGAAATTCTAAAATGAATTCATTTTACCGTGAATTTATTAGAGAAAAGTACCGGTACTTTTCATCCAAGTATTAGTACTTTCTTCTCATAGCTTATGATGGACCGGTCCACTTAAAAGATGATTCGAACCTTTGATTTTAACTTCACTAAACAATATGAGCTAGACCATTGGCCTTGGTCATCTTTGTACTTCTAATTTACATGAAAGTAGATGAATCAGATTGAATGTGATACGGAAATTGGTGGTGTCATCATGCAACAGAGATTGTGTCCTATAATTTTGAGCTCAGAGCTTAAAGGCAATAATGGAGAAAAGACCTAATAGTATAAGTGTGGTCCACCCAAAATACAAACGGGTAAGGTGTTATGGTACACATATTGAATGTACATAAACCAAATGGGGGACATGATCAATGACATACACATAAATATTGAATGTTCATAACAGTGTTGGGATGCTTGGACATAAATAACGTGAAGCACATTATGGCTGTGATGGTGTTCTGAGGGTAAGAAGAAGAAGAAGGAAATTAAGGTTTTTTGGATTATAGGTATGAGATTGATATTACTGTAGAAGTTAAGAATAAATGAGCATGCCACCGATGATAATTAAACTCATGATCTCATGATATTATATCATAATGGTGTTGAACTGCAATAGACCCCTCTCCAAGAGAATCGGGGTTTTAGTCGACAGAATTTGCTCATATTTTTATGACCATTGTTTTTTTATTTTTTTGTTGGGTTGATGTATTAATTTGAGAGAGACTTAAAACCACCCAAGCCCATCCATCCATTTTCATGTGCACTCATTAAAATCACTTAATTTTAGGGAAAGAAATAACAAAAACAAAATTGAAATAAGGAAAAATAAAAAATAAACACCTTTTTTTTAAAAAAAATCAGTGCTAGCCTCACCCAAAAGGAAAAGGGCATGAATTTTCCTGATCCTCGTGAGAGAAGAGTGGCTTTCTCCTCTCTCCCGAGTGAAAGAAGATATGCTTCAGTGTAGTCATGTGTCTAACCCTCTTTCCCTTCTTCGTTTATAGCTAAAATCTTGTCCTCCCTTGTTCACATAAGAGGCAGTGAACTTGATGATTCCCTCGTGTTACTTACTCGATGTGGATGAATATCTCCCCGACCTTGCATAGTCCGGATCGTTATGTACTTCTTGTACCCTTCTTGACCGGAGGATCGCTCAGTGCATCTCAAATCGGTTTAGTGGGGGAGTTTTCTGGTGAAATTGCACACCCAAAAAAAGATTGTTTTGTGTTTCTCTCATGATACTGAAGAATAAATCACTACACGTCCTCTAGAATTTACGAGGGTAATAGTATTTCATGGTAAAATTTACCTCTCTGGTGTTAATTTTTTTTTTATCAAGAATTTCATTATTTATTGATTGATGGATGGGAAGGGAGAGTGCGTTTCATGCACCGCAATTTTCACTGGGTAATTTCGCCAAGTCAAAACCTAATGAGATTAAATAAAGATTGATGGTCAATTTGAGAGGTTCCTCGGTCCTCTTGAACAGTTGAATCTGAAGTCCGGTAAATAAGATATTTAGCCTGTAGTACTTTCAGAGTGTAAGTTACGGTTCATATCTTTACACGTATAAAATTAATTATTAAATATTATGAAAATTTTATACGTGTTAAAATTCGAGAGATTATTTTAATGAAATATTTCATTGTTTTAATAAAATAAACATTATTAATTAATAATAGATAATGCGACACTCTTTTATCATTATGTCAAGTGAATCTTGATCGATTTCACATGTGATAGGATGAATTCGGACCACGTAAGTCAATTGTCTCCTCCATTTTGTTTTCCACAACGTTAAATATAGAAAGAAAAAATTTGTTCACGAGACTTGTCCAGCAAACTTCTTATATTTAAGAAAGTGAGTTTAATATAGTGAGTATAGTTGGATTCAAATCAGTCCATATGCAAGCATATACATGAGTGGCCTCACTAAGAGTTACGTGCTGAAGCGAGAATCCAAATCTCCGACTGCACGGATTTCTACACTAATCCTATACATGTTTTATCGACTTAACTTGTTCTTGGGAGTTTGAAACTGGAACTTGTAAGATATTTTATGAGACGATACATGAGATGAAGAGTTGAGATATGAACAACCTGTACAAATTACTCTAAAACGCCAAAATTGAAAAGCTTCTTAAACCCTTCATAATTTCGTTTTAAAACCTAACAATCTCGGATGATTACAACGGGAATGGACCGGGGACCCTTACATCGATAAGATTCTCATATGGTCATGTTTCCTGTCTCCCATTCACAACCTTGAATGTACATGGTGTCTTCTTAATTATTAAATACTACTAAATTTGATGTGTGAAAAATCATGTGAAGGCCACAAGAGGAATTAGAAAATTGATTAATGTTACTAAAAAAACAGTGACAAAGTGATGGCCAGTCATGACTACCTTCTTAGCCTGGACAATGGATTGGCATAGTAGGCCACATAGCCCCCCGTCAGCAAACCACAGAGAGAGAGGGGGGGGGGGGGGGGGGAGAGAGAGTCTATGGTGTGGTGCCAGCTATGAAGTTGAAGCATCGAAGCATTCTCTTCAGGTCAAAGCTGGCAAAAATAAAATAAAATCCCTGCTTTCTTTTTCATACATGAACCTAATATTCAAGATGTTACTAAATTTTGACTAACTTAAGAGTCTAATCCCACTTATTCACCAAAAAGTATAACTTGTTATACTGTATTTGGTATGGAGGAATCGAAAAATGGAAATAAAATGAGTAATTTGAACTTATTTATTATATTTCTTACTCGATTGCACTTATAAAGCTATGAACTTCTCTCTCAAGTCGATGGAATGCTGACTAAAAAAAAAAGAATAGGAATGACCAATCCACCACTTCTCATAATTACATTAGTTCGTATTTTTAAAATGAACATAAATATTAATAATTTTCTCCGTTTGCTACTGTAATTTATATTATTCATCCACTTGCATGCAATCATACCAAATGCATCCTTATAGTGTCTGTTCTCCTTTTCTTTTCCATTTTTTTTTCAATATGCACCCAAGAGTATTGAAGAAGTTTATGAGTATAGATATCTAATTAATATTTGCATGGATTAACCTACTAAAGTAGAATACTTTTCTAGTCGCGTATTTTCATTCTATTTACAAGATTTTGATTCAAGATTTTAGCTAAGAAAAAAATTACATTGAAGCATCTCAAATTAGGTTCTCTTCCAATTCTCAATTCCGATCCTCTTTGATAATTTGTTGAAGAAGTTGGTGTCTTTTAACTCCAGATCCAATGAACGCACTTCTATCGAATGTTTTGATCGAATAAATGATTTGAACACAAAATCTTATATTGTCTAAATCGTTCTGAGGATGACTTTTGATGCATTGTCTGTCCACGAAAAAAAATTCTGTTTTTTTAATGGGGGAGGAGTTTATTTCTCTCCTCTCACTATCCCCCACAGCTTAACCATCTTATTTACACACTACAGCTCCTCGCTCCATTAAATCTCTCCTCTTCTTGTTCTCTCCCCCCTCACAGCTCAACCATCACCTCTCACACTCTCTCTCTCTCTAAACATTTCTCTTGAAAACCCAAAGATGCGTAATATCTTCTGAGAGAAGCAGAGGAGAGGGAGAGAGATTGAAGAAGGAGACCAACAAGAAAAGAAGATCAAGGAGAGAGAGAGAGAGAGAGAGAGAGAGAGAGAGAGCAATGACAATGGCAGTTTCTCCCTGTCTCGGCGGCGAGAAGAAACACTGGTGGCTCCGCAACAGAAAGGTAAAGACTCCCGACTCTCCGGTTACGGCCAGCGCACGTTTTATGATTCAGTGTTGATATTGGGAGACTCCATTGACGGTGTTTCAGATTGCGGCCAAGTACATCAGAGAAGCCAGGCACCTGATGGCGACGCAGGACCCGGCCGACCTCGCATCGGCCCTCAGCCTCCTCGACTCCGCCCTCGCGGCCTCGCCCCGCCTCGAGCTGGCCCTGGAGCTCCGGGCACGGTGCCTCCTCCAGCTCCGGCGGTTCAGGGACGTCGCCGACATGCTGCAGGACTACATCCCGAGCCTCAGGCTGGGAAACGGCGGCGGCGGAAATGGCAGCGACGACTCGGGCTCGGTCTCCTCGGACAACTCGTCGCAGCAGTTCTCGAGGGAGCGGGTGAAGCTCTTGTCGTCGTCGTCGTCGTCCTCTGAGGAACGGGACCCGAGCTTCAAGTGCTTCTCCGTGTCCGACCTGAGGAAGAAGGTCATGGCGGGGATCTGTAAGAGCTGTGACAAGGAAGGGCAGTGGAGGTAATAAAAATAAATAAATTACCTTTTTTTAATCAAAGACTGCATTTTCTCGCCAGTCAATAATAACAATTCTCTTTTTCTTCAGTTCTCATCTCGACTTTTGATGAGTAGAAAGTGGCGATTTATTGGTTAAAAACACACATTTTTTCTCCTTTTTGTAGATTTTTCAGTTAGAAATGTGGCTAATTAGGTAAATAAAAATAATAAAAATGGAAAATCTCAGACTTTTCTTAATCTCAAGTGTGTGATAATTACCAATCTCCTTAATATTTTTTCCTTGATTTGTTATGGGGTTTGGTTTTTGACCTTTTTTCCTACAAAGCAAGCATATAAGCTATAAAGGTAGAAGAAAGAGCCCTTTTTTTTTTAACGTTTACTAATAAATTTACAGTTGAGTTGTTTAATTTTCGTTCCTTTTTTGGCGGTTGAAAGTGAAAATGATTAATTATCAATGGTCAACTGAGATGGATGGCCACCAAACATGACTTTGTGTTTCTAGTTGGGTTGTTTTTCCTTTGATTTATTTTTTATTAACTTATTTTATTTTTTTAAAATGAGTTAATAATGTGAATTCTCAAGAATGGATCGCCAGTCAAATCGATCCAACTCCGAGACGTTAACTCACTCTGATGCGCTGTCAACTCAGGTACACGGTTCTCGGCCAAGCTTGCAGCCACCTGGGCCTTATGGAGGACGCTATGGTCCTCCTCCAGACCGGGAAGCGCCTTGCCTCTGCCGCGTTCCGCCGCGAGAGCATCTGCTGGTCCGACGACAGCTTCTCCGTCTCTGCTCTGCCCTTCTCCGGCAACTCGATCAACTCCTCATCCGCCCCGGCCT
Organism: Lagerstroemia speciosa; assembly: GCA_037672795.1. Classification (NCBI taxonomy): domain Eukaryota; kingdom Viridiplantae; phylum Streptophyta; class Magnoliopsida; order Myrtales; family Lythraceae; genus Lagerstroemia; species Lagerstroemia speciosa. The sequence goes on from CM075299.1 coordinate 4,542,082, forward strand.
CCCCGTCTCACCGCTCGGCCACCGAGTCCGAGTCCATTACCCACCTCCTGGCCCATATCAAGCTCCTCATCCGCCGGCGCATGGCCGCCCTGGCCGCCCTCGACGCTGGCCTCCACTCCGAGGCCATTCGTCACTTCTCCAAGATCCTGGACGGCCGCCGGGGGGCCCCTCAGGGCTTCCTCGCGGAGTGCTACATGGGCCGCTCCACCGCCTACCGAGCCGCTGGACGGGTGGCCGAGGCCATCGCTGACTGCAACAAGACCCTCGCCCTCGACCCCACCTGCATCCAAGCCCTCGAAACCCGGGCCGATCTCCTTGAGTCGATCCGATGCTTACCGGATAGCCTCCACGATCTTGAGCACCTAAAGCTCCTCTACAACTCGGTCCTCCGGGACAGGAAGCTCCCCGGTCCGCCGTGGAAGCGGCACCGCGTCCAGTACCGGGAAATCCCTGGGAGACTCTGCGCACTGACCGTGAGAACCCAGGAGTTGAAGAAAAGGGTGGCCTCCGGCGAGACCGGGAACAATGTGGACTACTACACCCTGATCGGGCTCCGGCGGGGCTGCTCGAGATCGGAGCTCGAGCAGGCCCACCTGCTGCTCACCCTGAGGCACAAGCCCGATAAGGCGATTGGATTCATGGAGCGGTGCGAGTTCGCCGATGACCGGGACATCGATTCTGTCAAGGATCGTGCCAAGATGTCAGCCATGCTGCTCTACAGGCTGATCCAGAAAGGTTACACGAGCATAATGGCCAATGTACTGGACGAGGAGGCGGCGGAGAAGCAGAGGAAGAAGACCGCCGCCGCGGTTGTGATTCACACCCAACAAGTCCAAGAACCCGAATCTATTGAAAACCCGGTCCTGGCCACAAAAGCCTTGGATCAAAACCGGATCGGCTTGGGGGAGATCAAGAGCACAAATGTGTCGGTGTTCCAAGGAGTGTTCTGCCGGGATTTAGCGGCGGTGAGCAGCCTGCTGTCTCAGGCGGCGTTCAACCGTCCGATCCCGGTGAAGTACGAAGCACTTAGCTGTTGAGCTTTCGGATAAATAAGAGGGGGAAATAGGAATTGGAACCGGCGGGAAGTTCAGCTTCGCTCGTTTGTACAAATCGGGGGATAGAAAACTTGAGTCTGCCGGAAAATTTTGTCTTTTTTACCGTAAGTATTATTAATATTTGTCCGTCCGTACAGGATTTTTCACTATCGAAATTTCTCGTTTTGGTTATTTCTCCTGGGAGGAGAGAGCATCTGTTGACCGGCATGTCCATAGATATTTTGGCGTTAGATAATCAAATATTAAGTAACAACGATCTAAGTAGTTATTATCAATTAAATAATTTTATTAACAGTGCTTCGATAGTACCTTCATCACTCTTCATTCAATTGGTCTTATTTTTCTCGTTTTGTTAGTAATTCAAAGATCATAAATTTTAATTTTGTTAGCGAACATTTTGTACTTCTAAAAATTTTTTTTTCTCTTTCCTAAGCGTGCAAACATATTTCATATAAATATCAATGATGATGGTATAACAGTTCAAAATTCACATCTCTGCAATCTAGTGAGATCGAGCTTCTAATCTCGAGTCTCGCTTTAAGTAACATTGTAAAGAACTCTTAAACCTATACCTTAACAGATATTGACTTCTTGGACCCTATTAGGTCTATGGTGGTGCAATATTATTATGACCAGTATTAGTATTAATTATTCAGTTTATTAGATACATTGATGATTGAACACAGAAACGGTTATGGTGAATGGATCGCAGCTATCGCTGTCTTCTTTTTTTAACCCACGGTAAAGAAAACATCTCTTACATTATTGTGACCAGTATTAGCATCAATTATTCAGTTTATTAGATATATTAATGATTGAACATAGAAATTAAAATATTATGTAGTGATAGTGAATGGATTGCAGTAATTGTTATCCTCTTTGTTTTTAACCCACAGTAAAGAAAACATCATTTATAATCTAAATAAAAAGATGGGGACCTTTTTCCTCTGTAACTGTAAGCAGCAGTAAATTTCTTTTTAAGAAAAGTAAAAAAGGAAAAAGGAAAAAGGTTGAATTACTGACTGGAGATGAGCATTGGGTTCTCTTCGATGTCTTTATTTAGGTGAAAGAAGAAGATGCATTTAATTTATCTGATGGTTTGCTTACCTATGCAATGCACCTGACATCTCTGACATTCCCACTTTAGATTAGATTTTAGATTTCCACACCCAATTTATTCTTTTAAAGGGAAAAAAAAAATCTTCCTTTTTGAAATCTCTGCCGTCCGTTGACGAACTGGTCCCGTTTCATATTCACCATTGGGTAGACATGACAATTTTCAAGGTAATTTGGTAATTAGAGTTGTAGAATTTTATTTATTAGGGCATGTCGCTTTCTTAGATTTAAACAAAAAAGCAATTTAACATATAAACATAATTATATTATGAAAATATTATTCCTATCTCGTCGTTAAATTTTTTGATAAAAGATATTTTGTTTTACAACATTTTATACTTTTTGTCATTTTTTATCTCAAACCCTTCTTTTTGTCATTCATATTTTTATCTATCAGTTATTTTTACCATCTCAAAAAATATTTTCATCAGAAAAAATTAATTTTTCATATATAAATATTATATGAAAATTAAAAATCAGGAAAAAAAAAGTCAAAGGGAAAGTGAGGTGTTTGTAGGTTGCTCGTAATTAATGAAGTGTTTGTTAACAGCAAGTGATCCCTTTAAAATTAGAATACATTCTTACTCAGAATGAGTCACGGTTTTATAGTGATTGCAGTCACCAAACAATTCTCAATTAGAAATCAGTCCTAGTTGTAAGAGGATGCGTCCACCAAAGACGCTCTAATCCATTTCGTTTGCTTATTTCTTATTTTATTTATTTATTAAAAGATTTTCATTAAAAAATTTTGAATGAGATATGGTTTTTTTGGGGAAAAAGTAATTGTAAGCATGTCTTGGCTTGGATGTTTAACTATGAAAAACAAAGTGAGTCCTCTCCTAAACCTCGTCGGTTTGATACCTTACCCATCCAATGGCCAAAGATAACCAAAACGAATGTGAGAATGGAAAGGAAAAATTAAAAGAAAAATAAAAAAAGCTCCGATTCAACTGATGAACTCGTTTTAGTACTGTATCTGAAAGATTTTATAAAACTTACCACAAACAAGAATACGTAAATATATAAGATATTTGAGTGACGTCTGTCACGTAAAACTTTTTCATTTGATATCACCAGATTTACGCAGGCCTTCAAAATCGACAAAGCCTCAAGTGTTTCTATTTCATAAAGATGTGATGAGAATAAATTAATTAAATTACTTTGATTAGTGATAATTACAATAATTATTTGAGTAATTAACACTAATTTACTTATTTATCATATTTTGATTGGTATTTACTCACATCACATGATAAGATATGACCACCTAAGAATTTATTGACACAACAGTCATCATTGTTCGATCAAATAAAACCAAATAATTCACCTACTCCGGCAAGCAATATCTCTTCCATTTAAGGAAAAAGTCTTAGATTTGACTTTCTTCTATGAAAAAAATTTATATTAGAATACTGGATTCATACTTGAATTAATTAAGGTTCATCGGTTCCTTAATATTAGGTGGTATATGTAAAAAAAAAAAACAAATAGCTCATCATTGTTTATACTGAAGAACTTGAAGGAGACACAGAGAACTAGTGTAGTGGTATTATTTTTTATATGAAATTAATAAATGGAATACATTTTTTATCAGTTAACTTTCACGTATCCCTTTATTCCGATAACATCCTAGATAATTCTGCCCCATAACAATATGGTGAAGAAGAATCACTCAAATTGATTTGATCAGTATTAATTGTAATAACTGTTTGGATAATTAATACTAATTTACTCATTTATCGTATTCTAATTGATACTTACTCAGATCACGCAAGGAGGTAGATTGACGGAAGAATTTCTCCTTTATTCCCCTCTTGCGCCTGCTTTTTACAAACCGGTAAAGGAAGAAACCTTCAAGTAGCTTCCTAATTACTGGCCCCCTCACATGGTAATATAATTATTGTTAACCAAAAGGAAAGAAAAAGGTCAATCCTTTCACCCCTCTCTCTAATAGTCTTCTTCTTTTATTTTTTTTTTCACATATTATTTATTAAATAATTTCTTTTCTTGCAAATTGAGCTGAGCCCTCTACCCTTCTCATACTAATGGCTTTGCCCTTTTCAAGCCACTCCAGCTATCTGATTCGTCTTCTTTCCCTTTTAACCTTTTGGTTTTGGAGAGTTCCCCACATACATTGTAATGTTCTAAGCTTATATTAATTGAAAATAAGTACAACATAAATTCACACTTCGAATCTGAACGAATAATAGGTTTGGCGAGACTAAAGTCACGGGTTCGAGTCCTACTGGTGCAGTAGAAGTGATGGAGTCGATGATCACGGATGGGGTATCAAGCCTCGTCGATTCAACAAAGGGAATGATCAAAGAGGAAAACCTTGATTTTCATTCAAATAATCCAGTCCCTTGGCAAGTAGACTTTACAATGCAAATAAATAAAAATAAAATTTAGAAACACTAAAAGCAATATAGCTACTAAGCATATTATGATATTATCATAATTTAATTAAAATATCAAAATAAATTAATTTTTTTTATTTTCTAATAATTCTACATTGCATCATTTATTTTAAGTACAATTATTATAATGGACTCTTCGTGCCTTGGACATGGTGGACACCGGTTTTTTAAGTTATACTAGATCTTTGATGGTTCTACCGTGATGAGACTATATCAGTATTTGTTATTCATTTCATCTGATATCGATATGAAGCGGTAGTGACATGGTTGCAACTACTATTACCATCTCTTTCTGCTGATCAAAACAATAATAAATTGTTGATGTGCCCGTTTTCATTCCATTTCCATGTCTGAATTACGAGATTTTATACCCATGACAAGAAAAATTCTTCTGACCTGTGTCTCGAGGGGAAAATGAAAAGAACTACGAGGATTTTGGAACTCCAAGGGGGAAGTGATCTTGCTTGTTGAAATCACATCGTAATAGTACCACTTGTCAAAATCACGACTCAATTGAAATCTACCATTATCATCTTGCCGGGACAATTTCTTCCAATCTCGGGGGTAAATTTTCCTGTCCTCGAGCTTGTTAACCTCGATATTTACTAAGAAATTTCTTGGTCCTAATAACTCGGTACAATGTCAATAAGTACACGCATCAGTACTAGAGCATATGGAGATGCCCCATGTTCTCCAAAATGATAACCCCATTTTCATCAAAATGCTAGCTAGCGCCCAATGTACGACGTGGTCTTGTCTTGGACTCCACTACTCATGCATTCTCGAGAAAAATACATAAATGGAAAATTAAAGAAAATTAATGTACACTTTTTATTTTCTTTTCCTTCCTTTATTTCGTATGATGCTGTTGAAGGTGGAGGACGTGTTGCCTAACTGGCCTTCGCGTGAGTACACATGCACATCCACTCATCATACTATAAAGCTCGCGAAATAGGGGCAGAAGGAAAAGCAACAAAAAAAAATTTTCATCGATTTTTTTTCCAATTACAGACAAGGTTAATGGAATTAGAAGTGGTTGGAGGAACAAGGAATAAGTAGATACATTAAGTCACACTGATAAAAATTAAATTCAAAGTCTCTTTATTCTAGATTGTAGATAATGTTGATATATCAAACCCGTTTTCTTGAATGATCAATTTTTAATTAGAAAATGGTGGACAACAGCAGTAATGACTTTGTTGCTTCTCATCATGCAATAATCGAGGTCTCATGTTCTACAACAGACATATCAAACAAACCGGACAATCAGTGCAAGTATTGACTCGATTAATATTGCATCATTAGAGGTTTAATATATATCATTGAAGTTAGTGTCCGTCGCCATCAAGGCTCAGAACCAAAGAGCCCACTTCCAGCAAACAATTTGGTACAACTGTATAGAGGAGACTACAATACAAGATTTTGAAATTATCAATTCGTGCGAGAGCAAGTTTGAAATTGCTATACAACTATCTAACTCATGTTCTCCAATGATCAACTATTAAACCATTCATATACACACACACATGTCTAATGGACAGGGTAGTTGGCCACTTAATTGGGTTGGGAAGAAGTGGGAAACATGCCAATGCACACTTGGGTTTTCCCATTTGCTTGCCATCTGACAAAATTTTCGATTTCAACAAAGGGATTATTTAGGTTATTAATTGCATAGTAAAGCTTCTCTCTTTCCCATTGAAGCATAGTTTATTTTCTTGAGGCGAAAGAAAGGGTGGGTGGGCCGTTTGCACAGTTCCTCACGAGGGCACCACGATTTCTTTAGGGTTTTCCTTTGTTTATTCCCATGGTCAGGTCAGTGACTCTGGGCACCTAACATCTCACCATGGATATATAAAATGGTGCAAACCTATAAATATGAATGAATTGGGATGTTTCATTACTTTGCTAAGAATAAAATCCGTTCGTTTTATTAAGTAAACTCTTCAATTTGAATTGTTTGAACAATGAGAATTCAAAATCGAAAGAGTTTTACTAATTAATTGCTTCAATACGGATTGGTTAGTTACATAATTAGATTTCTATACACTAAGAAGTTCGCATGTGAAAGGGGTTCAATTTGATTCATGTAAATTAGTAAAATGCATAATCAAGAGAATTTTACCTCTTAAATTTTCATATATCAGGCAACATTAAATAAAAAAATATACAAATTTGATTAGTTGTGAATGTGGTGCTGTTTACAACAAATCCATCACCAAAACATCCCACAAAGTGAAGTAGAGCTCTATTTCAATTTACATCTCGATTACATTAAAGTTTCAGTGAATTCAATTTACAGTTTCCCATCAATCTAAACACATTTAGCTCGTACGATATGTTCGATCACTTTAAGACGATGATCCGACGATTTTTAATATTTCCTGTAGTCTAATGACTCTATACAGAGATGAGACTTGGATTAGAAAGCTAGGTTGGAAATTTGTTCACTTAAAAAAAATTAAGGAAAAAGAAAGTGAAAAAGGGAAGGGACTATTTTAAGTTTAGGAGAAGGAAAAGGGCACGTGATGCTTGAATGTTGGGGACATCGGGAAGAGGTGAAGTCGTGGCCAGATATGATGATGTCAGTGACAGCATGTGATGGGTCTCATCGTTTTTCTTTTTTTGAATTTTTATTTCTTATGATTTTTAAAAATTGTTCAGTTCGGTTCATGGAGACAGTATTCCGTGTGATGAAAATACATGATCCGATAGTGCTTATACAGTATTATGAGATGATAAAATCCAGTCATTCTAATATTTGTATAGTAAAACTTTAAAAATTAAAAATAACTTTAAAAATAATTTATTTTTATTAATTAATGACAATGTTTATTACTATTTCTTAGTATATTGTTACGCGCATATCAAAGTGAATTGAATGAGATGGTAGAATGTCTCTTCTTTTTAAGTAAAGTCTCCGATTCGAGTATTATAAATTGAAAAAATTGACATTGTGATAATTTTATCCCCTAGTAAATACAAGTGAATATATCATTATGTACAACACTTTCTCCCATTGATGAACTCATATGTTATTGTCAACGTGGTGGGCTGAATGCATGGTTCCGACATGTCCCCTTCTAATGCTCGCTCATGACTTGTGGACAATTATTGACCACATAGCATAGAGGTGTACAAGGTTTCGTGGTTTTATACCTATCTGTTTATTTATAAATAATTCCTTTCCATTGAAGACATTGCTTATTGTTCTAGAAATGTATAAAAGCTAAATAGAAATGAAAAGGATAGGAAATAAAAGGAAATTTGGTACAGTTTTTGACTCGAGCGCAGCTGATCTGTATATCTATTTTTATTATTAGGATTTTCGTATCCTTTCATTTCTATTTTTTATCTGTCTCTTTATAGGTTCATGGTCCTCCTTTGCAAAAAAAGAAAAAAGTCTCCTCTTTGAGTTCAGGAAAATTAGCAATTTTTTTTTTATAAAATTTAATAATTCTATCTACATTCTGATTAGGTTACCCGATTTCGTCATCTAAAACTCGTCCCTTAACTCTACTTCGAAATTATTTGAGCTTGCCACCTTAAATACATTTTCAAAGCATGAAACATACTTACAATCTCTTAATCTGATATCCGTGATGACACTAACCGTACCAAACCAATTCTCCTATAAATAAATCTTAGATATGTACCGTCAAAGGGAAAAGAAAATTGCAACTGTGTTCATACTGGAGAGACCTCAGAAATCTGCCCGTTCATTGTTAAATTCTCGAACGACTTTTGAACGATGATTGGCTGTCGAACATGTGGGATCCAGCAATTATGGGGGGTCCCTTGCAGGCTTGCGAACGAATTTGACTTTTTAGGGGTTCAGTTTTTGACATTTGCTTGCAGACAGCCCTTTGTGCTGGTGGGCTTCGCAGGAACTTGTCTCCAGAACTTCAACCATGGAAGAGTTGAGCAGAAGATTCCCCAGTTCACAAGCCATGCTCATCCTTTTTTTTCCCGTAAAAAAACATAGTGATCGATAGTCAGGGATATGGATTTAGGGGCAGTGGGTTGATTGCCCTTGAACTCAGGAAAATTCGTAAGATATTATACATATTTTACTTAATTTTATTAGTATTTTTATTGAATAATTACGATCAATGGTGGTTGATCTCCGGCGAGCCCATCGAAGATCAAGGAGAGATGATAGAAGAAAAACTTGTTAGACGCTCCGAGCTCCGAGGTCGATGTACTACTTCAATGATAAATTTTATGGGAGTTCGGTAGACTGTCTTAAGCAAATAGAAGAAGAAAGAATAAAAGACTTCTTTAATTAGCATAGCTGGGGCCTGCGCGGGTGGCTGAGTCGCCCGCCTGAAATGGCGAGGGGAGCCCCAAGACGGGAGTTTGACTCCCACTGTCAGCTGCAGCTTTTGTGAGGGTTATCCTGTATCTTACACCGGTACCTACACCCTTGTGGTCGCGGACCGGTACTGTCAAAGGCTGGTAGGGGATCAGGGATTAGGCCGACCGAAAGTTGGGATACCCACATCATCAAAAAAAAAAAAAAAAGACTTCTTAATCATACATGAATGGAAAGGTATATATTTGTTTTGGTACATGTACTACACAATAACGTCTAGGTCACGCCGTGGGCTCAAGTCTCAGCGCAATTAAAGAGTCAAATGGGGGCAAGGTTAGTGTACGAATTGATACATCAAATGTTTGTCACTCTGACTAATGGAAGGTTGAATTCAAGAGAATTGGTATTGAGCTTAAATGATTCCAAACGAAAGTTTTTTTTTTTTCCGACAATGAAAGTGACCAATGAATTTAAAAGGAGATAAAAGAAAGATACGAATAAAATTGCACTGAAATTCATATATATAAAACTCATATTTAGAACAACTTGATCTCAAATCAAAATAAAATCATTATACAAAACCCTCTTTTTTAGTTTATGAAAGATAATCCGCTGCGTTCCACGCACCCATTAAGCAGAAACGAGAATGTCCGTCCACCCACCTTTGTCTTTTCGAACAAGCAAAGTGGCATAGTTGCTTGGATGAGAAAAATATTACTCACTTTTCATTTCAACACTCAAAGCTAATACGCAAGCTTCTTGCTCTTCCTTCTCACTCATTTGAAACCCATCATGGTGATCTATGGAAGCAAAGCAAAATAAGAAAAGCTACCCATGCAACCAGCCCTTTAGTAATTAATGCCATTTAACATATAATTCTTTAGTAAAAAATTTAACAGATGCTAATATATATTGATTGAGGTGGTAGAGTACATCTTTTCCTTAAGTAAGGTTTCGTATTTGAATCTTATAAATTAACATATATTACCTTGGAGAAACTTTACTATCTAGTAGGCCCATCTTTCTCGAACTAGATTTGTTAGGACCCGTTAGACTTCTAGATAAAAGCGGTATAGACCAAAAAATAAGTTAACAAGTAAAATATCTGGATTCAACCATTTTAGATTAGGTGGTGTGGACATTTTTTTTTCCTTTTTCTTTAGCTGTGAAGGGATGTTAGGTTCTTGTTCATCTAATTAACTAAAATTCTTTCCCCGGCTATTATTTGATAATTGAAGTCACACTTACTTCGGGTTTCCAGTGCCATCATATCGAGAAAGACCATTCTTGGGATGGCTCGATAGTTGCAAGTTGGGATTGTGCACCTTGTGCCAGTCTAACACTGGCATCGGTTCCTATATGGAGCCGTCTCCCTTCCTCTGGTTACATGGTATGACTAACCCTATACTTTGATGCCTCGTGATCAGTTATTGAGGAGTGGGTCGATAAGTGGCATATTTCACGTGGAATATATATTAAGAATCTACGCTAATAGATGATACAGTGTTGAGGATGAAATTCTGCATTGATAGGGGTTAGAGAGTGAAATTGAATTTATAAAAGAATTTAGTATCACCAAATAAGAGTTTAAGCTGATAGATGGAAATGAGTTCAACATCTTGTAGACTCAAATGGATATTTTATATGATATTAGAGTGGTTTCACGTGTAGGATCACACCTCGCCGTGCTTGAGTGTGGAACTCGTTACATGTAAGTATGAGACCGGGAGAAAAATGACATGCTCGTATCTAGTTTATCAAGTACTGAAGAAACCGACTTCTACGTTAGCAGCATATGGAAAGAAGAAAAAGGCTTACCTCATGGTAGTTTATGCCCCACCCGAAATGGGAAGAGAAATACCTAACTCGAAGTCAGTTGTTTAAAATGATTATTTGAGGACACGTGACAAGTGTAGGCCACATGACGGCAAGATGTTGAAGATTAGATCCCACATTAATGGGATCAGAGAGAACTTGAGTTTATAAGAGGATCAGGTACGACTATCTAGGAGCCTAGGTTTTTACGTAAAAATGGGTCCAATCTCTTGGAGGCTTAGATAAATATATTTACATATAGCATGTTCATGAGAACTTGAGGATGCTTGGATCCTATTCCATTGTTATTATTTTACTCTATCAAACTCATTCCATACCTTGATACTTGGTTTTTCATGATGCTGCGTTGACGGAACCAGTATTAGTACTAATATATTTAGTTCATTTATTATGTTCGCGGTTAAACGCAAAAAAACCTGAGCATTACATAATGGAGGGTGGTCGGATCGCCATTACTATTGGTCTAGTTGAAAACAAAATCAAATTGATTTTATTCCATTATACAAAATACGAAGATAATGTATTCTTGGGACGACTTCTCTTTGCGAACCATATGACATGTCCATGGGCCGTTATAAGAGCTGATCTCACAACGGGCCTCGAGACTAAATACGTGCATAAATGGCATACCCAGCCCTCCCGTTTCTGTTGTGGGTTGTTTTCGAAATACCCCGTAATGTCGTATGGGCATTATCGAATGGCCGTTGAGTTGTATCCAAAAGGCCCATTGTTTCCATGGGAATGGACATTACATACCAAAAATAATATAATGGACCAAGTCTTGAGGTTGACCCATTAAAGAGTAAATGCCCTTCCAATTATGTATTTTTCATTTACTATTTAGAATTTGAGACCTTAGGATAGATGCACCAAATCAGCTCATCCAATCCATGTGGATCATAGAGATGTCTTTGACGGCTACTTTCCGATGGGTCCATGCCAGAGAGGAGTTCCTTGGCTATCCCAAAAATTAATTTCAGTGGATAGAATGCACATATACTCTATGACTAGATTATAAAATTATAGGTTTGATTCCCTCTTGTGTACATAGTCCTTGGTAATGCCAGTACTCTTATGTGTGTTTAGCACATGAACTTATCTTAATTTATGGATTTGTGTTGTTTTCATCTGTCTAAAAAAGTGGTAAAATCAGATTGCAGCCTGCAGACGAAGATAATCGAAATTGAGATCTCTAAGCCAACTGAAACACGTTGCTTCAATATCAAATCACCAAAGACTATTGAGGCTAAAGAGAATTAGGGCTAGAAGCATATTCTATTGAGTATTTGAGAGCTGAGTATATACGAGCTTAAAAGCAAATTTTCAGAAAATTATGAAAATATAAATCTAGGAATACTATCCTAACTATCAGAATATACGATCACAAAATATCGAAGAAGTTATCTTGAGGAGATTTGCTTCCTAAGGCTCCTCCTCAAGTTAGAGAGAGGATTTCAAACTCTCAACTTGGTCATGTCCAAGTTCTTTCATGAAGATGTTCACTAGTTGTAGTCGAGTGGAGATATGAGCAGCTGAAATGGCGCTCGACTTAATATGTTCTCATACAAAGTCACGGTCGTTCTCAATGTGTTTTGTCATTTTATAGAAGATAAGATTGGCGGTTATATGTAGAGCAGTCTATTTATCACAATACAGTACCATGGGTCTACTATGTGGGATGTGAAGATCCATGAGCAAGCTCTTTAGCCATAATAATTCACTAACTTGTAGCTATCATGGCTCGATATTCGACCTTTGTAGAAGAACGAGAAATATTTGTCTACTTCTTAATTTTCCACGAAATACGACTTTTGCCGAGAGTAATGAAGTATTCAATGATGGATCGTTGAGTCATGGGACAAGAAAACTAATTCGTGACACAATGCAGTACCGGTTGGAATGAAGAGGGTTGCGTAAGTATCCCTTGAGTCAGAGACTGTTTGAGATATCGGGTACTCTTAGAGCTATATGCCAATATCCTCTTACTGTGAGAGAACATGTACCAATTAGCAAAATTTTATCTAGTGATGGTGAGATAAATAAGGTGACCATCCCGTCAACAATACCTTCTTAAATTAGATAAAAGAGCCAGAGTTATTTGACAACTTGTATTGTTTCTCCATAGGAAAATAAAAACATAACGACCCATGCTTCCCCATTCAATCAAGATACCAAAAATGTGCTTACACTGACCTAGGAATAAACTAGAAAGGAGTCGAGTTACCTCTATACTCAGAAAATAATTGAAAGGTCCAAAATCTTTGCTATGAAAACAAGTGCGAAGATAATGTTTGAAAGCAATGCAATGATCCAAATTATTTCCCACCACAATCATACCCTCAACATAAATAAGAACTACTAAAATTGAATCATCTCTTATGAGAGTAAAGAGACAATTATCGGGACCTAATTGTAGAAAGCCCTATCATCGAAGTGCATCACCAAACTTAGAGCCAATTTTTGGAAGTTTGTCAAAGCCCATATAAGTACTTATGTAGTCCACATACATTTCCTTTGGTAGAAGAGAACTATGGTAACTGTTAGATCTGACATCGATAATATAATATTAGAATAATGTATTTATAAAATAATTGAATGACACCTCCTAACAACTTAGGCTTTTATGTTGAAATGAACTCAAGGTTCTTATGAGATAGGTAGATATTTAATATGGTATCAGAGTTACGCCAAACCCCTTGATACGCTGCACGTTAGAGGGGGTGTTAGATCCCATGCCAGTAATATAATATCATAATAACGAGTTTGTAAGATAACTGAGTATCACCTTCTCACAACTTAACTTTTTGGGTGGAAACGAGTTCAATCTTTTATAAAGCCCATTATTAATAATATAATATATGATAGTTTGATTACACAGTAACCTTTGATGTAAACCCAAACCCTTATTAGGTAGTCTCTCATTGACATAAGCTCACATGCCCAACAATCTCTTCTTGGCTCAATTACCAACTTGACCAATGGACCGCTCACAATAATATATATTTTAACACGATATCAGAGTTAGACTAAGTCTCTTGACACGTTGCACGTGAAGGGGTTGTCAGATCCACATTGGTTATATAATATGACCATAATGGGTTTATAAGGTAATTGTGTACTACCATATGACAGTTTAGACTTTTTGATGGAAACGGACCTGGTCTCTTGTAAGACACATTATCAATAAGTAATATATGAGTGCTTGATCACATAGCAATTTCTAATTTAAACTCGGACCTGTCTTCGATAGTCTTCCTAATGACGTAAGCCTGTAAACCTGGTAGTCTGTGCGTGGCCTAGTCATCGACTTTGCGAATAATCCGCTCATACAATAGCATAGAATTCAACAGTGGCAATAGATATACTTTCCTCTAGATCACTATTTTCCTTGCAATCGCCACAATGAGTACACGACGGGTAGTTACAAGTATCGCGGCATGGTAAAGTTTCATGAAAGTCTATTATTCCTTCAGTTTGTGTAAATTCCTTGCTATCAATCATGCCTTGTACCTCTTATGGTACCATCAGCACGACACTTTATTTTGTAAATCCATTTGCAGCCTACTAGACTTTTGCTAGAAGGTAACAACGGAATGTCCAGGTGCCATTCGTCTCCAGTGCACCAATTTCTTCAGCCATTTTACCTGCCATCATGGATCTCATACTACTTGCTCGTAATTTCTGGGCTCCACGTCAAAATTAGTTACGCACAAATGATGAAAGATGATCGGGTAAATGATTATAAGAAATAAAACTCTCATTAGAGTGATACGTACATGAGGATTTAGATGGAGCAAGAGGGGGTTTGCCAGGAGAATACTTTGCAGTGTGGCAAACGTAGTCAGATAGTCGGGGTGGCAGTAATCGTTTCTCTAGTTGATTTTCACAAATCCCCAGATGGATTACTGCTTGGTTCACGCAACGTAGAACCAAATGGCACGAATGGTATAGAACAGAATCCCTCCACGTTCCCTTTCATTGGGGTCATCTCATCCCGAACGTTCACCTACTGATAGCAATTCCAGAGGTTCAGATGTCGATGAGAAGGGAAATTCATGCTCGTAAAAATTGTCATATCACGGGTTTTAAATACTTCACCTGGCTGTAGGTCATATACTTGCCAACCCTTTTTACCGAATGGATAATCCATGAAGATGCATTTCTAAAACGTTCTCTAAATTTATCTTTATCTTGAAGTCGGGCCTTAGCATAACACAGGGATCCAGAAAGCTATGTGTGGCAAATCTGGTTATTTCCAAATATAATCTCATATGAGTTTGCATTAATATGAATAGGAGTTAATGTGAACTTTATTAAATGGGTTGTAGCAGTTAAACATTCATACTAGAATTTAACTAGAAGAGATGCCTGTAAAATAGCAGTGTCATGCCACGTTTAAAATATGACACACACACACAACTTGTTTGATGAATTATCCCCTTTTTTATAGGAAGAAATCCTGCAAGTCTCTGGTCAGAAATTCCAAACTAGTGTCACTTCGTATGACTTTGACGGCCCAGTTGAATTAATTTTAACCGAACTATAAGATCTCATTAGAAATCTTTTAGATTCA
Source organism: Lagerstroemia speciosa (assembly GCA_037672795.1). Classification (NCBI taxonomy): domain Eukaryota; kingdom Viridiplantae; phylum Streptophyta; class Magnoliopsida; order Myrtales; family Lythraceae; genus Lagerstroemia; species Lagerstroemia speciosa. Next base: position 4,557,391 of record CM075299.1, read on the forward strand.
AATTTACCTTCCAATAAGTATAGCCAAATTCCTTTACTAAAATTATCAATCATGACCGTAACGTGTACTAGATAATGACGAAAGAACTTTATGTGAACCCCCATAAATCACCAACTAATCGAAATAAACAGGCAACTTTATCAGTACTATTTGGAAATTTGGAGTAAGTCTATTTTTCTCGATATCGATGTCACACCCTTATTCAACTTTGTACCAATACTTAAATCAATTCCCTTGATTCCAACTATACTTCTTCACTTGTCGCCTTATATGCTAGACTATGACGTAACACGTACTCTAAAAAATAGAGCCACTTATGAGCTCACCCACTCCAACCATCATCCTTAAGGTGCTATAACGATGAAAATATTTGTCACAAAATAGATGGTTCAGTCACAACATATCTATAATGACAAAAATATTTGTCACTAATTTTTGTCAAAAGAGTCTTATCACAATAAGTATGTTATGACAAAAGTAAAATTTTGTCACGATAGTTTCTTATTTATTGTAACAACTTAAATTCTGTCGTTAGCAATAGATTTGTTGTGACAAAATAAATATCACAATAGTAGAAGATTTTCGGCACCAAAGACAAACTTTGTCACGATAAGTTAACCTTTTATAAGGCAAACGAAATAATTAGTGGCAAATTTTATTTTTTAATTTTGTCTCAACAATATAAACCAGATTTTAATTTAAAAATAGTTTAAGATGTGTTGTCCGTATTATAGAGAATTCAATTATGTTAGGAATTCACAAAAAAAAAGGGAATTGAAATAAAATTTTCCGCAAAGGAAAGATGTATACACACACACACATTCACACTTACAATAATGTTAGGATTCAAATAAGTCTCCCAAATGAATAGATCAATTCTCTACCTATGACTATTCAGGGAAAAAAAATTTCTCCAAGTATGACAATGGCAAAGTTACCAGAAGAGTTGGCATCCTAATTCGACCACATCTTTTTGCAAGTATACGTGGACTACTTTTTGCAAGATATCTCACTCCCAAATCCCTTCCTATGCTGAACTAGCAATTAAATGATCTGATTAGTTCGTCAAGATCCTTCCTTAAGCAACTGCCAGAAGACCAAACAATCATTGAAACAGACGTTTCATACAGGGAACAAAAAGCTTGCTTAGCATGATTCTCAAAGAACAGGCAGAAAATCCAGGTTGCTTGATTGGCTTGTTTGGCGGCAGCATGATCGGCCTAGAACCAGGAGGAGCGGCGTACGGTGACCTGCATCTCAAAGCGGAGGATGGAGAGAACTAAAATCTCGTCATTATGTCGTCTTCCCCATTCGGTTCCTCCTCCGATTAGGGCTTCTGGCCCTTCTTCGCTGGGGAGACTGGAGAGATCTATCTTGCCGGTCAAGACTCTCCCGTCCTTTTTCCTCCTTTTTTTTTTGACCTTTTTCTCACTAATATTAGATTTTCTAGTAGGGTACAGCACCCCAATAAAGATAACAAATAATATTAATTTTAAGACTGATTAAAAAATAGTTTTAATAAACTGTACCATAAAATAAAAAATCATGTTATAGAAATTCGATTCAAATGAATATGACGACATTGGGGATATATAACATTTCCTATGACAAATTTATTTATTGTGAAACCTACTGTGATAAGTTTTTTTTTTATTATTGTGAGTTCAAAAATTATATTTTTGATTTGAAATACATTTATCACAATATATTTCTAATGACAAAATTTTCCCCGACAATTTGAATTGTCAAAATGTTCTATGAATATGTATTATAAAGTTTTTTTGTGGGAGCAATAATGTTACCAAAAAATCATGTTTGTCACAATAGATATGTATTTGTGCCAATATAGAATGACGAAACAGTTTTTATCACCACTTCATATTTACTGTGACGAAATTATTTTCTGTCATTGCATATGTATTTATTGTGACAAAATTATATTCGTGGCGAACGTGAAATTTCCTGCAGTGACAGGACATTAAGTTGTGAGAATGGTCCACGATATTTCATATCATTAATAAAACCTGCAACAGACATTAAATTGCAATTAGGGCTGGCCACCACACAGTACATCCTTCGAAGAAATTTCTCCCTCGAAATTGGCCTCTCTGGTTTACTTCGCTTGGAGTGATTTCCCACTAGGTATATATACCCCGGAGGATCCCTCAATTAATCTCGACTTCCAAAGTAGAATTCGAGCAACCTGTCATATGCAACGAGGCACCGGTATTGCTAACGCACTCATGACTCACGGAAATAAAACCGTTTCCGGACATAAGCTGAGAAACATCCTCATCAGTGCCTTAAATGTTGAGTAGATGCTTGAATTGGGAGTTTGATAGGCCACAGTTCAACTAAATTTCGTTCTCGTTCCCTTTTGGTGCCTGCCCTGTATCCTCCTCCTTTCAATGCATATAAGCTAGTCGAACCTTCATTTATTGTAGCAATTCAAGCATGAGGTTAGTGTATTAGGCTTGCCTGACCTTTAGCCCTGACCCGAACTTAGAAATAGCTAAACGAGTCGAGTTTGAGGCTAATAAATTCAGTATCGGCTCACTTGTTTAAATCCCTAGTCTCTAGTATAAATTTTCTAAATTCATCATAAAAGTTGGATGCAAAATCTTATTTAAGGAGAAAAAGTACCGAACCACGTGATGCGACACGACAAGATTATACTCGTCTAATTATGTGTTTATCTGCTATACTCATTAACCCCCTTAATATATACACTGTATATTTAATTATACGGATTAAATGTATCGTGTCGTGTCCTATTAACTAGATTTTAAATGAGTCGTGTTTGTATTTAAAGTTCTTGACCCGTTTATTAAACATATCATATATGGGTTGAGTACTTTTGATACAGATCCATTTAAAAACGACATGATATGTATTGTCAGGTTTCGAATGCTAAGGGACTAGAACGACCCAAAATCAGAAGGAATATACTAATGTAGGTCTTGGATAGGCAATGAAATTTGGTTATGTTTAAAGTATTAAACTAAAGATCCTTTAAATTAGAGCTGATTTCGAGTCCGGCTCTAGTCCATAGGATTTTCGAAATCAGTACCGGAATCAAATGTATATAATTGATTCATGCTGTTAGGTGTGATAGGCTATAATTTTCTCGTTCAAAGTCCAAGTCTTATATTGCTTGTGTTGTAAGGGTCTAGTTTAGTGATTTTCTTTTATAGAAAAATCATTATACTTAAAATCTTACAAGAAATTACAGATAAATAATAAATAATAATGAATATATTAAAAATCCACCTAAATTAACCCGCCAAATTCTAATTAAAAATCATGCTAAACAAAGAAAAAGAAATTTAAATTAAACTAGGAGTATACATCTTAAATTAGATTACTTGGTATTAATTAAACATATAAAATATTTTGAAATAACTCTACATTTATAAAATTATCAATGTAATAAGCAGTAAAAAGAAATTATTTTTGACAGAAGACCTAAAATCTGTGGTATGATATAAGTTTTAATATGTTTGATTTCTTGAATTCGACAATATATGTTCAAATTTTGGAGCAGATCCTACAATTATAAAGTTTTAGTAACTTGAGAAATACATGAAACTCGTATAAAAAAAATAATATGTGATTTTCTCGGATGGCAAAATGAAATTGTAATAAGATTGGAAGTGGAAAAACTTCACAACTTTAAATCGTGCTACAGAATATAGTAAAATGAGATAATTCATCGATACTGAAATGTCGAGACGGGTGGCATTTATAGTATCCTTAAAACCAATCCGTCTCCTCTCGATTATATCAAGGAAGTGTGTAAATCAGCCTTTCAAGATACAGCGATGGTAGAGCTTGAAACAGTACCAAAATTTGAACTTCTCAAGCGAACTGATCGGATGCAGAACACCACTACGTAAAACAGTGAATGAAGAAAGAGGAAGAGACTAGTTTTGGAAATTATCTATACTGTAATCTTTTTTTTTGGTCGCCAGCCACGGTATCCAAGCAGGCCCCACCAGCGGTGAGATGGCATCTTTCAGCCAACCATACTTGACTAATCCGTTGGTCGCCCCGGGTCGCACGCCTGGCAATGGCGGGTGAGGCTCCCAAGAGGGGTGTCTGCGTACGTGAGGTCTCGAACCTGAGACCTCCTTAAGCGGCACCGAGCTGCTTACCAATCTATACTGTAATCTAGACACATGTCCTACTTATAGAGAAGAGTACGGATGGTTGGTGAAATGACGTTTAATACCCGAACTGGGCATCGGATTCCCTGTACCGACATTAAAAGGATCGAACCGGGCAATTTTGCAAATAATTTTCCCTTGAATTCTTATAAGCATAATTTCTCATTAATACCCATGCCAGCCTTCCCCCCCGGGGACCGTCCTGTACTGAAAAGTTGGTGCAGCAAATAAAACATGCAGAATCCGGTCGTCCATTATTCAGTAAAATGGCTATCAGTCCTGAATCTATTCGACTCCGTTCCCAGACGCGAGGGGGGTTCAGTTGTTTCAGCTCCAGTGAAAATGCTCTATGTCGAAAGTGAAATGCTGGCATGGTTCGATGAAGCCTGGAATTTTATCGACTTTGCCCGTTGCAGTTCATTTAGGATTAACACATAAAAGTGCGATAAGATGACCTAGGAAACACTTGAGATTTCGACGAATGAAGAGGACCATCGAGCTGGCTCCGATGATTTAATTTGCCATTCGATATCGTACATAAGAAGTTTCGTGGTATTTCTCTCTGCCCCTTCATTGTCGTGGTACGTATTTGTGTAAAAAAAAAAAAAAAAGAGGACCGCAAGCTAGCTTGATGATTGGCGTTACGAAATAAATAGGCAACTGCCACTAATTAACCAATTCGGGGTCGGTATAGTGGTTCTCTCGTTAGATTCCCAAATAGGTGGTTTCAAGATTGAATCCCAGGTTAGGAAGGTCGATGAGAATTTTTCCAATTATCCCGGCCCGACCGCAGATTAGTCTCGGGGTATGCTTCGGCTGGCCCGTGAATACAGTATAGTACAGATAAAAAAAAAAAAGCTACGACTAATTGGTGATGCAGTATCGTACATAAGAAATCTTTTGTGCAGTATAAATCACATGGCATTGGCATCTACAAGTTTAATGGATGATAACTATCCAAGTTCGAGTGCGTCGGCCCATCAAGATAAAACTCTCATGATATGAATTTTTTCCATTTATAATACTCGAACTTGAAATCATACTTATAAGGAAATAGACATCTTACTATTTCAATCAACCCACGTCCACACTGTACATCAGAAATTGGATGCAGTAATAGCGGAGACCAAATTCGCGTCCTCCGCATGGAGACGGGGCCGCAATCGTAATAGCAACCTTTCGAAGGCCGACAGTCTTAGAGGTCCGGGTTTACAGTAACATAAATGTAATTGGGAACGGCATCGGGTGTATCTCCACGTGTTAAATCAAATTCCCGGCATTGATGTGGGGGATGGAAACGCGTGCCGAGACCTGTACAAATATTTATGTACCGACAGTGGATCATCAGTGCATATCTGACCGAGGATTGAACACTTTTGAAGCACGTTCTCCGGCAGATTGTTAAACACATATAAGATGAGAATTTAGGTGTGCATGATGATACATATAGGAGTTACACAAAATGATTCTTCCATTTAAGCAAACATTCATTCCTCAGCATAATGGGGATTGCCACGGGGAGTTACAACACCATTAATAGAAGCAAATGTAAATCGGGTTGGGGTTAAGTCAGTCAAGTTCCATATAGGTCGAACACATTTTCATACTTGGGATATAAGAGTTTTGATGTAATTGATATCGCTCTTTGAGTCTTGACCTAGGATAAAGAGATCACGTGCTTGACCCTTCACAATTGGACCATATACACACACACACATATATATATATATATATATGTATCCCTTTACTTTCTCGTTTTACCGAGAAATTTTTAGGGTAGTTAAATTCATGGATAACGTGATAAACTTAACCATTAATTATTTGACATGTTATTTAAAAATAAATATTATTAATTAATAAAAAATTGTGTGATACTTTTTTTTAATGTGTTAAATAACCATTTTGACAAGATTACGAATACGTGGCTAGCTTGGTTCTAGTAAGATTCTCTCCGTTCTAGTTAGGAATTAATTTAGGGGGTCCATGATCACTGCCCTAGATTTGGGAAAATCTGTAAAGATTTATTTAAAATTTAATGATTTTACCTATATTTCATAAAATTATCTTATTTTATTCCCAAAATATATCCTTCGACTCTTTTTTTCTTTATTTTCGCTCCCTTGACTGCGATTTCTGGATCCATCCTTGGTTCTATCTATGCCCACCTCGCTCTAAACTCATCAACTTCCACCATAGAAGTGTAAACAAGCCAATTTAAGTGCAAATCTACCACACTTAAACTCGGCTCCTTCAACGATTTGTGAGCTTGGAGTCGGGCTCGAGCTCGGGCGAGTCCGATATACCAAACTCGGGCTCAGCTCATTATAATAAGTAAAGGCTCGGCGAATCTATACAAGCCAAGCAAAGAAAGAGGATGTAGAGCGGGTGTTGGGAGAGTGTGTCAACTGTCTATCATAAGGAGAGCTGATTACAATTATGGGATTGTAAGTGGGTAAGAAAATTAGAGAAGGAGAATTCTGAACCAGAATTGAGAAAGTAAAGTGAGACATAATTATGATATGTCTTTTTATTTTTCTTTTAAAAAATAATAATTGTTGTTATAATATAAAATAAAAATTTCAGATACACTGCCGAATTTCTCAAATCGAACATTGTCGTCTAGTGGAGCTAGGCTGCAGTGGAAATCATTAAAATAGAGCCGACTTCGATATTTCAACAAGGCGAATCCGAACCACTTGCTAACCAGCACATGTCACCTACAGACCCATTCCTTTGCAAATGTACAGTTAATAATATGGGGCGGTGGTTCAGAGTGTGATGGGTCGCATGGAACGGCTCACGTGTACAAGTGAAGAAATTACTTGGTTGAGCGATAATATCACGTATGCGATGCTCATAAGGTATGTCTGTTTAATTAGAATTTACAATTCATATATTTGTCAAATTATAATTCATCATTTGTTATGATCTTTTACATTTTTTAGAGTTTTTAAAGGATTTATTAATTATAATTATATTATCATTAATTATCATGTATTCTGATTGAACCAAGACATAGCGTTTTACAACTGCTTTATTGGAGACTTAATAGTGTCGAGGGGCGCGCCAACGTGGGTCGATTAAGCAGCTTCGCCGCCCTCTCCACCGCAAAGCGGCCACGACTGCCCGGATCCGAGACCTGCGTCGTGGCACCTTCAGCCGCCAATCGTCCTCGTGACCCCCCCACTCTCACTAGAGCCCCTACGACGTTACTGAGCTCTGTGTCTCTGTCTCTCTCCCCCCCATCCTTAATTACTCTTGTCCCCACACCTTCTCTCTCTCTCTCTCTCTCTCTCTCTCTCTCTGTGTATCTATCGATCTATAAATCTTGCAGACGCTTTTCGGGGGACTTTCAAATTACGGCGATACACTCTGTTCTCGCTGCCTCGGTCTGTAATCTAAGTGCCCAGCCAAAAACAGCCAAAGACAGGACGGGAAATTAAGGAGGAAGGGAAGCTCTCTCTCGCTCTCTCTCTCTCTCTCTCCCCCTCTCTCTCCCCGTTGCTTACAGCATTTGCCCGTTAAATAAGTGATCGAGTGAGGGAGCATTGTCTTTGTGAATTGAGAGTCGTGGACACGGATAACAGGAATGGGGAGGGCGCCGTGCTGTGAGAAAGTGGGGCTGAAGAGGGGGCGGTGGACGGCGGAGGAGGATGAGATCTTGACCAAGTACATTCTGGCCAACGGTGAGGGCTCCTGGAGGTCCTTACCTAAGAATGCAGGTATACATACATAATATATACACACTAATTAGTGAAATGAAGACGTAATGTTTTGGAATTACATATCACAGCAAAGATGATGTGGAACTATGCTTAAGATAGGGAATTGATCCTATCAAAACAAAACGAGTTATGATTTATTGAATTTCTAGATGTTCATGCACTCTATTAAAGGAGAAGGTTTTATATGTAACAAGTATGTCCCCTGGTAATATTGACGCGACATCACAAATAAATAGAATTCAACTATTTTTAGGGTGTTATTAAAAAGTCTTAAAAATGAGTTAATCCAATGGTTTGTATCATCATGTTAGCGCTATTTTACGGTATATTCGTTACACACAATGTTCTCTCTTGTTAAACGGCCAAAAGTTTATCACTTAGGCTCATATGCATTGTCGTAATACAGCAAGAGTGGTGATATAGTAATTCAAAACTTAATCCTATACAGTTCTATGTGTCTAAGGTCCCGAGTTTAAATTATTTACACACATTTATTTCAAAAGCTTAGAGGGTATTAGCTTTTTCAATTAGATTAGACTTTTGGTGGGGTCATGCTGATGGAAACTTTTGAACGTAGAGCGCCGGATACACTAACGGCTAAAGTTTGAGAACTGCGTGCAGTAGCCCTCATTCTGATACTATGAATTAAAAAAAAAAAAATTAACCACATCTGTGGTCTCTAACATGGATTCACATTTACAGTTGTTTCTACACAGTACACAGTTCTTATAAGGTCTTCATTGTTTACAGGATTACTGAGGTGCGGGAAGAGTTGCAGACTGAGGTGGGTGAACTACCTGAGGACCGATCTGAAGAGAGGGAACATATCGCCCGAAGAGGAAAGGATCATCATCAACTTGCACGCCACTCTCGGCAACAGGTCGGTATAGTGATCCTTGAAAGTTAAAATCACACGTTAGTTGTTGGTGATCCTGATCACTCCAATACTGCATGTCGGATCTCGAGATATCCCGAGCAAGATGACGAAACAAGAGATTTAGAAAATTGGCATCGGATATATGTGGTAAAACCCCTAACATAGAGGGAAACGTCTACGGACAAAATAGGAAATTCCACTAGATCTAATCGGGATATTATAGTTTTCAGGGATACTACAAATCCCAAACCCAAAAATTACACCCAGGCCCTAAGGCCCCGGGATTTCACGGCACCGAGGCACACTTCACAACTCTATAACACCTTATTTATAGCACAATGTTGTATCCTATTTGATATCATAAAAAATATTATCTACAGATATTTTGTAAATTAAATAGATTACGAGCTCCATAATATAGTATTTAAAAGATAAAACAATATTCAAAAAATCCTCCAAATATCTTTGAAAATTCTATTCAAGATATTCTAACAGTGATTTCGACCGTTGATTGTTGTTCGCACATATCTTATGTCTTGAACATGATCTCCAACTTATTATTCAGGTTAGAATTTCGGCTTATACCGAGACATAACTCAACATTAGTGTTGCCTCCGTACAACTTAAATAGTGATCTATCACGTCCCATTCTCGTATCGGTTATGTAAATAGGAGATCCTGAGTTTACATGTAAGATCCAAAAAACTTAACATCACGAACAACTAGCACTTTTGGGTGGTGATGGGCTTGTGGTGTTTCGTGTAACTCTCTCTTAAAGCCCCAACGTCCTCGCTGAGCTCTTGACCTGGGTTCGAATAAATCCCCATCACCTGGGCCGGAGTCTAGACTACTGTCCACGATTCCGGCTTGTGGTTAGCGTAGCATAGACCACCTGCAACTCCCATAGTTGTGGGATAGAAACAGTTCTGATACCATATATAACATCATAAGCCCGTTACTCAAGTGTGTGTTATATGTGTATTCAAGATCTCCACATATATAAGTAACCCAAACCATCACTTTCACGCGGTAGCCTGTCGAGAAACTACGATCACTTAGTTTTGTTGATTTTTCTGTTCGAAATTAATTTCGTGACTGCTATTTTAAAAAGTATCCTCCGAGGAGAAGCGAGGTGACTAACAACTAACAAGACGGGTTAATTGCCAAGAAAATTTTAATTTTAACATCTTTTTTTTTTTTTTTTTTTATAAATGGCTGTGATCCCTCTCCTTTAAATTTTTTTAATTGAGTCACACTCATTCAACTTCAATATGAGATATGTTAAAAACAAGAAATTAATGATTAAATGTAGAATGCATTTCTCACTTTCTGCCCGTGTAGTATGACTGCTTACGAAAATTTTATAGTACTGTGCCTTATTTGTGACGCTCATATATAATGTGCTACGACGACGTGACCGTATTGCAGTCAAAGTATAGTATTGCCAAGATGCTGTAGAGGGCTCCAGACCCCTTATGTTGGACAGGAAGCTTAAAAAAAATGTAATAATTGAAAGCTCATGACCTTTCTTCGAAAGTTAGAGGCAGTTTAGAAAAATATAAGCAGTTAGAATAATTCCAGAATTTTTCTTTTGTTCTAAGGGAAAATGACATTTTTTATCCTCAAACTTTCGCATTTTAATAATTTTCATTCTAAATCTTTATTTTTTGTCACTTGCATTCTCAATATTTTGAGTTTTTACCACTTTAGTCCTACCATTATGTTTTCCATCTAAAAAAAAGTATATTCCATCCAAAAAAATCACATCAAAAAATAATGTTCAACAAAAATATTTTTTAAAAAAACATATATCGTTCCTGATTAAGAAAATATTAGTTACTAGCAGGTCCTGATTCCAAAATTAGAACCCATTTTTCTCACAATGAATCATAATTTTATAACGATAGTAATCTTTTAATTAACTTTGAATCTACAATGTGTTTTAATTTTAAAGAAAATATGATCCTTAACCAAATCCTACAATACTTTCATTTTCATTTATTTTTTCCTTTTTTCTTTATTTATTGAAAAATATTTTTTTGTTAAAACATAACTTTTGGGGGAAATTTTTTTTGGTTGTAATTTTTTTGAATGGAAAAAATAACAGTAGGATACAAGTGACAAAAACTCAAAATGTTAATGATGCAAATGACAAAAAATTAATGTTCAAGAAGAAAATAATAAAAATACGAAAGATTAAAAACTAAAAGTATCTTTTACCCTTATTTTAACTAATCAAACTTCAAAGCTGGTCAGATTTTTAAGGAATAAAACCCTTTTTAATCATAATTTTTTTCCCAAGGAGAGGAGTCGAATTAAAACGTCTTATCTCATACTGGTGATGGGCCTTCCATCAATGACCAACTTCAATTTAATACCTACTCTCTTTCGGCTACCTGTCACTATTGTTTTTTTTTTTTTTGGTCCCCCCTTCTTTTCTTTTCGTTTCCCGTGGAAGAGCATGGAAGGGGGGCGGAAAAGTGAGGAGATATTACTAAAAAGCAGTATGAAAAGCATCTTCAGAAACCGTCGCTTATTCATCTCGTCTGGGGACAGACAGTATTTACTTATAAAAGTAAGTCTGGTATTAAACGATAATATCGCATAATACTATTTAAATTATATTATCTATCAAAACATTTAAATTTTTTTAATAATCATAAAATTAAAAAACGCCCTTCAAAATAAATTATTAAATTTTATTGACCGTAATGCTAGGAGAAGTTATCACTTAATAACACTTTTTTTTTTTTTTGGTCGCCAGCCACGGTATCTAAGCAGGCCCCACCAGCGGTGAGATGGCATCTTTCAGCCAACCATACTTGACTAATCCGTTGGTCGCCTCGGGTCGCACGCCTGGCAATGGCGGGTGAGGCTCCCAAGAGGGGTGTCTGCGTACGTGAGGTCTCGAACCTGAGACCTCCTTAAGCGGCACCGAGCTGCTTACCACTCGGCCCAACCCCTCTTGGTCACTTTAACACTTTACAGATATATATATCTGTATAATTCAGCAAAAAAAAATCCAGATATATATATATATATATATATGTCTAAGGACATGGTCGGAAATTAAAATCTGTCAGAGCGGAAGCAGGTGTGACCTGTCTGACAAAATGCCAAAACTTACGATTGCTTCTTTTGTCGTCGGTAGAAAATTATGGGTTATGAAAATGAGATCTATGAAAGGGCAGGAAAAATTTTATTAGTAATAATCGAATGATAAAATCTCTTAATTTTTAAGGTTAAAGGCAATGATAAAATGTCTTAATTTAAGGTTAAAAGCAAAGATGCTGAATTATCTACCCTTCCCTGTAATAATAATTTTTTGAATTTTAAGTAATTCGGGGGAGTTCCCTTACTACGTGTAGGAGTTTGCTATATTTATTTGTTGTGATTTGGTTTTCGAGAAATCCTAAGATGAATCTAATCCATCGTGAGCTGCCATGAAAAAGAACCGATAATTTACTGATCTCATATCCAAGAGGAGCAAAATACCGATATTTTCTTTTAATGATGCATGACGAACTATATTTGTTTAAGAATTTCTCATTATTGGTTGAACCATCTATTCCATCAAAGGGGCACTCTTACGGATCCAAGAGCGATGTAGTTCTAGGACTTAGTTATAATGTTAGCGTTGTCGTAAAGAGAAATTTTGAAGATTCATTGAGTGAAAATCATTTATATGATATTTTAGATGCACGTAATCGAGACTAATGTTAGCAGACCTCCTTAGAAGACGAGATTACACGTATTACTAAGAAAGAACGAACGCGTGTATGTTCTTCTGAGCGTTCGTTGGAGTGAAACGAGACATATGAGAACACCACAAAGTGTACATGTCAATGTCAGTGGAAAGACTTTGATTGGTTGTATGGGTACGATTAAATTATTACTCAGCAGTCTCTGTCGCTTTAAATGTTTGATTTGTTGGGTGACAATGTTTCTTGAACTTTACATGATTGCTGATGATGATGCAGGTGGTCCGTCATAGCTAGTCAGCTACCCGGGAGAACAGACAATGAGATCAAGAACTACTGGAACTGTCACTTAAGCCGTAACGTCGATACCCTCCGCAGACTCGCATCCCTCGACGCATCGCGGGCTGTGATGGAGCAGGCAAAGGTAAGCCTGACTTCCAAGAAGAAAGGAGGGAGAACCAGCAGGCGGAAAGGGAAGGGCAGTCTTACCGGTCTTGTCTCTGAAAATGGCGTACGCGATGATCGTGGTAAACCTAGGGTTGCCAATTCTTCCATGGAAGTTCAGAAAATTACAGTGCGGAGCCCGTCAAGGGACGATGAAACTGTCATGTCGAGTGGCAACAGTAATAATGAAATTGCAAGTCGCGAGGATCGAGGCTATAGCAACGATGAAGGTATTAATGGCGATGCGAAGGTGTGTCCCAGTGGAGGGGAGGGTAGCCTTGACACTTTATTAGGTCCATTGGAGGGCACTGATGAGGAGATGTTGATTGCTATTAATGAGGTTATGGACACCTGTGGCCTACTCATGGATGACACTGCATATGAGTCGGACAACCTTGTCAACTCCGACAATGCCCCTACGAGTCCAAGCAATCACCACATCTCCTCCAACTGCGACCATGCCCACAACTCTGTCAGCCAATCGAACATCTCGGCGGCCTCTTCGAGTCTTGATGATGTTGGGAGCATTGGCAACTGGCAGTGGGAAGATCTCGTGGAAGGGATTGACGGGGTCAGAGCCGGGTGCAACGAGGAGATGTTGAGCTGGCTATGGCCCAGTGATGAGGACATGGGGCAGTGCGGGGGAGATGGCTTGGGAACACTGGACCTCGAGAAGCAAAATGAAATGGTCAGCTGGCTTCTCTCTTGAGGTCAGAAGTTATTGGAGCCTTACCGTCAAAAAGTTGAGGGAAAAAAGAAAAAAAAAACACAGTATGTGTAGTGGGTAAAAAAAAGCCCTTTTGCCTGTGGATAATTGCCGGAGATTTTATTTCTTATATTTTAAACAGAATTTATTTGACTATAATATATTTATGAATTATAATGAGATGTATAGCTATCTATCTCCCTCGTTTTATTTGATTTTTTTTTATGTGATTATAAAGTAGGGATTCAACTTCTAGCTAGGGTCGAACCAAGGGCCTGTGGGGCTGGCTGTGAGATACATAGCTGTCAGCCCTTTTGAGAGAGTTCCGATCTTAGCACAAACGGGGGTTGGTCCGAGTGGTAAGCAGCTCGATGTCGCTTAAGGAGGTCTCAAGTTCGAGATCTCACGTACGCAGACACCCCCCCCTTAGAAGCCTCACCCGTCATTGCCAGGCATGCTACCCGGGGCGACCAACGGATTAGTCAAGTATGGTTGGCTGAAAGATGCCATCTCACCGCTGGTGGGGCCTGCTTGGATACCGTGGCTGGCAACCAAAAAAAAAAGTTCCGATCTTAGCAACCGACTTTGTTAATTAATAGACAAAATCATGCCCGATCTCCTCAAGGTCTCGAATTTATACATGTAAGGTGTGTGTGATTCTATTGTTCCTTGTACTCCCGATTGTCGTTACACATTGATCTGATTTCCCATCGAGGGATATAGTCAATCTTGTACCCAATTCTCGTTGCAAATCTCACTATGAAAAAAAGTTGATCCCGACCTCTCCAATTCTCACGATTACAAACTATCAAGAATTTTTTAAAAAAGTTAAAAGTGTTAATAGTGAAAAGTGGCACCCTTTCTCTTCTCTTTTGTGAATAGTACCACTTTATATGAAATTGTAAAATTAGCACAATTTTATGTTGAAAGTCATTTTTACCCTCCATTATTTCCTCTTTCTCCTCGGCAGCTCATGGCTGGCGGCACCTTATAGCTTGGAGCGGACCGATGCCGGCGACGAGTAGCACCTCACGCCTGTGCATCGTGCGACATGTGACAGGCGATGGTGTGACGGGCGACGGGCGATGGTCAATGGCGTGATGGGCGTCGGGCACCAATGCACCGAGTAGCGGGACATCAGGCGTCGGTGCTGCCGGCGGCGAAAGAAGGAAGAAGAAAGAAAGAAGAAAGAAGGAAGAAGAGAGAAGAAGAAAAAGAAGAGGAGGAGGCGGGGAAGGAGGGCAGAAGAAGAGGAAGGGGTTGGGAGAGAGAGAGGAGAGGGAGAATTAAGTTGGAAATGAAGAGGGTATTTAGGGAATTATGAAAAAATTAGTAAATATATATAATGGTACTAGTTTTGAAAAGCATAGTTTTTAAAACCGGACCAGACCGGCAGGTTCGAACGGTCCGACCGGGAAATGTAGAGCAGTCCGATCCGGTTTTGCTAATTACTTCTTTTGCAAGCTGAATTCGGTTTAATCCTATTAGCCGGCCGGTTCAACCAGTTTTTGTCCGAACCCATAAAAACCGGCTAAAAAACCGATCAGTTAAAAAATTTGAAAGACAAAAGGAAAACCAAATGTGACTAACGCAAAACCATTCCTCATTCTGTAGAGTTCTCCTTATTTCCTGATAAAAAATAGCAGTTAGAATATCAATTAATAAATGATTTTCTCTCTAGTAGTATTTGTTATATTAACTTGAACTTGATTATAGGGGATGTCATATATATTTAAAATTTGAATGGTTGGTGTATTTCACTTTTAAATTTGCATTTTTTGTGTTGAACTTATATATATATATGTATGTATTACAATGATTTAGTTGAAACCTTGACACTATAAATTAATTTTTAAAATATGATATTCTACCTTATTATTATTAATTTTATATTATAATTTATAAAAATCTGGTTAGGCCCATTGAACCCCGGTTGGACCTATGAACCCAAGAACCCATACCATGACCGGTTTCCAGTCCGATCAGGTATTAAAAACTATGTTGAAAAGTATTATAAAGTGGTGCTAGTTTTGAAACTATTATTTTATCGGTGTTAAAAAAATTTTTACCTCAAGTTAAAAATGAATTTTTTTATGGGAAGGTTTTTAAGGATAAACTTTATATGTGATCTTTTATTTCTCAGAGCAACATGGTCTTAGATTTTAAAGAAATATACGTACAAGATTTTCTGTTGTGCTGTGATTACGATCCGAGTGTATTTTGTATTTTTCAATGTTAAATAATCACCATATTATTTTACGAACCTCATTTTTCTACGACTAATCTTGCAATATTTTTTGAAAAAAAAATAAATAACCACGTGCGAGCATTGCATTTATTCTTCAATTTTCTAAATTTTAATAATTGTACCTATTTAAATACTGTGAATGGAAAAAATTTATTATTTGATAGTTTTATTCATCAATAGGCGGAACTTACTCGAACATAAATTAGTTAGGATTCTTTAGATTTATAAATACCAAGTAACATATGCCTAAAAGATCGATAAAGGTGAATTTTAGATTATTCTTTCTTTTTTTCGTGTTTTGGAGGCTGATATTTTCCCAGTTATTATTTTTATCATATGATAATTTTAACATTTACATATACTGTATACAAATTTACTGTTCAATCTTTTCAAATTAATATGTATTGAGGTTATAAAAGATTGGGGGTTAAATTACACAGTGGCACCACTGATTCCATATCACATTAATAAAAGAAAAAAAGTGAAAATATTAAAAGGTAGAAAAGAAAATTCAGGAAATAAGTTTAGAAAACTATGAAAAAGGGGCAAAATTTTTTTTAAAATTAAAAATAACTGGTTCCAAAAACTTAAAATTTAATAAATTAAAGAAAAATATAAAATAGTAGAAAAGTTCTGAAAATTTTAATTAAAATTATAAAAAAATAATGATAAATTCATAAAGTGAATATTGAATAGATTTCAGTGTTAAGATCATGTAAAAGATTTCATTTTGAAGTGATATCTTTCTAATCTCCTGTTGCGGCATCGCTTGAGGAGTAGAGAATCTAATAGACGGTCATAAATCTGCTAGTGACTGAGATGAATCAAATCGAATCGAATCGAATCGAATCGAATCAAATCAAATCAAGATGGTTGAAGAATAAATGTAATGCTCATAATCGAATCCAATCGAACTGAACAGACTATCATAAATCAGGTGGGTTGCGTCTGGTAACCGAGTGATGGGTAGTGATTTTACGCAAAAACCCGCTTCCACCTCTCGTTCATCTCCGACTGGCACTCAACCTGCTCGGCTTCCTTCTCCCTGAGCCATTACAGCACGACCGGCAGGACAGTGTCCGGGCTCTTCTGCAGCTGGCTCAACACCTCGAGCCTGGCCCCGCCTTACATCTGCTTGGTGCACCTCAGGTCTGCTCCAGTCAGAAGCTCTCCAGCATCCCCTCCTCCTTTGAGGCAGCTCTTGCCGTGAGCGATGGCCCCTGGCAGAGTTTGTCATCATGACCATCTCGTAGTGTTCATCCTTGCGGTCGAACAACTTGTTCCTGCAGAACTTCACTGTTGAATTCTCGTGCTAGGACCGGAATTCGAGATGGGGAGCCTCTACAATACCACGTCACCGTTCAGAACCTCCGCTCCGAGCTTCGACTTCTCTCTCTATTTTCTGCGTAAACTCAAAGCTCTAAGCTTTGAGTTGAAGATACAGAGATGACGATGGGATCATGAAGGTGCAGTGAGAGCAATTTCAAGGTTACAAGCACGAATAATAACAGAGTTATTGGAGTTATATTTTCTAATCCTCCTTGGAATGAATTCCAATGTATATGTAAGATTTACACCTGTCATTATAGGAGATGGAGCTCGCTGGTTTACACTTAAGAGTTGAAACTCTTAATTCAGGTTTAGTCTCTAGCTGTCTAATAACCCCATTAATGTGTAATTGAATCCTCAAAAATATCATATCTTCATTGAATTTAGAAATTAAATTTTTTAGATTAATTAACCTCATGCTGCATTTGATTTCTAGCAGAAGTCTTCTGGCATCATGGATGTGTTCCGCTCTCTCGATGCAGTCAAGTTTGGCGGCAATGTCAGTCAGCCGCCAGACGGTGAAGCCATGAGAGAGCAAGAGTTGGCCAAGGCCATCAACATCTTCAACAGGTCCATGGAGCAGCTTGATCACCAGCCTGGCGCCTTCGAGTAGTTCCTGAAGATCCTGACTGGGCACGATGACCCTCTGGAATGATACGCGAAGGCCTCCGTGGTGTTGAAGGAATTCCGTAACTTGCCCGGTGAGTGCAAGCACCTCTTGGATCCTGAGTTCGGCCCCAGCTAAAAGATCCAGTTGGAAGATGGGCAGCGGATGCGCATCTCGAGTGAGACGTCGAAGCCCGGCAGGTTCTGAATGATGACGTGGGGTTGAAGAGGTTCCCCACCTCGAATTCCGGTGGAACCAAGCGCAAGAATTCGATGGTGAAGCGCTTCAGGAACAAGTTGTTCGACTGCGAGGATGAACACTACGAGATGGACATGATGACAAACACTGTCAGTGGCCATCGCTGGTGGCGAGAGCTGCCTCAAAGGAGGAGAGGATGCCGGAGAGCACCTGACCAGTGCGGACCTTAGGTGCATCGAGCAGATCTACAGCAAGGCTGGCTCGAGGTGGTCAGCCAGCTGCAGAAGAGCCCAGACAAGGTCCTGCCGGTTCTGATGGGACGCCTTAAGCAGAAGGAAGCCAAGCGGGTCGAGTGCCAGTCGAAGATGAATGAGAGGTGGAAGCGGGTTTACGCTGAAAATTACTACCCATTGCTTGGGCATGAGCCGGGAGCTCCACCATCAGCCGCCCTCGCAGGAGGTCGTCCTGGGCCCAGAGGAGCTTGCACCGGACAAGGCTCCAAGCCCTGGGACTGGCGTTCAACCTGTTCTTCGGATTCCTCGATTGTTTGAAGCGCTGGTCAAGGAATTGAGGAGGCAAGAAGTCGCAGAGAGATTGTTTCTCTGTCGTCGGTCGATGATGAATGAAAGAGAGAAGAGACACAGAGCACAGGGAAGTATCTTATGTTGTCTCGGTGATGGAATATTTGAAGGAATGTTTAATCATCGAGTTACAATGACGAAGCATCTTTGTCAATCTTTTGGTTGGATGACAACTATAAATATACATGTCCAACCCAGTCTTACTTATATTCCCTTATGTGAACATAAGTTGGCTTGACTGAATTTCCCGGTCATGTTTGGTACAATAGAATGAGAAGGAATGGAATGAGATGAGTTTCGTAGAGTAAAATGCAACATATTGAGAGCGTGCATTAGTTTTGTGTTAATTTGAAGGATGGAAATGGATGAATTTTGCATAAATTTGATAAGAGTGCTAGAATGAACATTTTTAAAGGAATGTTCATTATATCATTTTTTTAATAAAAAATTTCATTGTAATAGAATATATACATTAATTTTCAATAACACAACCACAAAAAAATCTATAATGAAAAGGTAAATGTTTATTCCATTCCTTTCTACTAAACATAACAAATGAGAATAAAAATAGTCGTTTTTTATAATAAAATGATCACAGCCATATTAGCGACCCAACAAACCCTACTATATAATGCATGGGTTTTCGTGTTTAATAGTGAAATCATTAGGCATACAGTACCACCAAGGATGGTGATCAAATATTCTAAAACTCACTCTCATGCAGTTTGATGAGATCGAGGTCATATGTTCATATTTTATCTACTCTCATGATAAGAGCTAATGGAATGACAAGAAAGGGAATGAGTTTAATAGAATAAAATGAAATGATATGAATAGAAAGTCAATGATATTGTGATTAATTTAGAGGATGTGATGGAATGTTGTTGAAAGAAGTGGTGGAATGAGTATCCTTTAATTTTTTAAGGAATGTTCCATTCCATCTAATTAACTCTTACAAGTGTTATCAAGGAAAACAAATGAAATGAAAGGATAAAATGCCCATTGCAATCTATTATTCCATTCCATGAGATTCGCGCATACCGAGTGTAACCATATATCATTATTTCTCATTTTCATGTCCCTTATTAGTCTCAAGGGTCTTCTTTATGAAAAGGTAAACGTTGCAATGACATTAACAAGAGTCCTTTACAAGAGAAGAGATTGATTGAGATGGAAAGAGCTTGGATCTTTTCCTTGAAGTCACATAGTTTAAAATCATGATGAAAAGCTATGGAAAGTGATTTTTCACGGTAAGTCTCTTAGGTGGAGGTAGGAACTGGTTTTTCTCTCAAATACATATCTTCCTCGTACTCAAAGCGGTCACATGTATAATTCAAAAGAGTTGAGATTGATTAAGAAAAAGTCAAAATAGATGAGAGAATATAGGGAGTCATGTAAAACCTCCCTTAAGTGGAAGTAGGAGCTGCTTTTTCTCTCAATTACATCTCTTCCTCCTACGAAGCAGTCAATGTAATTTGAAATAGTTGAGATTGATTAAAAAAAAAGTCAAAAGAGATGTGAAAATGTAAAAAGTCATGTGGAACTTTCCCAAGGTGGATGTGGGAACTAGCTTTCTCTCAATTAGATCACCTCCTGCTATGAATTGGTCACATGTATAATTTAAGAAAGGTGAGATTGATCACAAAAAGTCAAAGGAGTTGAGAGAACGTAGAAAATCATGCGGAATTTCCTCCAGGTGGAAGTAGAAGCTAACTTTTCTCTTAGATACATGACCAGACCAACTCTCTTCTCTCCCTTTCCCTTGCTCCAATCTCTTTATATAGTGTATATTCCCTCCCCGGGAGAGCAACTTGTTATTTCCAACAAATCTTCAAACTAGAGGGAAAGAATGGGTACTAGAGAAGGTCAACCATTGTTACTAGCCTAAATTAACGTTGCAATCAAGAGAAAAATCCAAGGAGGTTGTATATGAGGATAGTTTGGTCATGTAGGACCAAGCCATAATAGAGGAAAGGAAAGACTCTCGGGTACACAAAATTTGAGAGAAATCCCTAATTTGATATAGATATTGTCGCACAGAAGGAGACCCAAGGAAATTATGATGGAGAATACACTCTTTGAAGTAGCGACTCAAGGAAATCCCATATTCTTTGTAGAATCTCTTTAAAGACGATTCAATTCTATTGTTAGATGCATCATGGAATTTTATGTCGAGGCTCCTTTCCACACGCTGCTATGATGGAGCATGGAATCTTATATCAGGTAGAACTTGATTCACACTTCAGCCATCAAGGAAATGAAGATTGATGTGATGAAAGAGATCATTATGGTGAAGGAAGGACCTGCTCCAATGAGAAAGGGTAAGTAGATTACATTTTATATTTGTGTGTAAAAAATAATAGATTGGACTCTTTAAAGGTGCTACTGAGGTGTGTTGGTCATCATCAACTTGTCAACTCGAAGATTAGCGATGGTGGCATTGTCTTGCATCTAGCTATAGCTAATAAACAAAATGAGGTAACATTTCCTGGTAATCCAACTATCTTTCTAGTTTTAGTTTGATTTAGTTTTGGTTCTATTCCTAAAACAATATTGAGGAATTGCAATGTGAAGATGATGAGTGCGCCAATTTGTAGTGCAGAGATAGACATAATTGTTTCAAATGAAAAAAATGCTTCATTGCATTAGAGATTTCAGCACAAGGAGATGTTGAAAAGTCACAGGCCGAGACAAAGTTGAATCGATAGCAAAACAACCTCCGATGGTTGAGTATCCTCTCCATGGAAGGTTTCGGTGGAAACACCTACAGCAAAAAAAAGATTGGATGGTAGAATAAGCAACGACCTTATCGTAGCAGCTATTCTAATTGCCATAAGGGCTTTTCAAGTAGGGGTAAATCCTCCAAGCGAAGTCTGTGAATAAAATTCTTAAGGAGATGGACAACTAGGCCACATGTAGCAAACTTGTCGATCTTAGCTAATGGGCACCTTTCGCCATACTTATCAATCAAGATTGATAATTTTCTCACATGTAACCTGATTGTCCATCTCATTGAGAATTTTGTTCCCAAACTCTGCTAGGAGGATCTATTCTTACTTGAAAAGCTATTAATGGCAGCCAGGATAGCCACACGTTCATTAGGGCATTACTCATTTTATTGGTCTAATATTTTCGTTCTTTGATATGCCACCGCTGGAGCCTTCCTTGGAGAGGAAACTCGACAATTGGAGGATGTTCTGCTGCTGCTTTGATTTTGTATCTCGGTCATGGTTATTCAACATCTGCTTATTCTAATATTTCTAATGTAGCAATTCCTTTTTTGTTACAATTAGTTATATTTATCTCTGTACTACTTATTGGAACACTTATTGTCTTCACATTATATTTCTGAATAAATTTTTTGGAAATAGAATAAAAGATAGATGTAGCTGAAATTGGAAAAGAGATTTGTATTGTTAGAAAACGTACCTTACTTTACATATCAATCGTAGCCAGATCAACATCGTTCTTCATTATTCATTCTCTCTATAGTAGCCCCCACCTTCAACCCTAACCATCTCTTTCAACACAGTAGTCCTCCTTTCCTCCTTACCTTGATCGTTGAAATGTGAATTGAGTTCCTTGCAAACTTATCGCAAGGAAAACTCTGATAGTTAGGACTTTCAAGATAGAATTGCATTTCCAAACCCTTCATCCCGCAACCCAACGGCTATGTGGAAGAGGAGTATTGACATATTATCCAATGATGCATCTTTCCAATGTAAATGGATAGTCTCTGACGAGACACAGGAAAAGATCCGAATTTCCTAGACTTGCTGCTTCAAAGAGTCTCTTCTCTCTGTCATATTTTCTATGGCAATTTATTCCAAGCTTTGTATACGTAAGAGGCTTTCTTTTCCTTCACCATAGTGTAGTTCTGCATGATCAAAATGTCCTCGTCCTTGACTTCCTTGAATTTCTCTCATGCCTACAAAGTTAATTGATAATGATGAAATATTCTAAAGCGTTAACATTTTGTAGGGTAAAAGTCGTCCACCTGAATACTTTCTGTCGTCAAATCAACTTGCATGAAATAACTGAGGTCCTATATCTTCCTCCATTGCATGGGGCAAGAATTAAGCAAAAATAAAATTTTGGACAAAAATGCACTTGTGTCTATTTTATTCTCCAACAATCAAAGGGTGTTCGAGATAACAACGCTAAGTAAGGTCAAATACAAACTTGATAAGAAGACAGGTCTCTTTACAATGTTATCCTCATCCTTGTTTGATGGATATGCTAATTAAAGTGTTAATATTATTATTTTTGTTATTACTGTTAACTTATTTACTGTGTAGATCAACAATACAACTCTATTATTTTTCTATAGAGTAGTGTATTCATGAATGCTCTGATTTGGATAAAAAATCATGGGTTCATTCCTTGCACTACTTTCTGCGAAGATAATGATCCCCTGGACATTTTAGTTCTAATGCAGGTGATCATCAATCGTTTCTCCTCCAGGATATTTTCTACCTATATGCATGTGTTTCGCTTTCTTCTAGGACACGGCTGGCTTTCTAAAAGGACTGGAGCATCTCCAACACTCGAAAAGCAATTTGGTTTTGCAAATTAAAATGTGCATTGCTTGTTATATTAACGTAACCATTCTATTTCTTTCATCATGTAATTATTTTTCTTTTTACATCTTTACTG
Organism: Lagerstroemia speciosa; assembly: GCA_037672795.1. Classification (NCBI taxonomy): domain Eukaryota; kingdom Viridiplantae; phylum Streptophyta; class Magnoliopsida; order Myrtales; family Lythraceae; genus Lagerstroemia; species Lagerstroemia speciosa. Next base: position 4,580,629 of record CM075299.1, read on the forward strand.
TTACAAGGAGAGCGATGACAAGATCATTATCGTGTATGCAAATGACCCAGATCTTAACACGTTAGGCCAATGTGAAGGAGCTCCTACCTCATCCTTTTTGTGAGATCCACCGGTTCTTTTTTTCGGTGTATATAGGAGGCATCGGTGAGATAAACCGGTACTTTGAAGGCATACTTTTTGAAAATTTTGCATCTTCAATGATTGCTTATTTGTAATATTCATGTTCCCTTTAAATGCACAATAGAAAGAATAAATTTAAAGAGGTTGTATTAAATGAATACTTACACCTCGTTGTTATTATTACATGTTATAATCATTACACACAATACTCTCTCCTAGAAAAGGAACTACTCTCCAAGGTCAACGAGGCAATGATGTACAGTAGCCGGATTGCACATAGAATACTCGGAAATTTTACTTAACCATTCGAGTTCTTGTATGCAGCCCTAGTTAACAGTAAAGATTCCTTGAAATGGAACAGTGACAGAGAAAGAATTGAGGGTCTTTGTTTCCTCGGATCTCACAGTGATGGGATGAAGACGGATGATTTGCAGCCCCCATAATTGACCTGGAACATTAGATCGATCTTGTTTCTCCTAGAAACGAATTTGATAGGTTTTCATCAAACCTTGAATCGGTTTCCTCTTTTCCCTCAAAACGTTGTTTAAGCAGGCAGTTCGTTTTCCCAAGTGATAAAATTTCTACAATATTTTATCCTCAGTGGACCCACTCAGTTCTAAATAGATTAGTCAGAACAGATTGAATTTTTGGATACAGTGATACAAATCGAAAAGAAAACTTCTCCAATGCTTAGGACAGCTTTGGCCGCAAAAATTTATGAGAGAAAGATACCATAAGTCCTATATGTTTTTTGATTCTTGTAAGTAAGTTTTAAATATTTCAAAATGATAGATCAAATCCTATATGTTATAACTGTTACAACGTCGAGTCCTTTTCGTCACCTGCCATTACTTTAAACTGACATGGCATTGACATAACGCTGACCTGACATTAACAGATACCGGCTTAAAGTAATGGTAGGTGACAGAAAAGATTCGATATTTTAAAGCGGATAACATATAAAATTTGATTTATCACTTTAAAATATTTATAACTCACTTGTGAGAGTCGATAAACGTAAAGGATTTCCGGTGTCTTTATGCAAACACGCTAAACTCAAGACGAACTCTCAGCACATACAGCAGTACCGAAGAGCCCCAATGTCTCCAAAGTATGTCGCAGCCGGTCTCGACCATTAATCGATCACAAGCCTCTTGCCTCTCTGGCTGGCTAGCTCATTGGTTGTCCTGCGAGTACGAGATATGCCTTTGAAGCTTCATCTGCTCGTAGAACTTGGCGATGAACTCATCAGCCCTGCGGTTGATCCCTCCTCCATCCTCGTCATCCTCTCGAACATCATCCTTGAGCTCTCCGTCCCATGTTTCACACCTGTAAGTTCCCCCGACACCATCTTCTTCATCGAAATCATAGTCGAAATCGATCTCGGGGTTGATGCAAGGGATACAAGGCACGTGGAACTGCATCGAGTGGGGCCGGTGCATCTTGACGCGGACCACGGGGCTCTTATCGAAAGAGAGCTCACGCTCCATCATATACCGGATCTGGTCCCTCTGGGAATTGCGGCTGATGCGTCCTATGTTCTTGAAGAACTTAGGCACGAGCCGGAGCTCCACCGCCAGCCGCCTCCGGAAGAGGCTGCCCTTACGGGACCAGAGAAGCGTAAGCTGGGCGAGGCTCCATGCCCTGCGACCGGCATTCAACCTGCTCTTTGGCATTCTCGATCGTTCGGAGCCCTAGGTCAAAGGAAATGAGGAGGCAAGACACTACAAGAAAACTGAAGAATACCGATGGATTTTACCGACGGAAAAAATTCCGTCGCTATTTCCGAAGGATATCACTGACGGATTTTTTTCCGTCAGTATTTGCGACGGATATTACCGACGGATCATATCCGTCGGTAAATACGATGGAATACCGACGGTTAATCCGTCACAACTATATACCGAGATGCCCGATGGAATATCCGTCGGTAAATCCGTCGGCAAAGTATGGAGGGAATTGCACGGGAGATTTACCGACGGATTATCCGTCGGTAAGTCCGTCGGTGGATAAGGCAAGGAGTGCCTCCGGGAGTTACCGACGGATATATCCGTCGGAATATCCGTCGGTGATACATGCCATGAAGCACACGGGGAGAGTTTCCGATGGACTTTCCATCAGTATTTTCGTCAGTGTTTGAGTATGTTTGGCGGGAATTTTCCCGCCCATTACCAATGGAATAATTTCGTTACAGTAAATGTGAAGCGTTGACAAAAATTGTTTTGTCATTTCATATTGCCACAAATAACTTATACGTGGTAACAAACATGATTTCTTTGTTACATTATTATTCTCACAGAAAACTTTATAATACATATTCATAGAATATTTTAACAATTCAAATCGTCACGGAAAATTTCATCATCATACGTTAAGTAGAAATATATTGTGATAAATGTTTTGCGAATCAAAATATAATTTTTGAACTCACAATTATAAAATACTTATCACAATATGTTTCGCGATAAATAAATTTGTCAAAAGAAAATGTTATACAAGTACATCTCCAATCTCATTATAATCATTTGAATCGAATTACTATAACATGATTTTCTTTATTTCATGAAATAGTTTCTTAAAATTAATTTGGTGTGTAATATGTGCCCGGTTGCTATACCCTACTGCACAAACCAATATTATTGAAAAAAAAAAGGGAGAAAGGACGGAAAAATATGACTGGCAAGATCTCCACAAGCTTCCAGCGAAGGAAGGGCCAGAAACCCAAACCGGAGGAGAAACCGAATGGGGAAGAAGACGCAGTGAGGGGATTTTAGTTCTCTCTATCCTCCGCTTTGAGATGAAGGTCACCGTACTCAGCGCCTCTCCTCCTGGTCCAAGGCCGGTCATGCTGCCGCCAAGCAAGCCATCACGTTCTCTCTTAAGTCGCCAAGAACGGTAACCGCTAGTGGATCTTGGTTTAGCTGCATAAGTCGTGGTCCATTTTGCTGCTCTGGGCTGATTCTGTCTTTTTATCTTTATTGAGAATCTTTTCTGAATGATGTGGTAAAATTGATAGTGGAAGGCGGTGCAGCTCAGGCTTTGGTGAAGCATCTACGGCACCTCCTTTCGCGACAGTTTTTGATCGGACTGCAAAGCCATTTGAGCACGAAGTAGAGAAGGGCAGGCTTTCACGCTAGGGCACCTAGCTGTTAAGGTAATTAGTGAAAATCATAATCGGAACAGTGTGTCTTTCTTCCTTGTTTCAGCCTTCGGAGGATTCTCTCTGTCTAGATTTTGCTCTGATACTAGTAAACTCATGATGAGCCCATCTTTGATTCTTGATGTTAGCCCTTTCTTCGCTCTCACAACGCCAGTTCAGTCTGGGGAGGCGAAAACCGCTCCTGGGAAGATCTCGAGACCCAGGGAATCGGCATGGTGATAGTAGACAAGCTGTTCGACAAAGTGCCCGATAGGAACCACGAACCCAAGCTCAATCTGGTGCAGTACGATTTTGCTAATTCAAGTGCAACTTCACCTTTTGATCTGGGAATCTATTCACAATAGGATCTCGGGAATCTAATATGATGCGATCTTTAATACAAGTATCTGACGTTTTCCCTTTGGCTTGTAGCATAATAAATTTGCTTACTATAGTATAGGTTCATATTATTGATGGATACCTTCTTTGTTTCTATTCTATCGTTAACTGGAGCATCAACAACTCATTGTTGATTGTGGTGTCGTGCCTTATCTCAGGAAGCTGATCTGTGAATGGTGCCGTAAGGATCTATTAAACGGTTCTGTGAATGGTGTTGTAAGGAGAGCTGTTGATGCAATCACAAGCCTTGCTCATGTAAGCTGCAGCATCAAAGTCCATGTAATTCATCATCCATTCCATCTCTTATCCATTATAATAATGTATTTTCCCTTTCTATAGGTTAATCACAGTAATAATAAGGCTCTGACCACTGTAATTTCTACGTTTATACAATTCATACTTTCCTTTTCCATCAGGTTAAAATTTTGCCAGCAAGGAATACCAAAAAGTTCACTGGTGAGCTTTTATTTGACATGTGTAATTCAATTTTGGTTTGTATCTTGAATCAAGCAAACTGGATTTTCTGCCTGCTCTTTGAGAATCGTGCTAAGCATGCTTTTTGTTCCTTGTATGCAGCATCTGGTTCAATGATTGTCTGGTCTTCTGGCAATTGCTTAAGGAAGGATCTCGACGAACTAATCAGATCATTGCTAGTTCAGTAGAGGACGGGATTTGGGAGTGGGATATCTTGCGAAAAGTAGTCCATGTATACTTGACAAGAGATGTGGTCGAATCAGGATACCAACTCTTCTAGTGACTCTGCCATTGTCATACTTAGAGAATTTTTTTCCTTGAATATTCATAGTTAAAGAATTTATCTATTCGTTTGGGAGACTTATTTGAATCCTTTGACAAATAGTAATATTGTTGTATGTGTGTATATATATAAATACACGTCTTTGCTTTGCGGAAGCCGTGTGTGCCGTCGGCTATACCGACGGATTACCGACATAAATATCCATCCCTAATTGCAACGGATTACCGACGGATTAGGGACGGAACTTACAGATGGATTTCCGATGGATATCTCCATCGGCGATACCGACGGATTATCGACGTAAATATCCATCGCTAATTGCGACGGATTACCGACGGATTATCCGTCACTGATTCGTCTCTATTTCCGATGAATAGATCCGTCGGTAATCCGTCGCAATTAGCGATGGAATGCCGACGGAGTCAATTTCCCGACAAGGGAAAACGCGACGGCTCATATCCGTCGGTAATCCATCGGTAATCCGTCGGTAAATCGTTTTACCGACGGATTTCTGACGGATTTCCGACGGAAACGTCTGTCGGTATTTCACAGTTTTCTTGTAGTGAGAGAACCTGCTAGCTAGAGAGATCCTCTTCTGTTGTTCGTAGATGAAGTGAGGGAGGCAATAGATATATAGACACACACAACCACACACACACACACGCTCGCATAGATGAAGGCAGGCCCTGTGGGGTACGTGGGAAAAGGGAAACGACAGGGAAAAGACAGTTAAGGCTGTGGGAAACTTAGGGAAGAATTGGGTCGCGGGGGGCACGCGGCTTAGTGACGCGTGAGGCGTTATGACTCACAAAGTCAAGTTTTCCCTTAATTTTTTATTATCAGAGGGAGAAAATTAGTTCTATAATTTAATAGCTTGATTGTTTAGTAAGTGGGAAAATTGATTGTGAATCAACGAATTTTTAAATTTTGTATTGTTGATTATGAGTGGTTAGATTAAATGGCTAAATAATTCAACGGCTAGATCATAGAAACTTCTTGCAAGTATACAACGTATCAGTACTGATGTAGTATCATAAACTAATAAAATTTAGCTATTTTAAGATTATTTTAATAAGCCATCAAAACAAAAATAATAATAAAACCCTAGAAATAATTGAATTTCATTATTTATTACATCACGTTAGCACTGTCACATGGTACACCCGTTACACTCAACACTCTCTCCTTTAAAAGAGAGGCAAGTGTCCGGAATAAGAGAACGGGATAGAATAAAGAGTATGTTGAGTCCACAGATGAGAACGAAGCCGAGCCTCCTGATTTTAAGTTTAAAACGATGTCAGTGTATTTGGACAAATTTCGTTAATTGTTCCAATATATATATGGAGAGAGAAGCTCATCTGTCTGCGCGTATTTTTTTTATATGGTGTTCATCAATCTATAGATGTTGCGGACGACAACAGAAGATATTTCCTTGTTTTTTTTTTTTTTCCTGTATTGTCTAATGAAAGAGTACGATGAGTAACCTAATGAGGCCAACATCATTTCACGAGACTAGTAATTGTTATCTAATTTTTTTTGCTATCTGTGTGATCCTTCCGCAGAAAATTTTAGATGGTCCTATTATACAGTAATAAGATAAAAATAAGGTTAAATTACTCTAATTTATAATAATTAAAATAATTGTTAGAACGATTAACATTAATTTACTCGTTTGTTATAATTTAATTACTATTTGCTCACGTCACATAATGAAAATTTTCTCATGAGATTGGGCTCGAGTGGCAAGTTCGAAATCTCTTCGAACTAGACCGTGATCGTGCCTGTAGAGTTGATTAAAACTTGTGATGTGTGTGATCGTGAATTATCAATGAATTCCTTTGCGGTCACTCGGAAGAATCCTATGTTGTGTCATTGATGGAATATTTGAAGGAATGCTCAATCATTGAGTTACAAGGATGAATTCTTGTCAATCTTTTGGTTGGATGACAACTATATAAACATAGAAATAACTATGTTATGCACAAAAACAAAATACAAATAAATAAATGTAAAATACAAGGGATGAATATGTATAATTAAATTATTTATTTATAGTATGTTATAATTTAATTAATTTGGAATTTGTTAACTTATACTAGTATGCAGGATATTCTCAATTATCGTTAGTATGTTGTGTTAATTTTACCTTTACAGTTTACAATTTCAAATAAGTCATTCAATAATATGATAGATTTTTATGGTTAATATCGTAGATATGAAGTGAGATGAGAAAATTTGAGTAGTTAATGAAAGATTATTATGGTTAAAATATTAGAATGAAGTGAGAGAAATGACTAGAAAATATCTCACGATATTCTTACGATGATCAATTTCGCTAGCCAAGTTCGGAAGGGAATCTAACGGTATGTCTTCGTGAAAGCACATCTCACGATATTCTTTCGCAAATTTCGTAGAACGCCGACAATTTCCAGCCAATACATTTCTAACGGAAATCAGATGGATGTAAGTATGTAAACCCAACAAACCGGAGTCATTTGTATTTTTCCACGTAAACTCTTTCTCCTGTGTCTTCAAACTTGCTATATGGAGTGAAATTCCTGACTTATCATCCGGTTATGAGTTCAATAGGTAAGTTTAATATGATTCTACTTTATTATTCTCTTTTCATACATATATTTTTATTGTAATATGAGAAATATTAGTAGTTTTTTGCTATTTAATATAGGTATGAGTGGTATTGTTATTACTAAATTTGCTAAGAATACGTATTATAGATGGATATTCCCAGACATCGTTTATGGATGTACAATAGGTCGTATCCCAATCGTAAAGGAAATTAAATGTAAATATTATTGGAAAAACTTATATTAATTTTCGTATAATTTTGTGTGAGTTTTTTTTTAATGTTTGCTCGCATTTTAAAATTAATTTAAATTTATCTGTGATTAATTAATCGAATAAAATAATTCTTGCTTAATACATCCGCTTTTGTCGGACTACCGTTAATATTTCGTTGGACGGTCCCTGTCAACTTCTGTTCATTTGCGTAAGAAAATTCGATCGGAAACCACTTTCGGAAGACTCAGTCTTAGGCAAGTCTAGCAAAGTCTTCGTCAAAGTTGCTGAGGTTTGCGTAAGAAACATCCACCAGAAAATGTTTCCGTAAGATTTGTGGCCGAATATTCTGAGGCAAATCTGACAGCATCTTCACCAAAATTGCGTGAGAAATATCGGTCCAATAACTTACACCGTCAGTATTGCGTTGGATATATCAGACGGAAATTAAACGATACGTATCGAAAGAGCCATCTAACGGAATTGGGACGCTGCCGACCGTAAGATCTGTGTCAGAACGATATCACAGCATAGACGAAAGAATTACGTTAGGTCGAAATTTCCGACAAGGATTTTTCGGCCGACGAGCTTCTTACTGAAATCTGACAGAAATCATCTGATTGCGTGAGATTAGCGTGAGACTTCCCTCCGATTTGCCTCACGGTATTCCTTCGTATTCTTGCAGTGATTCACTTACAATGGACATCGTTACCTAAATTTGAAAAGTTATAACATTAGTTTAAAGAGTTATAACTTATCATTTACAATTATTAAAAGCGTTGGAATATTAATTTGAAAAGTTGTAATCTCAGTTCGAGAAGTCGCGATTGATAATTTTCAATTTTTTTAACGAAGATTGCAACTCTTTAAACTGATATTACAAGTTTCTTAATCTTGGTTGTAACGCACCTTTGAGGTATTACAAAATTTTCCACGCTTACGATATAAGCTGTATTACTTTTATCAGATCGGGGAGGTTAATGAGTTTAGGAGAAATTTATAAGCTAAAAATAAATTAGTTATGCAAATCAAATCCAAGGCATATGCAAAGGCATAGTTGGAACAACATGAGTTAATCAAGACAGTAAAATATCATTTTTCCTTAAGTAAGATCTCTGATAAAAATCTTGTAAATAGAGAAAATTTATATTGGTAAAATTTTTACTCACTTAATCGACCTAACTTAAACTTGAATTGATCAGGGTCTATTAGGGTTCTAGCTATCAAATGATATCGATTTTCGTACTCTGCTTATGTCCCTTTTATTTCAATCTTTCTCACATACAACTCTAGGCCCAACGTTTTGTCATTTTAAACCTAAGTCTTGTGATGGGCCTTGCTCGGATTGTTTCGAGTGTAAGCGATATGCTGTCGACAGTTGAATTTAGGGGATTCTGAGCAGTCTCCACGGTTTGATCGATGTTTCCCGTCTTCCCCAACACTGAAATCCTCTCCAGCTTTAAACAATTAACTGTGATCTTTAACCTCGCTGTCTCTTCCTAACGTCACGTCTCAGTCGAGTCGTGTGTTGCGATCCGGCATCGCAGAATTTAATTAATAATTGTTGACGGACACCGAACGTCGGACTTATGATGACTGAACACAGAAAATTTCGATTTTGAGTTGGGGGAGCTTTTAAAGTGTGGTTGTACTTAAGACGGTGCGCATGTCGGCCAATCTTCTAGCTCGTTAGACAATTAAACAGAAGATCCAGTCAGAAGATCGCCGGCAAATGCACATGTCGAGCGAGACTTAACACTTTTTTGAAAATCTTGCATCTTAAATGACTGCCTATTTGGAATATACTTGCTCCCTTTAAATGCTCCATGGACGAATTAAATGAATACATTTAAAGAAGTTGCCGTAAATGAATTTGACACTACGCTAATACTGTTACGTGATATACTCGTTACATACACGATGCTCTCTCCTACAAATGGGATAGGCGAAAAAAGTAAACTCCAAGGTCAAAAAGGCAATGATGTAGCTGTCCCCCAAATACCATTTGAGCCAGAGCTGAAACATTGAATTACCCGAGAGTGATTTCACTCCGGGATCCCTCTCGCTGTGTCAGAGCAGATGATGCTACTGGCAAGGGTGGAAGAAAAGGAGTGGAGGACTAATGAAGGCACCATCTCATTGCATCTCTCCCATTGAGAGAGCTGAGGAGAAGAAGGATCTGGTTTGGGTATTATACGAACAAAATGAAAAGGACTTTTGCTTTTGAATCGAGGCTGTCATTGCCTAAGTCTTCTTTGAGCCATAAGAGTCATTAGTGTATTAATAAATTTGAAAATAGAAGTGCCGTGGTTGAGGTTGTGGTCTTTCACGCTTCATGTCGAGATCCACAAAGAAACGATGATTCATTCTTATTAACTTTCCTTCCTAAACATGTGGAAGTCCTTCTCAGATACAAGGAAATGATTATGGAATACTCGGAAATTTGACTTAACCATTCAGGTTCTTGTATACAGCCTTAGTTAAAGGTAAATAAAGGGCTACAAAAAAATTTCATCCTGAGAATCGAACAATGATGTGTGAATATATTTGCATGTCTCTATTTCCTCGGATCTCATAAGATTCCATAAGATGGAACAGCGACATAGAAAGAATTACGTGTTTTTGTTTTCTCAGGTCTCACAATGATGGGAAGAAGACGGATCATTTGCAGCTCATTTTATTCGACCCTGAACATCCGATCGATCTTGTTTCTCCTAAAACAAATTCGATGAGTTTTCATCAAATCTTGAATCGGCTTCCTCTTTGCCAGAAAAGCATTGTTTAGGCAGGCAGCTCATTTTCCCCAAATGATAAAATTTCTAAAACTCTTTACTCTAGTGGACTTACTCTCAAGGTGAATTAGTAAGAACCAATTGAATTTCTGGATATAGTGATACAAATTGAAAAGAAAACTTCTACAATGCTTATGACAACTTTAGCTGCAAAAATTTATTTTCTGCAAACACGCTAAACTCAAGACAAACTCTGAGTATTTACAGCAGTACCGAAGATCCGCAATGTCTACAAAGTACGTAGCCAGTTTCCAACATTGATCGATCACGAGCCTCTTGCCTCTTCGGCTGGCTAGCTCACTGGTTGTACTGCAAGTACGAGATCTGCCTTTGAAGCTTCAGCTGCTCGTAGAACTTGGCAATGAACTCCTCGGCCCTCAGGTCGATCCCTTCTCCGGCCTCGTCATCCTCTTCAATATCATCCTTGAGCGCTCCATCGCACGATTCACACCCATAAGTTCGTTCCATATCATCTTCTTTGTCAAAATCATAGTCGAAGTCGATCTCGGGGTTGATGCAAGGGATCCGGGGCACGTAGAACCGCATTGAGTGGGGCTGGTGCATCTTTACATGGATCACGGGGGTCTTATCAAATGAGAGCTCGCGCTCCATCACGTACCCCATCCGGTCCCTCCGGGAATCACCACTGGTGCGTCCTATGTTCTTGAAGACCTTGGGCACAAGGCGGAGCTCCACTACGAGCCGCCTCCGGAAGAGGCCGCCCTTTCGGGCCCAGAGGAGCATGAGCTGGACGAGGCTCCATGCCCTGCGACTGGCATTCAAGCGGCTCTTTGGCATTCTCGATCGTTCGGAGCACTGGTCAAGGAAGTGAGGAGGCAAGAGAACCTGCTAGAGAGATTGTCTTATGTAGTTTGTAGATGAAGAGTGAGGGAGACAATAGAGATATATATGGATATGCACACACATATATACACACACAAATGAAGGCAGGCTCTGTGGGGTACGCGGAAAAGGGAAACGACAGGGAGAAGACAGTTAAGGTTGTGGGAAGCTTAGGGAAGAATTGGGTGGCGGGGGGCGCGCACACGGCTTGGTAACGCGGAGGCGTTATCACTCACAAAAGTCAAGTTTTCCCTTAATTTTTTATTATCAGAGGGAGAAAATTAGTTCTATAATTTAATAGCTTGATTGTTTAGTAAAAGTGGGAAAATTGATTATGATTTAATGAATTTTTAAATTTGTATTGTTGATTATGAGTGGTTGGATTAAATAGCTAAATAATTCAACGGTTAGATCATAGAAACTTCTTTAAAAGGAGAGAGTAATGTGTGCAACGGGCGTACCACGTGTCAGTGCTGACGTGATATCGCAAACTAATAAAATTCAACTATCTTAAGATTAGTTTAGTGAGCCCTCAAGGTGAAAAAATAAAAATCTATATATAATCGAATCGTATTAGTATGTGACATTACGTCAATATTGTCACGCTGTATATCCATTACGTACAAGAGTTTCTCCTTTAAAAGAGAGGCACATGTTCAGAATATGAGAACAGAGGAGAATAAAGGTCATGTTGAATCCGGGGACGAGAACCAACTTAGACGGTTTTATTTGAGGTTGAAAACCATACTAATTATCAATCTATAGCTGTCGCGGAATATAAATGTTGTTCTTCCAGCAACAACAGAAAATGTTTTTTTTTTCCTTGCATATTCTAATGAAAGAGTCCGATCAGTACCCTGACGAGGCCAAGAACAATTGACGTTACTGGCAATTGTAATGGAGTTATTGTGTGATCCTTGGGAGAACATTTTAAATGTTCTTATCATACAGTAATAAGATGAGAATAAAATTAAATTATTATGATTAATAATAATTAAAATAAATGTTAGAGCGATTAATACTGATTTGCTCGTTTCTTATAATTTAATTGATATTTTCTCACGTCACGTAATAAGATGAGATTATTTAAAAATTTCTCGTGAGATTGGGCTGAAGTGGCGAGCTCGAAATCTCTTCGAATTCGACTGCTAAATGGTGATGTGATCGTGCATATAGAGTTTGTTAAAATTTATGATGTGTGTGATCTTAAATTATCAAAGAATTTCTCTGCGGGCACTCGGAAGTATCCTATGTTGTCTCATTGATGGAATATTTCAATCATTGAGTTACAATGATGCATTTTTGTCAATCTTTTGGTTGGATGACAACTATACAAACATAGAAATGAACTATGTTATGCGCAAAAAAAAAATGTAAAATACTTGGACGAACATGTATAATTGGATGATTTATTTATAGTGTACTGTAATTTAATTGATTTAAAATTTGTTAACTTATAATAGTAGGTAGGACATTCCCAATTGCTATTAGTATATTATGTCAATTTTACCTTTTTAGCTTACAATTTCAAACCATTTATTTAAAAATATGACAGATTTTTATGGTTAAAATCATAGGTTTGGAGCGATATGTAGCGAGATAAGGGATTTGAGCAATAAATGAAATATTTTTGCTGTTAAAATAGATATGAAGTGAGAGAAAAATGACTAGAATTATTATTTAATGCTTAATCTAGATGATTTTATAAAGCAAATGCGTGTCATAAACTTTAATATATAAATTAGATTATGGATAAATTTGCTAAATTAAAAAAGATGTTGGATCTCTTAAACGTTTGCATATGATAATATAGAAAACCTTTGAGCTCGGCTTGTTTATCTATGTTTAGTTTAAATATTTGTAATTGAACGTTTATAATTCTTAAAAGAGTTGTAACATTAATTTAAAAAGTTATAATCTCAATTTTGAGAAGTTACCATTGATCACTTACAATTTTTTTAATGAAGATTGCAACTCTTTAAACAAATATTACAATTTTTTAATCTTGACTGTCTCGCTTCGTCGAGGTATTATAAATTTTTCTGCACTTATGATATAACTTAAAGAGAAATTACTTATGAAAATCAAATCCAAGGCATATATGGTCCGTGCCATAGTCTAAATGATGGTTACAAAGGCTCGATTGGACTGGCATGAGTTTATCGAAATGGTAAGGTATCTCTTCATCTTAAGTAAGGAATCCAATAAAAGTATGGGTAAATTGCACGGGCGGTACATTTTCTTTTGGAAGTGTTTCATATTGGTACATTAACTTTTTTCTTTTTACTTTGGTACATTTCCTTTCGAAACCGTTTCTTAATGGTGCATTCCATCACCTCCGGCTTGGCACAGTTAAATATTGCTGACATGGTCATTCGATGTGGATGCCACACATGCATAAATGCTTATTTGCCAGCCACATAATATTCTAAATGAAATAAACAAAAAATTTAACAAATATATAGGAAATAATAAAAAGTTATAAAAAAATTTTCAAACATATAGAAAATAATTAATAAATTAAAAAAAATCTAAATTTCAAAAATATATAGGAAATAAAAATTTTAAAAAATACACCGAAAATAATAAAACAAAATTTAAAAATTAAAATTTTTTAAATACAGAAAATAATAAAAATATAAAAATAAATGGAAAATAATAAAAAAATTTTAAATATATGTAAAATAAAAAACATAAAATAAATTTTTAAATATAGAAAATAATAAAAAAATAAAATAAGGAAAATAATAAAAAAATTTAAAGAGATATAGAAAATAATAAAAAAAATAAAAATATATAGAAAATAATAAAAAGTAGCTGTAAGCACCCACGAAAAAGATGGACACCGGTAAAAAAAAAGAGAAGATAAACAAAGAGAAGAGATGGCAGAGGTTAAAAATAAGGCAGCCTAAAATTAAAAATTTTATTAAAAAATTTGAAACGGGGGAGCCACCAAATTTAAAATTGTAGCCAAGCTTGTTCTGGACCCGCTAGACGACATCGTTGAAGTTCACGTTGAGGCCGGTCAATTCCATCAACATCATGTGCAACGCCTATCATTTTTTTAATTATTTTCTATATATTTTAAAATTTTTTATTTTTTAAATTTTTTTATTATTTTCTATATATTTTAAAATTTTTTATTTTTTAAAATTTTTTTATTATTTTCTATATATTTGTTAAAATTTTATGTTTATTTCATTTAGAATATTATGTGACATATCATATCAGCATTTTGCATGTGTAGCATCCACATCGGATAGCCACATCATAAACATTTAACAGCATCATATCGGAGTTGATGGAATGTATTATTAAGAAATAGTTTCGAAATGAAATGTACTAAAGTGAAACGAAAAAAAGTTAATATACCAACATGAAATATTTTCAAAAGAAAATGCACCGCCCGTGCAATTTACCCATAAAAGTATTGTAAATGAAAAAAAAAAATCATGTTGGTAGAATTTTTACTCACTTAGTTGACCGACCAAAATCAAACTTGAATTCATCGGAGTTTATTGTGGTGGTTCTAGCTACCAGATAATACAGATTTTCGTACTTTGTTTATTATGTCTCTTTTATTCCACTCTTTCTCACATCAACACTAAGCCCACTTGGTTGGGCCTTTCTGTCATTGTAGACCTCAGTTCTGTGATAGGCCTTGTTCAGATTGTTTCGAGTGTAAGTAATATGTTGGCGATGGTTGAACTTATCTCCACGGTTTGATCGATGTTTCCAAACTTCCCAACGCCGAAATCCTTTCCAGCTTTAAATAATTAACTGTGGTCTTTAACCTCACCGTCTCTTCCTAACATCATGTCTCAGTCGAATCGTGTGTTGGGTGTTGCGATGTGACAGTGCAGAATTTAAATAAAACTAATAATTGAGCATGTGCATGATCGAAATTCGAGGAAATAAAAGACACTCAACGTCAGAAGATCGCTGATAAATGTTGTTGGAAAAATGGCATTGAGTTAAATGAAAAATTATTCTCATAAATTGAAGGGAATTTGATTGGGCTTAAGTCCATGAACTTAATTTGTGTAATGGGGATCGGATTTAAAAAAAAGCCATGAAGGGACTAACCCACATGAGACCATGATGGAATGGTGGGAGTTCAATCCCACATTGATAAGAAATTGTGGTTATTTAGAATGGTTTATAAGTAAGGAGTGTTTCTATGGTGAGTAACATCCTTAATTATATTATACAACTTATACTCGCCTCATGCATCTGCGCAGGGGGTGCAAATTGGAGGCCAATTTAGTTGAATTCGTGCACACACAAGCGGCGGGTGTGCCGAATATTCGTGCCCATGGGGCCTCAAGCGAGGCCGGGTTTTGCCATTTCCTGTGATATTTTTCCTTGTCTCTTTAGATTTCGATTGGGCAGTTTAAGTCTATTAACACCGAATTAAAGGGAGCAATACGGCACGGAATTAAGAGTTAGCCTTAATAAGAGCTCTTAATGCCTAGTTTACCCATTTTAATGGCCAGTTCGAGCCTTTAATTCCTGGTTCTTTGCCATTAAGTCACCAGCCCTCCACCTCACTATAAATAGGACTATCGTCCATAGATTTCAGTAGACAATGCACAACTCAAGCATTCGAGCACTCTTCTTTCCGCATTCTACATGAGGTTGTGTGTGAGGATAGTTTGGTCGTGTAGGACCAAGCCATTATAGAGGAAAGGAAAGACTCTCGAGTATAGAAAACTTTAGATAAATCCTTAATTTACCGTGGAGACTGACGTAGGGAAGGAGACCCAAGGAAATTATGATGGAGAATAGACTTTGATGTTGCGGCTTAAGGAAATATCATATTCTTTGCAAAATCTCTGTAAAGACAATTTAATTCTATTGCAAGATGCATCATGGAATCTTATGTCGAGACTCCTTTCTACATGTTGCTATGGTGGAGCATGGAATCTTATGCTGGGTTGAACCTGATTCACAACTCAGCCATCAAGGAAATGAAGATTGATGTGCTAAAAAATATCATTGTGGTGAAGGAAGGACCTACTGAAAAGAGAAAGGATAAGGAGATAATGTTTTACATTTGTGTGTGAAAAATAATAAATTGGACTCTTTGAAGGCGCTACTATGGAATGTTGGTCATCATCAACTTGTAACTCGAAGAATGGCGATGGTGACATTGACCTGCATCTAGCTATATACCTAACAAACAAAGTGAGGTACATTTCCAAGTAATCCAAGTACCTTTCTAGGTTTAGTTTGATTTAGTTTTGGTTCTATTCCTAAAACAATGTTGAAGAATTGCAATGTGAAGATGATAAGCTCTCCGATTTGTAGTACAGAGATAGACATGATTGTTTCCAATCAAAAGTGTCTCAATGCATTAGAGGTTTCAGCACAATGAGATATTGAGAAGTCACAAGTAAGAGACAAAGTCGAATCGATAGTAGAAGAGCCTCCAATCGTTGTATATTCTCTCCAAGGAAGGTTTCAGTGGAAGCACCTAAAGCAACAAAAGAATTGGATGGTAGAATAGGCAGTGACTGAATGGTAGCGGCTGTTCTAATTGCTATAAGGGCTTTTCAAGTGGGGGCAAATCCTCCTAGCAAAGTTTGGAAACAAACTTCTTAAGGAGATGGACAACTCGGTCACGTGTAGCAAAATTGCTGATATCAGCAAATGAGTACCTTTCATCACACTTATCAACCAAGATCGATAATTTTCCCACATGTGGCCTGATTGTCCATCACATTGAGAATTTTGTTTCTAAACTTTGCTAGGAGGATCTATTCTTACTTCAAAAGTTATTATGGCAATCAGGCTAGCCACGATCATTAGAGCATCACTCATTTTATTGGTCTAATCTTTCTATTCTTTGAGGTGCTTCCCTTGTAGCCTTCCATGGAGAGGAAACTCTTGATTCGTCTTTTATTACGAACAATCACATTTATCTCCGTACTGCTTACCAAGAGGTTTATTATCTCCACACTATATTTCTCAATAAAGTTTTTAGGAGTAGACTCAAAAGTACATGTAACTGAAACTAGAAGTGAGATTTTACATCATTAGAAAATGTACCTTACTTTATGTATCAGTTATGGCTTGATCAAAGTCGTTCTTCGAGATGGCAAGTGGATTTTAACATACAATCCCTAGTAGCACCTTCAAAGAGTCTTTGTTTCCTCGGATCTCACGGTGATGGGATGAAGGCGGATAATTTGCAGCTCATTTTATTCGACCCGGAGCATCGGATCCATCTTGTTTCTCCCAAAACGAATTTGATGGGTTTTCATCAAACCTTGAATGGGCTTCCTGGTTTCCCTAAAAACATTGTTTATCCAGGCAGTTCATTTTCCCAAATGATAAAATTTCTGCGCTGCTTTGCCCCTAATGGATCCACTCGACTCGAGGTGGAATAGCGACGACCAGTTGAACTTAACGCAGTTGTACAGACCGAAAAGAAAACTTCTGCAATTCTTGGGACAACTTTAGCCACAAAAATTTATTATCTGAAAAAACATTAAACTCGAGACGAACTCTCAGTATTTACAGCAGAACAGAAGAGCCACGATGTCTACAAAGTATGTAGCCGGTCTCGACCGTTGATCGATCACGAGCCTCTTGACTCTCTGGCTGGCTAGCTCATTGATTGCCGTAATGCAAGTAAGAGATCTGCCTTCGAAGCTTCATCTGCTCGTAGAACTTGGCGATGAACTCCTCGGCCCTCAGGTCGATCGCTTCTCCGGCCTCGATGCCTCGTCGTCCTCTTGAATATCATCCTCGAGGCCTCCATTGCATGCTTCACACCCGTAAGTTCGTTCCGTACCATCTTCTTCATCGAAATCATAGTCGAAGTCAATCTCGGGGTTGACGCAAGGGATCCAGGGCACGTGGAACCTCATCAAGTGGGGCTGGTGCATCTTTACGTGGACCACAAGGGTCTTATCGAACGAGAGCTCGCGCTCCATTACATACCCGATCCGGTCCCTCCGGGAATCACCACTGATGCGTCCCATGTTCTTGAAGAACTTTGGCACGAGCCGGAACTGCACCGTGAGCCGCTACCTCTGAAGGAGGCCGCCCTTTTGGGCCCAAAGGAGCGTGAGCTGGACGAGGCTTCATGACCTGTTCCTGGCATTGAAGCTGCTCTTTGGCATTCTTGATCGTTCGGAGCACTGGTCAAGGAAGTGAGGAGGCAAGAGAACCTGCTAGAGAGATTGTCTTAATGTTGTTTGTAGATGAAGAGTGACGGAGGCAATAGAGATTTTTATAATATTCACACAAACGAGAGCAGGATCCGAGGGAGTACGCGAAAAAGGGAAAAGACAGTTAAGGCTTGTTTAGATTGAGGCTCATAGAGGTCATGGAGGGGAGGGTTATGGGGTGCAAGTCTAGCTTCTGTTTGGCTAATGGGAGAACTATGGAGAATTATGGATATTTATGGAGGTGTAAGTTTAACTCTTGTTTAGAAAAAAAATTGAAGGGTTATAGGGATTTTATCTAGGGTTGAGATAATCCTCTATCAAGCCAATTTTTCAAGCCCCAAACCAAACAATCCCTTAAGGTGGTGGGAAGCTTAGGGAAGGGTTGGGTGGAGGGTGGCACACGGCTTAACAACGCGGAGGCGTAATCACTCGCAAAGTCAAGTTCTCCCTTAATTTTTTATTATGAGAGACAGGAAATTAATTCTACAATTTACTCGCTTGATTGTTTAGTTATCGGGGAAATTGTTTATGAATCAATGAATTTTCAGATAAGTATGGATGATTATGAGTGGTTAGATTAAACGGTTCAATAATTCAGTTATTAGACCGTATAAACTTATTTAAAAGGGAAGAGCCTTGTGTGTAATGGGTAGACCACATGTGAGCGCTAACGCGGGATCATAAAATTCAACGATCTTATGATTATTTTAACATGCCCTAAAATAAAAAGAATAAAATATACAACTAATTGAATTCTATCGGTCTGTAACATCACGTCACTACTGTCACGTGATACATCCATTACACCCAAGGCTTTCTCCTTTAAAAGAGAGAAACATGTCCAGAATAGTTAAGAGAACGGAGGAGAATTAAGGGCATGCTAAATCTGCAGATGAGAGCGAACTCAGACCTCTTAATTTTAAGTTTAAAACGATACTGGTGGATCGAATCAATTTGTTAATTGTTCCCATTTATATATAGAGAAGCTCATCTGCCTACCCGTATTTTTTAATATGGTGTTCATCAATGTATAGCTGTCGCGGAGATAAATGATTTTCTTCCAGCAACAACAAAAAATGTTTCTTTTTCCTTTTTTCTTTATAGTCTAATGAAAGAGTAAGATGGGTACCCTAATGAGGCCAAGATCATTTGACGTGACTAGTAATTGTAATGGAGTTATCTGTGCGATCCTTCAAGAGGAAATTTTCGGTGATCTATCACGCAGAAACATGATGATAAGAAAATTAAATTACTCGGATCAGTAATAATTAAGATAATTGTTAGAGAGGTTAATACCAATTTACTCGTTTGTCACAATCTAATTAGTTTTAAGCAATGAGATGAAATTATTTAAAAACTTCTCGTGAGATTGGGTTCGAGTGGCGAGCTCGAAATCACTTCGATTCCAACCACTGAACGAAGATCTGATCCTGCCTGCAGAATTCTTACAATTTGTAATGTGTGTGATCATGAATTATCAAAGAATTCCTCTTGCGGACACTCGGAAGTATCGTTTGTTGTCTCATTGATGGGATATTTGAAGGAATGTTCAATCATTGAGTTACACTGAGGAAGCATCTCTGTCAATCTCGTGGTTGGATGACAACTATATAAATATATATAAGCGTCCAGCCCCGTCTGGTTATTCATATTCACTTACAGTGGACGTTGTTAGCACAATCTAAAAAGTTGTAACGTCATTTCAAAGAGTTGTGACTGATTATTGAAAATTCGTCAAAGATTTGCAATCTTAATTTGCATTTTCGTAAATCCAATTTAAGGATTTGTAATTGATGATATACGAGTTTTTAGTGAAAATTATTTAAACCGATCTTTTAAGTTTTTTATTCTCAAGTCAAGGTTTTATAGAATTTTCCTCACATATAAGTCGTAATTAATGAGTTTAGGAAAAATATGAAAAGTGAAAAGAAATCACTTATGAAAATCGAATCCAAGACATATATTGTCCATGCCGTGGTCCAAATGCTGGTTGTCAAAGGCCTGGTTCAATCAACATAAATTAATTAAGGTCTCGAATTATGAGTCTTGTAAATAGAAAAAAAAATTATATTTGAAGAGATTTACATCTTAGTGAGCTAATCCGACTTAAAACTGAATCAATTAAGATCAAATGAGTTTCTGAATTCTAATCCTACTCCCATTTAACAATCATAGGCCCAAATGGTTGGGCCTTTCTATCATTTCAAACGAAATGCTGAATTTAGGAGATTCCGAACAACCTACACGATTCGATCGATGTTTCCTGTCTTCCCCAACACCGAAATCACTTTCCAACTTGAAACAATTAACTGTAATCTTTAACCTCACCATCTCTCAGTCGAATCGCGCGTTACGATCCAGCATCGCGGAATTTAAATAAAACTAACAATTGGGCACGTGCACAATTGAAATTCGAGGAAATAAAGGGCACCGAAAATCGGACTTATGATAATTGGAAGACTAGGAATTAGGGGGGCATCGAAAGTGTCGCGGTACTTAGGACGGTACGCATCTCGGCTAACCTTCTTCGGCTAGTGAGTCGGGCACACGGTCATCTATGCTCGGTCGAGAGGATTCACTGAGACTCACGTAGTGTTCGGTTGGTTGTAAAAGTGTGTTGTAATCTTAGACAAAGAATCGTACAGTTATCTAACATGTTAACCTTTCAGAGCAAACGGCTATAACGACTTCCGATTCCATTAATGATGTGGCCATGTGGTTATTTTACTTTACATCACATATTACAATGTTTAGTTGCAAAGAGCATAATATGATATTAGATAAATTAAAATTTAACTGTTTGGTTGGTAAAGATTTTATATCCAAAACACCTAGCATTCTTAGATTATATCAACATTACAGCCAGTTTTACAATTATTTTATATATTTTCACTAAATTTTACAATTAATTTTACATTAATCCAGATACCAAGTCTCAGATTCTAATCCATTTTCCAAGAAAGTTTTACCATGGTTCAAATTTTTCATTTATCTCAAATTTTCTCGTAATCTAATAGTGCTCGAATCAAAACCCTGATATAAATCCCTACTGTAAAACTAGAAAAATTTAAAAATTTTACCATCTAGTTAGTCAAACAATTAAACAGGTTGAGAAAATAATACTGTGAGTTCTTTTATTCTTTTTATTTAATTTTAAATTATTGGATATGATCTGTTGAATGATTAAAAAAAAAACAATTTTGTTTCTCAATTTTTCGTACTACGACCACCTTGGTCAAGGACGGCCCCGCTGTACTCCTCCTCGTTTGATTTTTCTAACATTTTTATTTTTCATAAAAAAACTATATTAAAAATTATTTTTTGGATGAAAAATACTTTTTAAATGAAAAGCAACGACATAATAAAAGTAATAAAAATGAAAAAAATTGAGCATATGAATAATAAGTACAAGTTTACTATGAAAATGAAAAAAGAAAAAAGCGTCAAATATTACCGACTAAAAGTGTTATTTATCTATGTGAAATTAAACTGTTGTACGGTCAAGTGACTGAACAGCAAAAATTTGTCTAAGAGAATTTGGAAACAATCTCGTAAAACCAACATCTTACAGTGGGAAATTCGTAAGTGGTCTTATCTTATTTTTTTAACTTGAACAAGTTGTCTTATCTTATTATATAATACGGGAAAATACAAAATAAAAATAAAACAATAAAATTGTGAGAATGAACTAGTGACATAAATACAGTAATTATACGAGTGGTTAATGTTAAATATTGGTTGGTAATGTAATGCTCCATTGCCATATAATGTGAAAAGTACCGAAGAAACTGAACCAAACGAGCAAATGGTTTATTAGTCACCTATCCTTAACATCACTGTTATTACTTGGGAGCAATTTATTTATAAATTCTCTCTTTTGTTCCGTGTAAACCACCGATATCAAAAAATTTGACAGGTCTTGACTATTCTAGTTTGAACTGGAGGTCCTACTAGAGGGTAAAACTCTTATGAGGTAAATTTTCTTCATTCACAGTACTCAAACCTAAAATCTTAATTAAGAGAAAGATACATTTTACCACCTCAATCAAATACATTTTGATTGTTTATAATTTCTCACCACTTACAAGAAAAATTTAAATATTATCTCTATTACTTTAAACAAACTCAATATGGTTTTGGTTTCATTTTCATATTTCAAGAATACACTCAATCAAATTTAATTTATAATTGGTCAAACTTGATATAAAATAATCAAAAATATGAAAATGATTTTTCATTATTTTTATAATTTTAGCATACATATTCATTTTATTATTTTTTATTAATTAATTTCGCGATACTCTCAATTATTTTTTACGGTTCTCTTAACTATACAATCTGCTTAAAATTCTTTGATTTTAAGACATTCACAACTTCTACAAAAAAAATATATTTTATTCAGCAAAAACTATTACAATTCCCTTGTTTTGCCTAATTTTATTTGATTTAAACTATATTTTTATCTACTCTAAGTTTAAATTTTATTTCTCTAATTATCTCCATATTTATTTGATTATCGTAAATTTTTATAATAAAATATTTAATTAATAATTTCGTACGTAGCACGGATGATCCTCTATAATGATCCCCTTTAAGTAAATATGCCAAGCAAAAAATAAATACAACATCATTAATAAAAATCACATTAAATATTTTCCCAGCTGTCCATCGCCACCGAAAGAACACTGAAGAAAGGTATAAATAATTAGAAAAATTAATACCAAAACAGAAAAAAAAATGGAGAAAATGAACACCAAACAAGAGAAATTCCATCTCCTCACAGTCAATGGTCAAGCTCGAGAAACACAGTAGTATTCCCAGTTAAAATCTCGTTCGTTAATCCTCTTCCTCCCCCAGGCAGATACTACGGTCAGTATCAGCTGGAATCCCCGCTCCGTGAACACGTGTCACGACCACGGAGGCTCAGTAGCCGTTCACGATCTGGGAGCACTTGTCTTTGATCCACCTGATCCCCCTCCTTAGCGACGCCTTCACTCTCCCTTCCATGCCGTACGCCTTGTACCTCGCGATCCTCTTCTTCCTCTTCATCTCCGGATCCGTGAACCCCCACGGCTTCGCCGCCGCCGTGCCCGGGCCCTGACCCGGCCAGCTTGCCCGCGTCGGCCCGGGAGGCGGATCGAGAGGGTAGGGCGGCCGCGCCGTCCCGCTGCCGCTCACTATCTCCACCCTCCTGTCGCCGCAACCGCCGTAACCGTACGGCCTCTGACCCGACGAGAAACCGTCCATCACTGGAGGAGCGCCGACTGCAGCCTGTGAGAGGCGATCCTGGGAGGCTCCTTAGGGTTTTTAAATGGGTGGAAGTGGGAAGAAAGGAAAAGTGAGAGATTCTTCTGAGTCTTCCCCGAGAGTACCTTTGTTGGGATTAAATTACGGAGACGGGGAGAAATTTTTAAGTGATTATATTTTGTGAAAAAATATTAAATAAAATATAATAAATAAATAAAATAATTATTATTTTTTTAAAAATTTATCACAATTTAATTGATTATTTTTTATCACATAATCATCATAATGACCTTGTCTAGAATTTTTCCGGGGAAGCGAGGTCTTTTTAATTTTTAATTCTAATAATTTAAGGGTTTTTTTTGGTAATTGAATAATTTAAATTTTTTAAGTTCAAATTAATTGAATTTGAGATGGAAAAATCCCGCCTTTTTGGCGCCTGGGGGGCAGAGACAGCCTCGGCTTTGTCGATCTTTTTCTGGGCAAAAATCATGCGTTCCAATAATTTTTCTGATCGGAAAAAAAGGCACCCCGATTGGTCTTTCTTTTATCCGAAAATTTTCTCAGGATTCAAACTTGAAACCCGATGGAAGGTTGTGGTGTGGTAAAGTTTTATGTCCGGCCTGCACGAAATTCTCAGTCAACGGTAAAGGATGAAAAATTTTTAGGTGATTTCATATCATCACGTGATATGAGCAAATATTGATAAAAATATGATAAATGCGTAAATTAGTATTAATTAGTCGAATTATTATTATAATTATTTCGAACTAAAATATTTTAATTATTTTTATCAAATATAGATTCATCTAATTTTTTTTTCCCGGGGAGAAGGGCTCCGGGCACCGGGACTTTACTTTCTAATGGTTGTTTGAAGCATAGTTTTTAAAACCGGACCGGGCCGGAAACCGGTCAAGGTATGAGTTTTTGGGTTCTTGGGTTCACCGGGATTCGATGGGTCTAACCGGATTTTTACAAATAATACTTATAATAGTATAAAATTAGTAATATGAATGTAAAATTATTATATTCTATATATTAATTTATAATTTCAACTTTACAAATAAGATTACTATATTCTATACATTAATTAGAGCTTAGGTTTCCTTTTTTTTTCTATTTTTGACTCTTGTTTTTTATTTTTTTACTTTTTTATTTTTCTTCATTGACCGGTTTCTTGACCGGTTCTGTGGAAACCAGATCAGACCGGCCGGTTCACACTGTCCAACCCGGTCCTGGATGCAAATGGAGCAATTAGCGAAACCGGACCGGGCTGGTGTCCGGTTCCAGGTCCAATCGGTCCGACCGGCCGGTCCGGTCCGGTTTTTAAAACTATGGTTTGAAGTAAGCGCTATAAATGGATGGCGAAATGCCTCCTTAAATTTATTTATTTTTGAAAATTTTTACAAAACTCTAAAATAAAAAAATCATATGACAAATTGATGTATTTGATTGGTCAATGATATAATATCAGCATTATCATGCGGTGACACCGTTACATACAAGACTTTATCTCGATTTGAAAGGATATATAAGGCAAACATTTTCCCTTTTCTTTTTTTTTTTTAAAGCAAACACATTCCTTGTTTAAATAATAGGTTAATTGATCCTTGTATATCCTTCCACAATCCACCTTCAAGAAAAGTTTCATTGATAGTATTCTTCACAAAGCGATTCTCTTCCTCGCAACAGTGACTCATTTACATAAGTGTGTATATGAGAAATTCTCACGCGATCTTCTCTTACCACGTGTCGTGGAAAATACCAACAAAAAGTTCCGGATCGTTTCAGATCGATTTAGGCTCATTTATAGACTTTCTAAAATTTGTCCCGCTCTTTTGCTACGTCAGCATCCACATCACATTGTAACATTATCTCAATTAATAATGTTAGTGAAAATTTAACCATTTATACCAAAGTATTACATTTTGAAAGTGTTTTGTATCACAGAATTACAAAAAAAGGATTTTGTACCAAAACGTTATATTTGTGAAAGGTTTTGTACTTAAAGTGTAATTTTTCCTTCTAATGTATTGTATGTGTTTTAGGATAGTCTTAGGTATTGGTAGAGTCTAAAGGTCGGTTTTTAAAAATTACGAATCATTTCAGATCGATTTGGACTCATTTATCGACTTTCTAAAATTTATACAACCTTTATTCTAAATTTTTCAGTTCTGTTTCTGATGTGTTTGGCTTGTTTTAGGATGGTCCTAGGTTTTGGTAGAGTCTAAGAGTCGGTTCTTGAAAATTCCAGATCGTTTTTAACCTTTTAAAATTTGTCCAGCACTTATTTCAAATTTTTTAATTATGTTTCTAACGTATTTTGAGCATTTTAAGATGGTCTTAGATGTTGATAGGGGTTGGTCCTTGAAAATCCCGAATTGATTTGGGTCATTATTTGACCTTTTAAAATATGTCCAACCCATTTCAAATTTTTCAGTTCTGTTTCTGATGTATTTTCTGAGTTTTAGGATATCCTTGGGTATTGGTAAAATTTAAGGGTTAGTCTTTGCAAATTCCAAATTATTTTGGATCGATTTGAACTTTTCAGATCAATTCTTATTTTTTAGTGTTTTAAAATGTATCTTTTATTTTTATTTTAAAATTAATTTTTTATTCTAAAAATTCTTATTTTTATTTATTTATTTATTATTTCTATAATTTAAATTTATTTTAAAGCGTCACGTCAGCTAAATCGACACGTCAGTGTCCACATCACATTGTCACATTATCTCAATTAACGGTGTTAGTAAAAATTTAATGGTTTATACCAAAATATTACATTTTGAAAACGTTTTATATCACAGAGTTACAAAAAAATAGATTTTATACAAAAACGTTACATTGATGAAAGATTTTGTACTTACGGTTCAAATTTTTTGTGTATATAACGTTCTCTTGTACATTCATGCATATTGAACAAGAAAAGGACAATGCAGGTATTATGTTCTTGATTCCAGGTGCAATGATTTTGACTTGCCCAATAATGAAGAAATACACAGTACTATGAAGATTTCAACGTTCAAATAGGCGAAAAATCACAGCAAAATTCTTTTTCCACAGCAAAATGACTTAATTGCAGCATAAAGGCATAAACACGATTTTTTCATATTACAAAAAGAAATAAGGTTAAAACAGTCTGATAATATTTATTATACAATTATTTTAATAATATTATATTTCCATCTGTTGGGATTAATGACGAATTCTTAATGTGGCAAATTCGAGTGCGACAGGAGCGAATAGAACTGAGAAATAAGATGAGAAACACGAACACCTGATATGGATGGTAAAACTCTCACCTGAGAGAATCCTCCACAACATAGAGCAAGTAATTCACTATATTAAAACATGATATTACAATTTCACAGAGATTCTTGATCCCATACTCAAGCCTCCTTCTCACGCTATAATATTACAGAAAAGTTTATCAGAAAAATTAACTAAAAGATTCCTCACTCACATATACAAGACTATGTTCAATCATATACATAGAGATCTGACACAATAAAAAATATATCAGATATCTCCTAATTACCTCATAGAAAATATCTCATCTCAATTTAATTTAGGATGAGATTATAGAAAATCAAAATATTTCAAATTCAAAATATAATATACTTTTACTTCACGATTTTCACTTATCCGACCAAATCTTTGGATCCCACTGATATCCGACTTGATTCAAGACAATCTCAACACCATCCATTAACTTCCATCTAAATAAGTAGAAAGTCATTTATGTAAATGATATATCATGTGATAATATTTACGTGACGTTCCAAACTAATAGAATTAGGTTATTTAAAGGATTTTATTTAGTTTTAGAATTTTATAAAAAAATCTTAAAATGATTTAATCTTATTAGATTGTTATACTAAGTAAGTACTATTATATGTATATGCATTATACATAAGACTCTCTTCCAAGTAAGAGTTACAAAGAAACAAAGAAACTTCTATATAAACCGCTCCCACGCTACTTTCCCCTTCATAATCCTCCTTATCCCTATCCTCTCCTCCCCTCTATAATGAGAAAGTCTTGTATATAATATGTATATCGCGCAACCGTGCTAAAATAGTATCACAGATTATTAAAATAGTAACCGTTAATCGAAACAGTCCATCGACACTGATGACAACAAATGAGGGCAGATGACCCAACTGGAAGAAAATTGAAAAGATACGTTGTTTCTGAACATGAAAAGAATTTAAAACTGTAAAATGCTGTGGTAAATTTATTTTTAAGGGAAAAAAACAATTAAAACGATGGTGAAGATGTTTAGCATGAGGCCTAACAGATAATTCGACTTTCTTTCCAAAATAAACATACATTTCAAGTCATCTGAAAAAAAATTTATAATTATAGGAGTTTTACGTAAATGAAGAATATAATCCAATCAGAATCGGTTGGAATTTGTGATATTTCTATATATTAGACGGTGCTGTATGCCAAGAAAGCAAAAGCCTATAAAACATAAATACTCGCGAGCTTTCAGTTTCCGACGACTCTCTATAGGATTTGTTGGGCTCATACCAATGTACGATTCAAGCAAAGTTTCCCGGTGTAATAAGCAAACAATCAATCTCGAATCGTTCAGCCAAACAGCGGAACCGGAATTCCAATATGGATCATCGGCAGAAAGCCAAGATTATAAGAAATTCCTCTCATACATTTAAAGGAACAGAAAACTAACAGCTAACGAACATTATCTCACTCGTTTTTGCCCGATATTCTAAGCCAGCCCGGGCACCGATCCGATGGCTCTCCAGCGGCTCTACCGTGAGGTAGAGAGTTTCAGGTGAAGATCGACAACTCCGGAGTCCATTTCCGGCGTTCTTCTCGAAACCGTGCCGTGAATCGGCAAAACTGAAGCGCCGGCAACAGGAGAGAACCCTGGTGAAGGCCGTGGAACAGTGAACGTTTGAGAGCGAGATGGTAGAGGCAATGGTGGGACCAGCAATGTCGTACGTGAAGACGGGGAGTGACCTCTCGCCAGTGAACCGAACCCAGCGACCGAACCGCCGCTCGAGATCATAGCACCGTGGCCAAAGTAACTGGGCAGTGTAGATCTCATGGAGTGCGGCACGATCACCGGAGTCCCGGCCAGTATGCACCGCGGCCTGCTATCCCCGTGGTGGTGGTGGGGGCTCGGCCGTTTGGACCTCTGCCGCTCCCTCTTGTGAGCGTTCTGGTGGCCGCCTAGGGCTTGAGAGTTGGCGAATACTCGGCGGCAGAATTGACACTCAAACTTCCTGATCGGATGCTCATTGCTCGGGATCTCGATAACTTCTTCCTGCCTCTCCGGGACCCCCTCGGGCTCGGATATCTGGAAACCAAAGAGCTTCACCGTGGAAGATGGACTGTGAGGTAATGGCTCCATGGAAGAGAATCCCGGGCCCGTGGACTTGGCTAATTTATTGGCAGAGCCTTCTGCCATGTTATGTGGTGTGTGTGAGTCGTAAGCTGGAGATATTTCTTACATATATGTACTCCCAACTTATATATACATATATATATATATATGGAAAATAAAAATTAGAATTCCTATATAATTTCCGCCGTCGATAGCTGAGTCCTACATATGCTTGAAAACTACTAATTCAATCACATAAAATCAATTCTATTACACTTTCAGTTCAAATCATCACTATTTTGGTAACGTGATTTTAAGAAGAGGTGATCATCAAAAAAGACCTTGTTAATTAGGTCAAGATTTGTGTCTTCCCGTTGCAACGCAAACTAATGATAAATTGTCAATGTCGTTACAGTTATGATGTATTATAGATAAACAACATTAAACAATAAGTAATAAAGAATACTATTATCTAATAAAATTAACCTTTTAGAGGGAACGGTTGCAGCAACATCAATTAAACTCCACATGATAAAAGGTTTGGTACAGTGATATCACTCTCGACTTGAGAGGTCCTGTGTTTGAATATTATCAATAGAACTCTCTGTATCAATTTATTTCATCTTTCTTCTATTTCCTATTAGACATAATTACCTCTTTTATACACCTAAAAAACTCGTATGCATTTGTTCCTTTCTTCTTCTCTTCCTTTCTAGGCAATGTGAAGAGACTAAAAGGAAGAAGAAGCAAACGGAGCGTAATGAGACCGGATTACACAAATCATTCAAGGTCTCTTAATTTTAAGTCAAGCTTTCTCTCTCTCACCAGAAGAAATACGAAAATTTTCTTATTTTTTAATTATAAAAGAAAGAAGAAATAAAGAAGTTTCAAAGCGTCACTTATATGAGTACCTAGAATCTCAATCTTAGAACCAAGCGATATCGGCGGTTTCTTCATCACGACTAGCGATACCACTAAATTAAATCTTTTTTCTAAAATTTTTCTTAGTCTCATTATGGAATGTGAGATACTATCATGAGTGTAATTTAATGGTTCAAAAATGACATTCAAGCGGTTTAGTGAAGTTGAGATTTAACGTTCAAGCTCTCCTCCTAAGAAAAATTATTTGAAGGGACTTTTGACTTCAGAGTGGGAAAAAACGACTTCTTAAACTATATCAGACCTTTTATTGTGCCACGTCGAATGGGTCAATATCAGTACTGGATATTCAATTTGAATGATATATTTATAATTGAATATAAAAATCTGAATATTACTTAACGAGATGACCATATTTTCACTACTGCAGTAATCTTTTAGATACGAAAAGAAGTTGAGATGGATGAATTATTGTAATGAGGAGCTGGGAAGGAACACTAAACATAAGTACATGTCCAGTCCAGGGAAAGAGAGTCCTCCCCCATGTGGGAAGCGAGATCCTGAAGATCTAAACATGTTCTTCTTTGTCTGCAGAGGAAAGAGAAAAGGGGAAGAGCCCGAAATACACGGGGGAGAAATTTCCCTTCCCTTCCCTTCACTTCTGTCGGGAAAAAATTTCTTAAATATTTGATAATATAGTGAAAAAATATTATTTAAATTACTTAGTTTAATAGTAATTATAATAACTATTCAGTTGATTAATGTTAATTTATTAATTTATTATAATTTAATTAATATTTTTTATTTTATATATTGAGATAAGATAACTGGAGAATTTCTCTATTCACCGCGTGTGTGGGGGCGACCCGGGGAATACTTTATTGAGATTAGATGCATGTCTTGTCTCAGTCTCAAGTTGTTTCAACTTGTCCACTTCTTCGTCCTCCCGTCCCATCCTCAGAATTTTTCAATTTTTAAACCTGTTCAGCTGTCAACAATTTTCCAATCTTACCAAAAAAAATTATTAGTACAATAAAAAGAGAGAAAAAAATGAGATCAGAAGGAAAAAATAATTTCCAAAATTAAAACAGGTTCTTAACTTCTTGCAACCTTGAATCCTTCAACTGTGGTCCCTGAAGAACTACTGTTAGTGCGTTTAGTTCGCGTAATCTTAAATTACGGTGGAAAAGTTATTATTTTATACGAAAATTTATTATAAAATGAAATTATTGTATTTAAAAAATATTTTAGATAGGTGGAAAAATGATTGAAGATGTAACATTACAATATTTAATGTGATAAAGAATAAATATATTTTTATAATATTACCCTCCTTTATTAAATGAAAGGAAAATAAAATTGAGGACAAATTCGCGAAATCTGACTGGGAATCAGTAGACGGGGCCACCATGACAGAGGAAATGAGAGGGTTTTGATGTGGAAACCACGGGAAAGTTGGTTTCCCACCTTTTTGAAGTGTAATTCCTTTGCTGGGTTTTTACCGTGGCTAGGAAAAATTTTCTTGGCCCGGCAAATTGAAAATGAGGAGAGGATTGCAGCCACACATGGTAACGTGGAATGTAATCCTTTGATTTTCCTTGTAAAATCAATAGATTATATGAAATCAAACACTCCCTTAGATAATTTTGCTCATCCTAATTTGGAAGGGTTCAATTAAAGGCATCTCGACCTAGAAAGGATTTAGAACAAGGCAATGAAATTCAATGAAGAGAGTAACATAGAGACAAAATAAAATAATTTAACAAAAATAGATAAAAATAAGTGGATTTTACATAACAAATCACGAATTTTGTTTTCAAATTTTGGGGCGATAGACACACCCCATAAATCCATCGCATATCTGATCTAAATATTTAAGGTCGAGATTTTAGTCAAATTGTAGTTTAGTATTTATCGTTTTAGAAGAGAAAAATAGACTCACTAGTGATAAGGGATTGGATAGTTAAAGTGCAACGGTCGTATCAGGCCAGACACGAGTGGCGGTGGCTTGATGTTGGCCACCATTATACATAGAGAACTTCCTTCGATGTCAAAGAAGGAAGGTGACATATTCAATAAATGATGGCCCGACATTATTCATTACCATGCTGGCATCATGAAATTTTTACATTTGATTTTTATTGATACTTTTTATTTTCCGTTCTTCCTCATGTCCCTTCTGATAATATAAATCTATTTTACCACAGAAAACATATTAAAAAATTTACCTGGTGAGTAAAGTCATTTCATAAAATCTTTTTCCATCTTCTCTGTTGCTCCATTTTCCATTTCCTTCACCAATCTCCTCGACCTTCCTCCTATCCCCTTCTAAGTGTAGCATTCATTGACTTCCCTAACTATGAAATAAATTACCTTTGTACATTTTTCCAAATAAACAAGATACCGCGAAGAGGAAAATAAATCTTAATTCCTGCCTCACAGTAATGTGACAAGAAAAAATTAATTAAATTGCTATAATTCTAAAAAATTAAGAAAACTGCTCATGTGGTTAATACTAATTTGTTCATTTTTCATAATTTGATTGATATCTTCTTACATCATACTGTGAGTTAGGATCAGCTAAAAATTTCTTTGTCAAGAGAGTCGCGGTGTAATGGAGATTCCGTATTAGCTAGGGACAGATCTAAATGTCCAACCAAAGAGGCGGAACTAAAGGAAGAGTTAAAGGACATATTATAGGAGATAAAATAAGATAATTAATAAAAAAATAGATAAAATAAGTAAATTTTGTGTAAGATTTGGACCTCTTAAATCAATCCTTGACATCAGTATTGCCGTGTGGTATCACTACTTAATACAAATTGGCCACATCAATAGTTTCATGTTGTGAAAATTTAGATCGCAAAAAATATATTCAAATCCTTTTTTCAGATTAAAAATTAAAACAAGCACCAAAAATCATAAAGAAAAATTATAAACCAGAAGAAACTCTGAAAATCCCAAGAAATCCCCATATCAATTTAGCGACACTTGAGAATGATGTTGACTATATTGATGGGCATCGATTCTTTAGTCCTTAGAATTTCTAGCATTAACAATAAGAGTTTGTGTGTGTGTATCTGTATATTGTTGCCTGAGCTCCTTATCATGGAAATGCTAATGAGATCATCTCTTATTGGCCTGTAACATCTCATGATAATGTTGATGTGGTACCTCCGTTATATCCTTCTCAATCTCCATGATGGAAAAAATATGTTATTAAGCTCTGATATCAATTTGTTGGAATTTGAATTATACAGAAAATTAAGATAAAATGGAAAGGAAATAAATTGCACTCATGATATATGTGTTTGGGGAAAGCAATGGAGTATCATCCATACTTCCACGATCAAAAGGAGGTTCATCGATAATCGTATTATTGAGCAACTATGGAGAGAGCACAAGACAAAGTAAAATGACAGACACATAGTTCAATCTTTAAGGTGCATATTCTAGTTCTCAAGACACATAAGAAGAATGTAAAAACCCTGAAATCACATAGCACACCTCACACATGTGTTTCAACCGTACCTTATTTCAAAGCCCTTGCCCAATATATATATATATATATATCCTTATTTTTATCTCTATCTATAATATCCTCAATATATGAAGATAAAATATTTTGAAAAGATAGTATCATATCCAGGAAAATAAGAAAACAAAATCGAATTTAACTACCTTCAAAATTTGAGACTCACCCAATAAATCTTCACTTTGTCTTAAATTCTCTGAAAGCCCAAGAGTATGTGAATAACCTCTTTTTCAATACTAAAACAAGTCTTGCTCAATCAACAGGACAACAAACCGTTCCACGTGTTGCTTGAACATATCACATGAGGAACCATCTCGGTAGCAACTAGAACCCTCTCCACGAGAATCTCTCACATCTGACTTATCATATTTCGAAATTGTGTTGCAGTTAAATTTTCTGGTGATGAACTTTATTGTAGTATCTAATTTTGGCTCTAATACCGATTTGTTAGAGTAATACTATTATCATGACTTTGCAATGTTGTTTTTATTACTTAGAAAACAATAAATATCATATTACAAATAATATATGAATAATAATGTTAGATAACAGTTAATCTGTCTTATTCCTAAACCAAAATTACTTAATGGTTAGGAGAGCGATTTGTAAAGTCATGTCTCATCATTCTAGGACCTCTTGATGTTTGTAGACAAAGCTGTCTCTCGATTGGGTGAATTAAAATTTTGAGAATTTTTTTCGGTTGATAAATGATGTACATTGGTCTAAATGAGGCAAAAAGAAGAGGGGATAAAATGATATAAGAAATCCAATCGGAACTCATCACTTCTAAGTCACCTAATGATCATAGCAATATCAATTTTATTATACTATTTCTCTCCCAGTTATCTTTTTAATATTTTGGAGTTTTTCCCACTGAAATTCCATAAACTTTTTCTAATTTCTATGTTTTCCAAGAGTTGGTTTTCCTTCATTGTGACCTTTCAAGCATTGAACTTATCCTTATCGAATTCTTTTTTAAGGATGATAGTAATAATGGTGATCAAACCATTCAGGCCACATAATATTCGCCCTTTCATATTTAACTGCGAAAATCATGGACGAACTGAATAATCAATAATAATACTGTCACTGTTAACGTAACAGTACCACTGAATATCTAGTATTTTTTTGTTAGATCCATCTTATATACATTCAAGTGTTAGGATAATGTATGTATTAGGAAAATAATAGATGGTCTATTTCGTAAATCTTGCTGCAGTGCCAACTAAAAAATAAGAGAAAATATGATATCATCCTATATTAAAATGGTACAAATAAATTTATAGAGTTTACGTAATCAGTAATAATTATACTAATTAATCGAGTTTTCAGTATTTATTTGTTTATTAACATTCAATTGATACTTTCTCGGATCGAGTGACGAGGTATAATTATTGAATAATTATTATTTCATGTGGATCATATACATATATATATATGTATATATAAGCAATTCCATCGTCTTGATCAGTTCAATCAAGGATTAATTTATGGATAAGGGGAGAACGAGAAGGAGAAAAAAGGGTTTTTCGAAAACTGAATACGGCACTTCTCGGCCATTTATAATGTTTGCTGTCGTCACAATTAAATTTAATAAAAAAAAGTATACTTTAAAAAAATGATAGAAAATCCGAGCCCAAAAAAAGAGATAGAAAATGAATGCAAATAATACGACAAATGAGATAGAACCCTGCTTTCGAAAGCCAAATTGAACCGGTTCACTTGAGAAGGCATCACATCACCTCAAGGGATTCCTTCCATTGAAATTCCTTTTTAATAAATAAAAAGAAACAATTCGATAAATTTCAATTCATTCGAGCCGTTGGTTTGAATTGGTCAATTTTAAAAATTAAAAAAGACGTTGGTGACAGACACCAAACAAATTCCTTTTTAAGTCTATATATAAAGGATTACGAAACGTATATCCTACTTTTTTTTTTCTAAATTCCTTTCTTTCTTATCAAATAATTTCAAAATGAAGTTTGTCCAAAAAGCCCAACAAAAGAAGAAACTATTAATCAAAATGAGCTAGTACAAGTAATTCATATTAAATTCTTGTAAATAAAGGTTTTAATTTCGAATTCATGTGAATAAAAAGAGATCGTAGCGAGAAAATTTAACTCTCTAATATATTAGGTTAGAGACTAATAATATTTTTAATAGTGACACAGATAAAAAAAAAAAACCTAGTAGGAAAGAAATGAGGGATAGTAGACAGTAGAAACTTTGGTCCCTCCTAATCTTTGTGCTAAAAGTGCAAAGACATCATTGCTTTTGCCCGTACTTTGGTCACACTCACCCAAAGGTTTATGTACAGACACCATCGACAGTCACCGCATACTCATACGTGTCGACTAACCGTTCGACTGCCCAGCTCCAAAGATAGCATTGTCGGCCACTCTACGTGGAGAGACGACTTCCCTTCATAATTCGCGCGGTGTCTTCCATTTATCAAAATTGATAATACAAAAGAGAACTTGATTATAATCACGTTCTACCGTAAAGATTTTACTTTTTATCAGGACAATGAGGACAATAATGAAGGATGGATTTGCAGAATGCGTAGAGACTATCGTGACCCATGAATTTGAGAAAATTTTATATAAAATACACTAATTTTATTTATATTCTTACTAAATAATCTTAACTTGGTCATAATTCAGTGCTTTAATTTTTCTTTCAACTTCATCCCATGGTTGGATTTTCTAGATCCATCCCTAACAACGGTAATGGTGGCTCAATTACCCTTTATTATGTAATGTTCGAAATTTTATATTCAATAGTGAACATATTAGATGGATTGAATGACCAATGCTAATACTGACCCGTCAACGTATCACCATCAAAGATCTAGTATAGTTGAAGAAGTCGGTATTCATCAATATTCAAGTTCAAATAATTCTTTCTAATAATTTTGTTTGCTGGGTCAAACCAAGCAATATCTTCCAGGACCTGACCACTAGGAGCCACAAGTGAGAAGACGACACGCCGTTCCATCGAAGGCAGGCGTGATCAATTTGGACCCATCACACGCCATTCTACCATAAATATTATGTTCAGGGCGTGTGTATATATTGGGAATGCATTTTGTATATGTTTACATTGAGTAGTTTATTACCATCAATATTGATACTTGAGTGGTTTAAAACTTACCTCTTTTTTTTTGTCTGCACAAAATCCCATTTTTAACTCTTTCTTACACTTGTATCGAATCATATGATGGAAGCTATTTCCTTAGACTTGGGTTTTGGAGAATGTTGATTTCATGTACTATATGCCAAGTATTTAATGGTATTACACTGATGAGATAGTTGATTATTCAGTTCATTAAGAGTTGGCATCAAATAGTAGTCTATGCGCATTTGTACGTATTGGAGATGAAAAGGGGCATATGTACATGTGGAAGGTTTTGTGTAACTTTGTGGTCCGTGGAGAGTGTGCCAAACTACAACTGCATCAGAAACAAGATTTCATCTAGTAATACCATTATCGATATGAAATTAAGATGTTTAGTTTTAATTTTCATCAGTGAAACTCCATTGCCCCTTCATTTCCTCTTGATTTTATCTTCTTTTAGGTTCATGTATCTCCTTTGTATATAAAAAAAATTATAATTATTTTTTATCGAGATGGTTCGAGACCTTTTTCCTTTAAGTAATGGTGACGACGAACATGAGTTTTGTCAATGAAGAACGCCATGATTGGAGTGTGTTAAATTTAGTTGCCAATCCCTCTCAAACTTTAGTTTAATTATAATTTATTAGATTTCTAGATATTATATATTATATAGAAAAATCTTTGAAGCACAAAAGGGCTGTTGCATGCAGAGTTTTTAGTGGTTGTTTGGATTGTGGTTTATGGAGGGTTACGAAGGTCCACTTCTAACCCTTGTTTGGCTAACAGGATATTTATGGATGTGCAAGTTTATCATTATTTTGGAAATTAAATTATGAGGGTTGTGGAGCGTTAACCCTCTAATTGAGGGTTACAAAGGATTATCTCAACCCTCCATAACCTTCCATAACTTCCACATCCAAAAACCTCTATAACCCTCTTCTCCATAAATCTCCTCACTACTCAATCCAAACAAGCCCTTAATGAAAGCATGTTGAATGGGTATTTTGTATTCTAGTTGGTGCTGGTACCATAAAGATTTTCGGATGATGAATATGGGCAGACTCAATTCATCTCATTGATTTATAACTCAATGTATAGTGTGCATCTACAAGTGTATCAGAGAAATGTCGCAGAGGATAACACATTATCTCAGAAGATGCAATTGAGTCAAAACAACCTTATATTGTCACAGTTGAGTGTAACCCCTTTATCCTTTGATTGTTGGGAAGATGTTATAGAGGAAAATATCTCGGGGAGGTGATTTGTTTCCCTCAATAACGTGTGCATTGAATTTTTTTAATAATGTAACTGATGTAAAATTTGAATTCAATTAAAATTTTGTGTGATGTGAAATGTAATTTTTGGCAAATCTATAGCGGAAGTGAAGGGATTGTGCCATTACACTGATGCTCGGACCTGACATTAATTTGTTTTCGGGTGTCGAGATAAGCCCCATAGTACGGATTAAGTGGTTTGGAGGATAGGAGATGCTAAGCGCTGTTCATTGCAATCAGAGAGTTAGGATTTTGCGTTTCAACTTCTTGTATCCCACCATTATTAAAATTCACAGTGAAGATCGTCACTCCTCATTGGCTTGTGGATATACAGATGGTGCCCTAATATTTCTATATTATTTTATTCCCTTTTCACTGTATTCCCTTCTAAATTTTTTTGGGTAGTCAACATGGCTCAAATTAGTATGCATTAAAGAAAAATTACAAATAATGGAGACGGAATATAGATACCCCTACAATGTCTACAAATAGCAATGAATTAAGTCCTACGGGGCATACTGCAAGACTATGGGTATCTAAGGGCTGATTTATAACTTCTTTCGTGAGCCAATCTTTATACAAATCCCTTTTTCGGAATGTATTTAGGGTTATAGACACCCCTACAACCTCTATTGCAAGGCTATGGGTATCTAAGCGTTGATTTACGGCTTCTTTCTTGAGCCAATCTGCATACAAATCCCCTTTTCAAAATATATGTTTCATAATAACAATTCAATCTCGGTCTAGAATATTTCAAATATCCATAAGGAGACCTCTATGCCAGCCCAAATCAAAACGACAATCTTGAATCACTTGAGCTACAATTTTCAAGTCCACTTCAAGAATAATCTTCCCTGAACCTCTATCCCAAACCATCTATAGTCCCGTCTAAATTTATGTATCTACTTTATACGCCAAACAAAAAAACACCTGCGAGCTAATAAATCAAGGAATTCATAAGATCGCTGTCTCCATTGTTTTTAGTCGGATAAATGCCCTTTATCAACTCATTGGTTTCCCACACTGAAAATATTGCTTAAACAAAAAAAAATACTTTTATTATGGGACATGAGGTAGATATTAGATCTTTAGACTATTTAAAAAAATCAAAAGTTTTTTTTTCATGCATATTTTTACCGGTATATCTATATTATGAATGGTGCTACATACACATTTGTAAATCCAGTTAACGGTGGTTAAATCCATACTAATAAGCAAGCGAAAAATTTTAACATTGTTGGACGGCCCTAATAATTTTAACATTATTTATAAAACCTTGATTTTTCTCCTAATTTACCCGGCTAAAGATGACTCGATCGAGTTATGCATAATGTCAGTCATTACTAGTGTATTTATTCATGCAAAAATGAATTGAAGTGATTATTCTCGGTCTAAATTATCTGGTTTTCGAAAATCTAACGAGTTCCAATTAATCTAAATTCGAATTGGACCGGGCACACTAATGAATAAATGATAAATTAAACCCTATCATCAAACCATTGTCTAAGAGTTTTTGAAAATGCTTAGACATGAAAGATGGAGGGATGCCCCTACCACCTCCTCTGTGAATTTGGTGTCATGTCGGGGGCTCTGCTCCATTCTTTTGGGTTAACGGAGAGTCGTACCACATATCATTTTAGCTGCTAAAATACGTCCCTACTCTGCCTAATATCTCAACCACTTTTCCTTTTTTAAATATATAAAACCAATTATTAGTCAACATGAGTTTGTTTCTCTCCCCAGTGTTTTTTTCAATGGACATTGGACATTTTTGAGTTTGTTAAGAATAAATTTTATATCGCATATTAAATTGATTAAAATTTAAAAATATAAGATAATTGAGATACCGCAATCTATAAGCTCAGCTTTTTAGATGGAAACTGGGTCTAGTCTCTTGTAGGTTTGATGAAAATTTTACATGACATCAGACCATGTGAAATTTCCACCCGGCCCACAAGAGATTGGGCACATACCCGTCCCAAAAGCTCAAGTTGATAAAATGGTGGTATCTGCTCTTTTATAAAAGGCGGCCTTCTTTACCGTCCTCGCGCTAACAACTGGCCTCGAGGCGGATATTTTTCTTCCGGTCTCGGGCTTACGGGTCACGAGCTCCAGACTTGGACCTGGTGTGGTGTGAGCCCACACAATTGGCTCTGATATTATGTAAAATTTCTATCCGACCCACAAGAGATTGGACCCATGTCCGTCCCAAAAGCTTAAGCTTATAGGATGGTGATACCCGTTCTCTTATAAACTGGGTTTCAATTATCTATTTGTCCGATGTGGGATTTATATCTCAACAATTATATAAACACACACAATGCCAACATGAGGCTAGGAGAAAGATACCCGACTTGCAAATTAGTTATACCGCCTAATCACGGAAGTGAAAGCCCGTATGGTGACCGAAGTTGTCCATCCTTGTCTGAGCAAGGGAGAAAGATCTCCGACTCGAGATAATTCGTTGAGAACGAATCTTCAAGATACATATCAAGAACTGAACCGTGGACTTCTGGCCACTAGTCAAGAGTAGTCTCACGAATTTTCTGGAGTTTAGAGGACGATTGCGCTGCAATCCCCTAAAACGTGTTGGTACAAGCTTTTCTTCGTAAAAAGACCTAATGGGACAGGCTCCATTGAATGGAGGCAAGGTCTTTTGTCGCTTGCCAGAGGTTACCTGCCGAACGCACTAGGTAAAATCATCAGGAAATTACAAATCGATTGGCACGATAAAATTATACGTAAATTCACTTCTCAAGAACATATGTGGGAGAGGCCCCCCTACAACACTTTCCCTTCGAGGAAGCCTTGAATTATTAAGGATCGAATTTCATGTCAATTGGGTTAAAAAATAAGTTCGAGTTTATAAGAAAGACTATGTACCGATATTTGATAGTTTGAACTTTTCGGTTAAGACAAACTGATCTCTTGTACATGTTCTCCTAAGAGCTCATACTATGCCAGGTCCAAGTGTATAACTTGTAGTCAGTTAAACTCGAAATCATAAGAAAAATCCTTAGTTTATGATCTATTTAATTGAGTTCAAAGGAAAAAGTCAAACGTGTAGAAAAATCTTGTTGAGCATTATCTGTGAGTGATACGAGTGAACCCTTTTGCCCCATCCCTACTTCACGAGGAATTCTTAAATGATATTACCTTAACATGTGATTTGAAGAAATACTAAACGAATTATGATAAATAAATAAATTAATAGTAATAACATAAATAGTTACCGTAATTATCATTAATTATATTAATTTAATTAATTTTTACCGCCATTTAACTGTAAGATATCACCATTTCATATCTTTTCCTACTTCATGAATCAAATAGAGCATTGCAGCCCCCGGGGGCCCCAAAGCAAGTCCCTTATGGACTTATTTCCATCCCATCCCACGCCATGCCTTGTCAGGCGGTCTGAATAATTTCAATTCCAAGTACTGGTCTCTGGTCTGTGCTGGCAGTACGGATGAGTGTTAGGTCATAGGTTTCCCATTATCTCTGAAGGGTTGTCCACTCCTTGCATCTTCTTCTTCTAATTTCCATGCTCGGCGGTGGGGCTGTAATAATAACTAATCTTCCCTGTCACTAAGATTTGAATTGGAAATTTTGAAAAACAAAATAGGATAGTAAATTATCTTAAAGAAATGGCATTAGTTTGTAGTGAAATTAATCGAGAGTAGATGCGTTAATTTAAACTAAAAATGTAAAAAAAAGAAGAAGGATATAACGCATATATTAACTTATTCATGTTATCCACCAAAATAATAATATGGACTTTGTACACCTTCTCTATGAAGTGATTATTATCGGTCCACCGTATCAGTTCCTTATCAACTATTGGCATTAGGTCAAAAAATTTTACGTTCGACTCTCGCCAGTGAGATTCATTTTATCATATTATTCTCCGGTTTCTCTTTTATTCTCGTATATACGTAGAAACCTCTTATATAATTAAAAACATAGTCATTTTGGATTTAACATAACAAATTCTCGCTATTTCCCCGAAATTATCGCCATTTTACGTAACCTAAACTCAGAGTACGTTAACTCACGGTTACCCCAGATTATCTTGATTTATAACACAATCATGCGTTACGTACAAGAAGGCACTCGTGAAGTAATGGGAGGAGACATATTCATGGGTCATCCCAAAGCCATATCGGAGAAAAAGGTTGGAGGGATCTATTGACATGTAACTTTGTAGGACAGCTTCAGTAATTGATTGGAGAGAAGAGGGGAGAGAAGAAGAAGAAGCAAAGGTAAATTCTGTGTTTCAAGCTCTCCCTCGATGGAGAAAGTCTTGCATTCAACCAATATATCACGTCATTGCGTGAGTGCTGTGTTACAAAACCTATGAAACTCAGTTATTTTAAAATTTTTTTAACAGAATCCTACAAATAGAGAAACTAATTCTAAAAATAATCGGATCTTATTAATTTATAATATCACGTCGATATTGTCACATGAGTACTTGCTAGACACTGTAATACACATGTACTCTCTCCCCTCAGTGGCTGTCTTATTTCCGCGGGGGGCCAGGACAAAATTAACACATGGTAAAAAAGGCGTTATGCAAAGAGGAAGCTCTAATTAAGAAACACCCACGTGCTGTTGGGTACGGTTGATACGAGGTAAGGGCCTACGGATATGATTTGCCCTAATGGGACAAGACCAGGATGAAGTGGGAAGTGGGGGTACTCTTGGGTTGTATGATGAGATAGCTATCCCTATGTTGCTCAATAATGAATAGTTTATGTCCTGACGGGAGTTCATTATAGTGTCATTCATCCTCGATTAGAAACCGGTGCATTCAAAGTTTTCTGTTCATCGGTAAAGTTTCCTGCACCGTCTATTTCTCGTTACCATTTTCCCATCCGGTCCATGACACTCCCCTTTTAACAAGAAGGAAAACTGTGGGAGCAAAGCTTTGGATGGGGCTTGAGGACTAGCTTTTGGGTTCAAAAGTCCAACCAATGAATTACCGTTATTTAACATATTAACTTCTATAAGTTTGCTCCCGGAATCTGTTCGATTTTGCTGGTTCTAATAGCATGATGTCTAACCTTCCAGTAAGATTCTACCAGTATAAAAGTTTTTCTGATTAGCTTGCCTAGCAAATTTGAACGAGATTATCTGTAATTTAGTGAATTTTCAGACGTTAGGTGGTGTACATAGAAAATTCCACTATCTTAGAAAAATGATTAGGTTTGCAATAAATTGAGTTTCACTGTATAGTAGCTAAAATTCTGTCATAGTCATCGGTCTTATCTTTTAACATTTAGTGAAAATTTTAAGTGATAGCTGACTAGGCTATATATATATATATATATAAGCACATAATTCATGGATCTAGTTTACCGTGTAAGTTCGCATCTTGCATAACTTCTTTTTATGGGCACATCTTGAGAAACTTAGATGTGGAATTTGTGACAAAAAGAAAAGTAAATCTGACTATGCAAGAGGAAGCCCACCTCATGGTATTTTGTCACCCAAATCAAGAAATTTTAAGGTGAACTCAATTCACCATGAATCCATTAAGAGAAATTACGGTATTTTCAAGTCTCTTGTAAAAGTTTTATAGTAGACTGGATCCATATAAGAATGTTTAAAACTCCCCAAACCCATTGAGCGGGAAGAAAGTAAACTGACAAGTGACCAATTGTTAAGAG
This sequence comes from Lagerstroemia speciosa, assembly GCA_037672795.1. Taxonomy (NCBI): domain Eukaryota; kingdom Viridiplantae; phylum Streptophyta; class Magnoliopsida; order Myrtales; family Lythraceae; genus Lagerstroemia; species Lagerstroemia speciosa. The sequence continues at coordinate 4,623,730 of CM075299.1, forward strand.
TGGATATTTAAGGATAAGCAATAAGTCACTTTACATTTTGATAGCGTAAATATTAAGTTATAAGGCAATCAAATCCCACATTAGTTCTTTTGATGTAGAAAAGAGACACATATGCCTAGTAGGGATAGGTAGAAAGAAGAGAAGATAAATTGTGCATAGAAAGTTTTACTGATGAAATTGAACCTAGGACCTTCAGGTCAATGAACGAGAGCAGTGTCAATTGTACCAAACTCTCTTCCCCAAATTTACTTTTGGAAGATAAGACAATTGAGTATATAATACTATCAAGTTGTGTTTGGTATGGACGAATTGAAATGAATGGAATAACATGAGTTTAATAGAGTAAACCATACTAATATTGAGAGTGCTAAGTGAATTTTTGTGTTAATCTTGAAAATAAGAATGAATGAGTTTGATATAAATTTAAGCAGAGTGGAGGAGTGAGCATTCATGAACTTTTTGAAGGAATGCTCACATATTGGTTTTAGTTAAAAACTTCATCTAAGGAAGCGAACATATTAATATTTAATAACACCAACCACATACAACTATAGAATAAATGAATAAAATTCGCATGCCGTTCCATAGGGGTGTAAGATAAAAATCAAAAACCTGAAAAACTGAAAAATCGATCGAACTAGAACCGAAAAATCGGATTTGTGGGTCTCGAGATAAATTCAAATCGGTTTTTAATGTGGAAAAAACCGGACCAGGAAATTCGGACCCTGACTTGAAAAATCCGGCGGGGCCCGAAACCAAACCGGAAATTGTGTTAAATTTTATATTATATATAATAAATTATTTTATTATTAGATTGTGACAATACAAATAATATATTTGATAGTTTAAGCTTGAATCATGATTCATATTTATGTATTTTATCTTCGTAATACACTAAAATATTTATAATTAGTACTTCTTGTTTATTATAATGAATTTTATTTTATTATTTTTGTATTTAATATGTTATTACAATAAAAGTCGAAACCCGAAAAAACTGAACTCGAAGTGGGTGGTTTTCATAACCCCTTAGCGGTTATCGGTACAGTTTTTTAACTTAAAAAACCGGACCGAAAACAACCGGGACCCGACAATTTTCGGAAAAAACCGGTCTAGACCATCCGTTTACACCCCTACCGTTCCATTCCATCTCGTTCATGTCTACCAAACATGACATTAATTTTAATAATAAAATAATATTTTAGCATTCAATTGTTTGAATTTTTGCCACTTTTACTCTAAATCTTTATTCTTTTATCTTTATTATCTTTAAACTTCCACATTCCTACTATTTTCGTTCTGTCACCATATTTTCTGTTGAAGAAATTAATATCTGCCCAAAAATCTAGTTTTTAATTATAACATATTTTGAAAATTAAAAAAAGGGGGGAAAAGAATCATCGGGACGAGGGCGGCCCCCCCAACCAAAGACTTACACCAACGGTGGAGAGTGCAAAACGGACTCCGATTATTTAGCTCAATCACATACAATACTCACCATCTACTGTGTACTCTAAGCACCAAGATATATAAAAAAGCAAAAAATAAAATTTAGTACAGTTGATATCGTTCGTAATATAAGTTCAGAAATCTTAGGTTCAATTCTCACTGGTGGGACTCCACTCTTTTTATCCCTTTCAAATTTATGTCTATTTTTTGTACATCGAAAAAGAGATATGGTGGTTTTTAACATTTGATTAGGAGATCTTAACTTAAATTCTTGTAATGCAGTCTCCTCACAATCGTTTATTACCCTATTCTTGCTATCTTCTTCTATGCCCACCGGGCTCATTTATGACCGAAAATTGTTGATCACCGTGTAAATTGCGGTCGCTCTGCCAAGTTTGACGATACAAAAGATCAAGATGAAGAACGATGCGTTGCCATGTTGTTGTCAAGATGTCGGACCCCTGTACTGGCAAAAGAAGAAGACAAATTGAATCCACTGGCTTCATTCACTGACTGCAATCTCTTGTGTATCTATTTGTCTATGGTTTCATATCTTGTGAGATCATATCACGGAAGATCACGAATGATAAGGATAAAAGGACAACCATATTGGTCAAACTTTTCTCCTTGGTGAAGTGAAAGATTCCTTGGCGTGATTTGATTTTGATCAAGGCCACGTGTCAAATATGAGTAAATTGTCACATGATTGTGGGTATTAAGAGTTAAATCTCACGTCGACGGGATCGAAGAAGAAATTTGGATTTGTTAGAGAATTGGGTATTACCACTTAACAACTTAAACTTTTAGGTGGAAATAAACAGAAACCTCTTGTAGGTTGAGATGTAAATTTTATATGATGTCAAAGTTTAGTCGACCATGAACTCACACCATGCTAAGCTCGAGTGCGGAACTCGTGACTTGTTAAAAGTACGAGATCGAAAGAAAATACCCGATTGTGGTCAGTTTATCGGGTACAAAAAAAGTTCGAATTGTACGCTAACCCGAGGATGGAAGAAAAGGCCTGCCCTGTGGTAGTTCACCCCTCTCGCCCGAGACTGGAAGAAAAATATCTGGCTCGATATCGGTTGTTGAGAACGGGTGTTTAATGACACATATCAAATACGAACATGTTGTCATGTGAAAATACTGTTACAGACTAATACGATTTAACAATTTTAATATTTTTTAATAAAATACCAAAAAGAAAAAGAAAAAATAACTCTAAAAATAGCTGAATTCTATTAGTTTGTGATGTCACATGAACACTATTACATAGTATACATGTTACATGTAAGACTTCCTCCAACAAAAGAGCAGGAAGCCTCAAAGGCATTGGCCTGATCTTGGGCATGGGCTTGGGCATTTATTACTTGAGGTTTCTACAACCCAATAAGATACTCAGACTCAGCATGAGGATCCAAGTCCCAACAAAATGGACTTCCTATAAGAACAAGGACAAAGAAGAAATTAATACCACAGAAGCGCCGGTTTTGGGTGTCCACTTGCACCGGAGGAGCTAATAACTATACTGACCGGTAAAAGCTCGAAAAAGGTTTAGTCGGTGTCCAGTGTACTTATGGATACAAGTGGTGTGCACCGAAAAAGTGTCAAAATACAATAAAAGCCCCAAGAAGTTTTGGCCCCACCGAGCACAAATGACAGAGCAAATTCATTTGTGATTCACGCACTACTCTTCTTATGAGGCTCTTGACGCCCATCAATCTGCCTTGCAATTGCTTCTGGTTGAACCCCAGATCTCTACAGTGAAAGTACCACCACCATGCAAAGCTCATTCCTGGCCTCTCTGCATGAAGCAGAAATAGACATTCCAGTGGTTCCACTGGCAAGAACTTAACTCAAGCCTCTTGGTCTCGGGTAAAGGATGTTACCGCTGAATCAAGCCATCTTTATCGGCATTCCACACTATTTTAAGTAATTGCTACACAGTAATGTGTACTCTATTTTCCAGTCTCTATGGAGTCCGTTTACCTATTGTAATACTTTCTTCAAACACCTTCTTTGTGCAGTTGAATGTGAAGGACAGACGGCCTCTTCTCCTCCTCCTCCTCCTCGTAAAATTGGCAGCTTTTAACAATCCCAATCCTATAAGACTAGAGGACTGGAAATGCAGCAGATCAGTGCTATATTTCTTGCCATAAACCTCATGGTCCTCTTTTCCGTTGTCGTGCCTTGCCATTTTTTTTTTTTTTTTTATCATCGAGCCCAGTCTCATGGAGCATCTCTTTGAATCTCAGCGTGCCAGACATATTGCTGCCATCGGAGTTACTGGCTTCATTGGTCTCCTTTAGCACGTTGTTAAAGTCTAAAGCCACAACCCAGGGATAGCTTCTGGCTAGTGCTTTCATATTTCTCAAGGGAGTCCACAATCTTTCTCATGAAAATCCATCAATTTGCTGCATAAACCATTGACAGCCAAAATTGAGTCATGAAGCTTTTGCTGTCTAGTCACTGAGCATTTAGCAGTTTAATTCAATGGCTCACAATCAACGATTAAAACTAAAGAAAAGAATCTTTGATCATCATTTCATAATCATTTATCCACCTTTTAACTTTCAAGTAACTGGATCGTAGAATTTTCAATTAAATCGTAGTTTCATTTATAGCAACTTGTATCTTTGTCAACCAGAAGTTCACATTCTTCCACGAGGATGATTCGAATAGTTATGCATCAAGTTCTATTCCTGAAACACATGATTTTGGTTATAGAAGAGGCTCATAGGCGTCAGCAAAATAAAGGGTCAAGAAGTTCTGTAAATGAGAATCGAACTCAGGATCTCCTAATCTCGAGTAGAAGACGATGCTATTATAAAGCTCCCTTTCTCCCTGTCTCTTTCCCTTTTCACTTAAATGATAAGTCACGATTCTTAGTTATCATAGACAATCACAACTGAGCTTTCCCTAATTACCGATGAATCAGTAGAAAACCACAATGTTGGATAAATAAATGATCCAATCTCACAATGACGTGGTGAGGAAGAACTAGTTAAATTACTCTGACTAGTAATAAGTAAGGCAATTGCTAGACTAAATAATACCAATTTGTACATTTATGATAATTTAATTAGTATTTTCTCGCGTCTCGCAACGTAGTACTCCACGTAATCTCCTTGACTTTCAATGTCAAATTATTATTATTATTATTATTATAACAGTGGATAGTATTAGCAGTCACAACAACGATTTTGCAGAAATGAGAATACTCACTCACTCACACACACATATAAAAGATAAATCAACCCAGTGAACTGCTTCTATTGCTCTACATGCTCCTTTTCGAGCTGATCACCCAAGTAGGAAACCTTACTTAATCGACTCTGCGGGGTCTTTAGAGTTGGATCATCAGGACTTCTGCTGCTGCCTTTCGATGTGCTTCGACTGCGGCGCCGGCTGCCTGAGCCATAGTACACCGCTCTCCGTGCAACAACCTGTGTGAACCAGGATTCGACCTTGCCCGACTTGGTGATCTCCCCTGATTTGTTGGCGTCGGGAAAGTCTTCGGTGGCATGCTCCGAGCTCGATGACCTTCCAGTATAGCTCTGTGATGTGTCCTCTCCGTTAGCTCCATTCCCACTGGCCATTTTGATGTTATTGGTGCTGGTTGAACTTTGATGTAGCTATGAAGACCATTGAATGACCTATATATGGACAGGCAACATAAACTAGACACAGCAGCTTCAGAGGGGAAAAAAAACAGAGAGAGAAGAGAGTTTGTTGCATTAACATCGTTACGGGGTTGAGATTAATAGATTTTAGATTTGATTCTCATTGATTGAAAGTTCTATAATTCTTTGTTTTCCTCCTTTTTTTTTTTTTCAATTCCCTTTTGCACCCATGAATCTTCTTTACAGCGAAAATATATATCAGATTATTTACATTTATGCATATATATATATATATATTGTTCCTCATTGTTAATCCAAATAAAGTGGGTGGGATCAAATAGGTCCATAACTCGGTAAATCGAGCTAGCCAATAGTAAGTGAACTCAATCAATAATTGTTTGATACGTATGTAAAAAGTATAATCTTAACTTTAAAAGGTGGATATTATTAATAAAAATAAAAATAAAAATAAATTGATATTACACTTTATTTTAGCATGTCAAGTAATGACGGATTGAGTTCACAAATGACATGACGGACATGGCACATACATGATCTCTCCAACGTTTGATTCTGTCAAGGATGATTTAGTACCTTAAGAAAAAGTTGATATTAGATTTTTTATTGATATATTAAATAATTATTGACTAAATTCATGAACGGTAAGATGAATTTGCCCCATGTAATACCTCCCCAACATCTGATTCCATCACGGATGATTTAGTAGACACCAGCTCTTTTTCCCACTGTTTGTTTTTATGTGATATTAGATGCTTTGGTGGATTCTCACTCGATATTCTCACCTAAGTCAAATCCATAAATGATTCAGTGAATTTAATTAACGAGTATTTGACATATTAGTAAAAAGTATCTAATCATATTCGGACAGTAAATATTTTCAATGAAAGAAAAGAAGATACTATAACACCTTAATTTGTTAATGCATGAACAATTATTGGTCGAGTTGATTAATAAGGTACAATTCCCTTGTTCGAAATCTTACATTTTATTCTAGAAAATCGGGCAGGATGAAATTCTCATTTCACATATTTGTTTAATTCTATTAAGAGCTACAATTTGATTCTTTATCAAATCCCTTCCTTGCTATTTTTTATACTGACAAAAAATCGAATGCAAAATGTTCTTATTCCATGCCAAGAGTGATTGTCACTTTCCCTTTTCTCACAGGGTTCGGTACTTGTGGGTAAAAAAATTTTTCGAGTTGATTAATCGGAGCTTTCGAATTAAAGGCTTACTATGGCCGAAAAGAGGAACCGAATTTATCTTTAACCAACCGAGAAGCTATATCTTTTCACACGAACGATTGAATCTTTCAGGAAGCAAACAAGCCACAAAAGCTTCCAATAACACAATCCATTATTGGGAGAAAATCTTGCATATAACGAATATACCACGTGATAATGTTTACATGGTATTACAGATAAATAATATTTTATTATTTTTATGATTTTTTTTATTTTTAGAATTTTTTTACAAATAAATCTTAAAACGATTGAATATTATTGTTCCGTGAGAGGAGATATGACTCTCGTCATCGTTCTAGGCCCGGGGACATAATTTGGCCCATCAGATCCTCATCCTCAACTGCTTTGGAATCAGATTACTCTTTGTCTGCGGCCCTTTTTTTCCTTTTTCTTTGTCTTGTCTACATTCATCCAGAAAATTGATATTGAGAAGACTTGACAGCTTTGACGGGAAGCTCCACTGTTACTTTACTGCATGTCCCCACATTTGCTGGACAGGAGGGTGGGTTTAGCACAAGGTTTCGGTTTTCTATCCAATGAAGGAGAGATAGTGCTCGACACTCAAAAACAGTCCTTCCATAATGATAGTACAGAACGTTTGGCGGTCAAACGATATGGTGGGACGGACACATCGGTTATGACTAGATTAATCTTAGAGGTAACCGTAAACACCAAGCAAGATGTTGGCTCAATGAGGAGGTAGTTAGCTCTTCCTTTTTGTCCTGATTTTTTCGTTTATGCAATATGATATTCAGAAGTCCAATGGATCCCGACTAATCTAAATTCAAGTCAAGTCGGCTAGTTAAGCGTAGAGCCCTCCCAATCATTTTCCTTAACAATATTGAAACTTAAAATTTTATTTAAAGGAAAGAGATGCTGAACTATTTCAACCAAATTAGGATGGTTTCTCGAGGTCTCCTACTTATTGTTAATTTCATTGTATGTTTCCATCAAAGACTAGGGAAGTAAGGAGTGATGGTTGGAAATCCTTAGGTTTAAACCGACTGAATTTTTGGACATATAACCATTACATATATTTGTTATCTCGATTTCGAACCGGTCAGACTTGTCGATTGCTGTGTTACAATTTCGACACGATTGGATTCCCGATCGCTAGTGTGAACGAACATAAGCTGAGGTGACCGAAAAGCAGTTGATTTTCCTTTAGTGCTGAATCAATCCATTGCTTGGCCCTCCATTTTAACAAAAGGACAAGACCGTCTCCTTTTTCAGACTAAGAAAGACTATGGGCGTCCGAGGACAATATTGCTGCTAATATGAGATTAAGATTTTACATCTACTTAGGCGTCACATGAGAAATTTACCAAATCAAAATCCTAAGAAAAAAATTTTTGGAAGGTGGTAGCCGTCAATGGTGCTGCATCCCTCAAACTTAAGACCCATCTCATCTTAGTGGATCTGAAGCACTTCCCCACACCTACCAGTGGGAGCAAGTCTTCTATGTAATGGTGGTGAGAGATGTAATAGAGATGATGAGTATTGTGGAAAATATGATGAGAATGGATAAATGTCTAAGACCATTTCCAAAGTTCCTGTAAAGTAGGGGGAATTTGTGCACAGTATTCGATACTCGGTATAATCTAGAGTTTCACTAGATAGATGTGAAAACTACCTTTCTGGATGGTGATTTAGAGGAGGAAGTATATATGGACCAATCAGAAGGATTTTTAGCCACATAAAAGAACATTTGGTTTGTAAGCTAAGAAAGTTTATATACGAAAAAAGATGAGCCTCCCGATAGTGTTATCTCGAGTTTAACAATACCATTATTTCTTGTGATTTTATGGAGAACACTGTTGATTGATGTATCTTCGTGAAGATCAGTGAGAGCAAATTTATGGTTTTAGTTTTGTATCTTGATGATATTTTTCTTACTGCTAATGACATAGGTGTGTTTAACGAGCCTCCCAACAGTAGTATCTCAAGTTTAATGATACTATTTTTTTCTTAGGGTTTTATGGGGAATATCATTGATCAATGTATCTACATGAAGATCAGTGAAAGCAAATTTATGATTTTAGTTTGGTAGGTTGATGATATTTTTCATACTATTAATGACATGAGCATGTTATAAGATGTTAAGAAGTTTCTCTTTAAGAATTTTGAAATGAAAGATATGGATTAGGTATCCTATATGATAGGAATAGAGATATTTCGGAATAGCTCACAGCAATTGTTAAGATTGTCTCAGAAGGTAACATCAATAAGATTTTAGAGAGAATAAGAATGGATAAATTCTCTACCGGGATAGTTCCGATACTTGAAGGGGAATGCTTAGCAGTCAAATGTATTGTCCCAGAAATAAAGTGGAATTAAAGATAATGGAAAGTATTTCCTATGCATCAATGATTGGGAGCTTAATGTATGCTCAGACTTATACTCAACCTGACATCATTTTCACTACAGGAATGTTAGACCAATACTAGAGTAATTTCGGAATGGGCTACTAGAAAGATGCAAGGAAAGTTCTAAGGTACTTACAAGGTACCAAGGACCGCTTGCTTATGTCATGGATCACCCTTCTCCTGTGGCACCACGATGATCCCTTCCCAAATGACACAAGCGTGAAGGAGTCTTGATGAGCACACCTTCTAGAAGGTCAAAGTCAAAATCAATTGTAATTAATTTAAGTAGTTAGAATATGTATATACAAGTCGATTAGTTGGCAATTGCCATAAATACGATAGAATGGTAGTTCAGTATTTATCACATTAGTTAGGCTTGTACTCTATATAAGGGGGCTTCCCATTCATTTGAAATACACATGAGAATTTTGAGTTCCAGAGCTTCTTTCTCTACAGTGAATGGCTGACTTGGGAGGAGGTTCTAAGCCGGCACGGGGCAAGTGAAACTAGCGAGTCCATGACAAGCGGTATCAAAGCGAGATTTCTAGCGATGGCATCTGAGGTGGCAAATGAGGACGTGGATGCTGCCAAGGGCAAGAAGAACCATGACAATTCGAAGATTACATCGAGTTTAGTTGAGGGCCGTGTTACAAGGTTGGAGGTTGTCATAGTGGAAGTCCAAGGCTTGGTTGAGGACGTGTCTTGTGGCATTGTGGAGCTCTAGAAGTAGATGCAGGACACCCTTAACAACACTGAGGACGAGCTAAGTAAGCAGGACTGTGTGCTGGATGTGCTCATCACTGTCGTGCACATGGAGATTGATGAGCGCAGGGCTAAGTTCACCATTGTGGGAGCATGCGGAATTTGGGGGATTCATTACTCATCACGGTCCTATGGTGGACATCCTGAAACCAAAGGAGTTGAAGGGCTCTCGGGTGAGTAAGGAAGTGGACAACTTCATCATGAGCATGGAGAACTACTTTAAGGTAACCTGGATCAATTATGATATTATGAGGGTAAGCACCATCTCGATGTACCTTTCCAACATTGCTTTGCTATGGTGGCGTTTATATTTTAAAGAAAGTCTATTGTAAATGATGTTTTAAAGTGTATTAATTAACAAATTACGTGAAGGAGAGTGGAGGACAGTCCTCGATGTACTCAGAGCTTCTGTATTAATTAAAAAGAGAAATAGTAAAGTGCAATTTATGAGTCGATGAGGTGTGATTTTATGGATAATTTTTTTAAGTGAATTCAGTTCACCTTTTGAAGCATTAGAATAATGGTGTCAAATCTAGCTTCTCTCATTCCATACGACTAGGAAGTACTTTTTTCAGTGATAGTGAAGACCTTTTTTTTTTTTTGCTAAGTGATAATGAGGACTCATAGGTTTATGATAAGGATAAAAAAATGCGCGCATGTCTTTCACGGTTAGGATCGAACCTCCAATTTCTAAGTTGTATAGCAGAGTTTTATGTCACCGTTACAGGACCCAATCCTCAGGATGAGGTACCTTTTGATGGCAGAGGTGGTGCTTGGTCAGTGGCAATAGTGAACGTATTAGACAACTGAATTGAACTGAACAGTCAGTACTAATATTGTCCCGTCAACGTATCACCGCCAAATGTCTAATATAACTTAAAAAACGATAATTGCCTTGGATATATTCAAGTTTATAGATTAGTTATACGCGTTTCATTCTTCTCATCGGAATTCAAACTGGGTATGAGCGTTTCCCTAAAACAAGCACGACTGAATAAAAATATGCTCCAAACATCTTCCCCCTGAAAAGGAAGAGCCTCTTTTGTATGTTGTCGTCTATTGTTGGCGACATTATGTTTCTCAGCCTGTTATATTAATTCTGGGAAAAGGAAAAAATATAAAAAAGAAGAAAGTTATACTGTCTAGCAATGATTTTCTTGAAATATACACACACATATGTGTGTGTGTGTGTGTGTTTGCCAGTGTATATTTATATCTAACCATGAAGCTTGAGTTCAGGTGGAAAACTAAGCTCGACGCGGTCAAATTTAATTTGCGACATAAGATTTTGAAACCATTAGAAGCATTCGCGAAGATGGTTGTTGAGCTGATACTCAAGTAAGAATTAGTCTCCGTCAAGAGATTCGGCAAGATTTTTGAACGATTTGAACAAAACAAAAGAAGACCAAACATGAGACAACGATACCAAAAAAAAAAAAAGGATTCGGTGCAATTGATGTTGTGTTCGATCCAGGACTAATAGGTCGTAAGTTCAATTCTTACTATTTGACTCTCTATAACTCTTTGTACCCTATTTCTTTTATTCTTTTATGCATATATGTTTAATTTGTATACCCAGAAAAAGAAAGACGCGAAAACGGACAAATCTGACCATATATACCTGCCGCATCACTTCAAAGGATCGCTTCCCTCGGTCGCACCAAGAAAGTGGACAGAAAGTGTAATAAAACCCTAAAACTGGGGGGCATCGTTGTCCACTTTTCAGTCAGCAAATAATCAATTCATTATTATGTTATAAAGATGACAAGGGAACTACAATGGAGAACACGGGCATCGGATCGACCAGGACAAGACACGTTTAGCTAATATAATTAAACACATTTAAATACGTACATCTGCACACACACTCGCTTAACACGCGGGTAGATAGACATATCTACAACATAAGTAACACTGTTAATGCATAAATTAAATGGGATATAATCATAATTACCCATAAAAATAGGCTAAATGGGTTAACAAGTTAAACACACGTATAAACACATTTTATTAATCGTTTCTTAATGGGTCCCACCTGATTAAACATGCTCGTTTAAACACGTCACACAAGTTTGGCTTGTTTAGTTAAAAACCATATTTAAGCTCAACTACAATCCATCTAATTAATTTTGTATCATGTCACATTGTACTATCTTTTGCTCAGTTCCATGTGGTTTAGTGAGGTCGATGCTACAGGTTTGAGTCTCGCTCTGAGCAATATTATCAAAAGAGACTCTTGAACATGTACCTTGACAGTCACCGACTTCTTAGACTATACTAAACTTTTGGTGGTGTTATGTTAACGAAGTTAGTACTAGTAGTGATTTTTTAGTTCATTTGATGTGTTCGTGCCTGAGCAAGAAAATCCGAGCAGTATATAATAGAGTGATTGAATTACTACTATTGTTATAATCCTTTTTATTGATAAAAAAAATTCGCAACACCTTACTGGGCCGTGCTGGGCTGCATCTCCACGGCTCTTCAGTTGAACGGCACGGCCCAATAAGGCGGACCAGACAAAATTCCCTAGCTTATGCCAGCCCTAAAACGTTTAATTTCTAAGGCTCATTATTCTTATCGAAAAAACTAGGTCGGAATTTTTTCCCCATAAAAACCGACATTTAATCTTATTTTTCATTTTTTATATATATTTTCTTGTGGAAAAAAGTGGGCCAAAAAAATTATGTGATATATATCATGCGTCGTGTTGCTAATCTCTGTTTTCGGTTTATAAACCTTCCCTTTATCCTCTCTCTCTCACACCCCTGCTCCTACTACCACCGAACCATAAATCCTCAGAATCTTTTCCAGTCCCCAAGATCATTCCACACCGGAAATACTGTCTTGCAGCGGGTTAATTCTCGGAGAACCGATCGGTAGCTTGAATCGATCCTCCGGTCGATGGTCGAATTTCCCGATTGGCAATCGATCTCTCCCGGCAATCCTTTTCATCTTTTCGAGTGATCAGACTCCAGGAAGAAGAGGAAGATGAAGAGGGCCCAAGTGCCTGAATGCGTCGAGTGCCACACGACGAAGACGCCGATGTGGAGAGGCGGCCCTGCCGGTCCTCGGGTACGATCAATCTCAATCTCAATCTCATGGTCGATCGAATCTCTTGTTTTGATCTGACCGATTGTATTTTTTGATAATTAACTCTCTGTAGTCACCATGCTTTGTTTTCAGTCGCTGTGCAATGCGTGCGGGATCAAATACAGGAAGAAGAGCAGGGGGCTGCTCGGGCCGGAGAATCGGGTGTCGAAGAAGTCGTCGGAGGACGGAGACAGCAGTGGGAAGCAGAGGTGGAAGCTGAGAGAGGAGGAGGAAGCTGCCATCCTCTTGATGGCCCTGTCCTGCGGCTCTGTTTCTGCGTAAATTACTGATCAAACAATCTGCAAATCCCATGTTTCTGTTTTCCCTGTCCTGTATCTTCCCTTTTTGGTCGGAATTCGATCGATCAGAAGAAGATGAAGCTGTAAATGAATGAACTGAAGATGAATCAAAAATAGTCTTACAGAGATCGAAGACAGAATCTCTTTTGCTCTCTCTTGTGTTTTCCCAGAATGTTGTCTTGTTTGTTATTGTTGATCTCTCTCTCCCGCTCTCTATCTCTATCTCTCTCTCTATCTCTCTCTCTCTATCTCAATGAGTAAACATTGTTTTAGTCAATCTCTCTTTTGACCGTCTTGGGTCGGTTCATTAGAAAAAAATAAAATAAAGTAAATTTTCACAATGGTAATATTTATTATTCATAAAATTCGAATTTATCATCTTATTCAAAAAAGTCGAATTATTTCAATCAGTTATGTTAATACAATCGAGAAATCCAATCCAATGAATCCCAAAAAGTTCAAAATCGAGCGGTGTTGATGTATTGAGTGTGTGAAATTTTTCGATATAAATTTTCTCTAATTTAAAATAAAGAAATATTAGGCCATCTCGATCGACATGTGTCTATGTATAATGCCATATTTAGGAGATGATAAAGTTGTCCCTGCTGGTCGATTATTATATCATTTTGATAAAATAAAAAAAAAAAGTATTGATGAAGGAGTTGATAATAATTTATTAAAGGGTGAAAATAAATCACGCAACTCATTTATTTAATTGAATTAATTAGCAAAAATAATAATTTTTTTAATATAATTTATGAACTAATTATTGTCTTGCTTGGGCAACACACAACACTGAACAAGACGGGGGACAACTATAGAAAGATCCAAAAGCCAACCACTTCCGATGCCCATCATCACCATCATATTCACCCTCGACCCTTTAAAATCTTCGACCAACTTCATCATATGCACCTACTTTTCTCCTCTTATTTTTATTATTATTCTTTTCCTATCAAAACTATCAAAAGCTTAGGAATCTTAAAAAAAAAAAAAAGGAATAGAGAAAAACAAAATAATGTCGAATATTCAAAAATAAATACGGATGCCCATTTACATTTTCATATAATTCCCCACCACTTGGCTTACATATGGAAAAAAAAAAAAGTAATCTTCCAAGTCGATTCTCTTTTCTTATTTTTTTATTTTTTTTATCGTTATATTAAGTTGATAGGCCTCCCTTATTAACGAAACAGAAAGGAATCGACTGTATAAAATAAGGTCCTGAGTTCGAAATCTGTGAATAGAAAAAATTGATACTTTGAGAAGTTCGTGTACTTAATGGGTCAACCTGACCCGTATCAAAATTAATCATGACATATTTGAATTTGGATATTAGAAACACGAGGACTAATCGGCTCTGTCGAACCCTCATTGACTCATCTGGTTAGGGATAAGATTAAATGCTTCTTTTTGGTAAAATGTATTTAAATGCTGGGAAAGATACGTTTTGTAAGTAAGAAAATTACTTTAAATGCATCTTTTTAGTTAACATGTTTTACCTAATGGGCCGTTGGTCTGATAGAAAGAAAAATGTGGTGTATCTTTTTCATTCAATGCCGGTGGACGGCCTGCAACTCTAAATTTACCCTACTACATGATCGCTGGCATTAGTCGAGAGAAATACAAAGATTCAGTGATATATATATATATATAATACTGTCAATTAAATGACTCTTGTTATCATATAATTTAAATCAGTGAGAAAGAAGATGAAGATTAATTTTTGTTTTTGATGTGTAAAATATTAATTTATATAGTTGCTCCTAAATTAAAACTACACTTAGAAATAAACTCTAATTTTACCAACTTGAAATTGACCTAATAGTTACCTCACTAGACTCTCAAATGGGTGATCTCAAGATCGAATCCCAGGTTAGGAGGGTCGACAAGAATTTTTCTAGGGATCCCGGCCTGATTGCCGATTAGTCTCGAGGTACACTTTGGCTGGTTCGGGGATACTGCGTTGTGCAAACCAAAAAAGAGAAAACTCTAATTTCGTTTCTAATGTTTTCTCTATACTCTTTTTTTCCCCTAGTAATATACATTTTATTTTCATTTACTTACCGAATTTTTTTTATAAAGCGTAATAATAAAAAATATGTAATTGAGAATTATACATCATATTATTTGAAAAATAAAATTGTCGTATGGATTGATATGATTAAGAGCGTGTTCATAGAGCACCCTCCTCTATCAATTTACGTCATCCCGACAGTTTAAAGTGATTGGACACTAAGCACGACATACGTATTTTTTTTTTTGTTGCCCGCCCGGTGTTCCCGTCGGACGGTTTTCTAGGGACCCCTCCCAAAAAGGTCTGATGCGTTCACAGGGGCTCGAACCCGGCACCTCTGCTTAAGC
Source organism: Lagerstroemia speciosa (assembly GCA_037672795.1). Lineage (NCBI taxonomy): Eukaryota > Viridiplantae > Streptophyta > Magnoliopsida > Myrtales > Lythraceae > Lagerstroemia > Lagerstroemia speciosa. The sequence goes on from CM075299.1 coordinate 4,638,948, forward strand.
GACACAAACCCCTTCCACTTGCGCTAACTTTCGTTGGTAACATACGTATAATTACAACCCTAATGGAACTTTCTCTAATGACCCGTAAAGAAAACACTTTTCAACAACCCAAAAAAAAAACGAAAACATTTTTCTAGGTGAAAGTCAAGAAAATTATTAGGAGAGTTGAGTTTATGGATAATATGATGAATTTAATTAATTAAGATTTAATGTATAAATAAATATATCAAATTTATTTTAAAAATTATAAAAAAATAATGTGATATTTAATAATTTTAGATATTCACAAGTAGAATTTATAAATGACATGAAAAGCTGATCCCAGGTAAGGATATATATAAGTTGAGTTCCCGTTTTCAAATCGAATGCATTTCCCATTTTCTACTAATCACTTTGGTTTTTTCAGTAATAAACGAAACTTATAAATTTTATGTAAGAATAAAAGATAAAAAAATAAAATTAATATATAACTCTTATAATAAAAATCGAATATTTAACTCTTAAATTATGAGATAGAATTTTATATTATTGTCCCAAAATCATTTAAAAAAAAAAGAAAAAACTAGTGCTACAGTCAGAAAAGTATTAAAATAATAATAATAATAATAATAATAAAAGCATACAATTGCTGGAAAGATCGAGTATCGTGGGAAGTCCATTAGTGTCCAGGGACTTCTCGAACACCAAGAAAAAAAAGGGGAAAAAACAAATGCTAAGAATCAAAGCGACACGTAAGCGGAAATCAGCATATGATCGACCGTCTGTTCGCCACGTGTCAGTTCGTACACGTGTCTCCCCGGCAGCATCTCCACCTTTCCAGAACTTACGCCTGGAGGCCTTTTTTCTTCGAGCGCGTCGTCTCGTCGGAGAAAAGTGATCTGAAAGTTCTCCTCCTAAGTGTTTGCAGGATTTGCAGTAACGCGAAAGGATGCAACCGTTCAGGTTGGCAGCCGCCGTCGCTGGACGGAGGACTTGTAATATTTACATGGGCGCAGCCGCCATCGGACGCCGGCTAGCTTTCTCAGTGTCGGCAGGTCGCACGGCGGATCCCGAAGTCCACGCCCAGGAATCCGACGTGGAGCCGGCGGTTTACTCCGGCGAGCCCGAAGTATGTGGAGTAGTGCTGCGTACTTTTCCTTTAGGGGGCTTGTAGTGTTGAAGTTTGTCAATTAACGATTCCGTTGTTGCAGGAAACGAATAATGTGGCAGAGCCTAAACCGGCGGCGGAGGACGGAGAAGCCCAACACAAACCCAACAAGGTGGAATCCTGCGACCCGTTCGCTCCACCAAAGCCACCACAGGCCTCCACGCCGCGGCTGGAGTCCAGCGGAGTCCACAACCCCTCCGAACCCAACACGCAGCAGAGACGCAAAAACTCCTCGTCCTCTGCCACGCTCGACCTCGACTCGGTGACCTGCGCAGGCATTGATGGCTCGCCATGGCCGTGCGAGGACAAAGAGGGTGGCGCCGAGCGGAGCGAGAGATGGGATCATACTGAGGATGATAAGGACTATTACAAGCACCACAAAGCGTCTCCGCTATCGGAGATTGAGTTTGCCGACACGAGGAAGCCCATCACCAGGGCGACTGATGGGACGGCGGATTCTTCGTACTACGGCGTTCCTGACATCATGGTGTGGCGGCCGGAGCAGCTGGACACGGCCGAGGAGGCTCTTCTGAGAGCCGCCAGGATCTGGCGCGAATCCGCCATGAGGGGCGACCCGGATGCGCCTCAGTCTAGGGTGCTGAGGGCTCTCCGCGGGGAAGTGTGATCAAGGTATGGCAGTGTACCATGTACTGTTTAGTCAATTTGGAGCTTGGTTTTGCTTGATTTATTAAGTATTAATGTAAGCTGTTTAAAAGGAATTAGAAAGTGGAATGTTGTATTATTGTATACGTTTCTCTATGGTGTTTCACATAACCGCGAAAGTGTGTTTGGCGGTCTAGAAATTCTTATTGTGAGATCTGTGGTTGAGAATTGCGATGTCGTTTGAAGAATTCTATCTGGGTTGGTGATGAATTCTATGTGAGTTGCGAACAAGTAGATTGACTATCAGAGACCGGGTTCAGATTTATGTCGGAGTAGACTGACTAGGCTGACTAGTATGTTGGTGGTTGTCGTGTGTCAAATGTTTATATATTATATTATTGATAATAGGTCTTATATGATACTGAATTTATTTTTATTAAAAAATTTGAAAGAAAAAATTTAAACTTTTATATTATAATATTTAATTATATTATAAAATTTTAAATTTTTTTCTTATCATGAAGCAAGTTACACAAATACAAAACGATTGAATTGTTATTGTGTTGAACATATTTTTAGATTAGAAGGTGAGAGATTTGATTTACCCGGTGGCTCTGTCATTCTTGAACATTTATTCCATATGAAGAAGCACTACATTCCTTCCTATGCAGAATATCTATTTATTTATAAGTAACAAATATAAAATTTACAAAAATTATTTGAACCGATTGTGAACCATCCTAGTAGTAGTTCAAGGCTAGTTCATTGTATCATGGAACCATGAACCGACGAACCATGGCTAGTGGGCCTACAAACCATTTGTTCTGTAGGGTTGCCAATGTTTTGTGATGTTAAATGCATTGCACTAGCTATGTTTTGTGATGTTAAATGCATTGCACTAGCTACTATCTATACTTATACATTAAAACAAAGTTTTAGCAACCCTCTTAAGGAGAATAGGGTGAATCTCCTATTCTCAATCCTCCAAGAGAGAATACGATGAATTTCTTACTCACAAACCATTGGTCAATATCAATTTTTCTCTTTTCCCTCAATTTTTGTAGTTTTAATATTTCTCACAAACTTTATGATCTTTAAACTTAGGTCTTCATATACAACTTGAGTGGATGATTGACCATTGGCCTTAAAGTACATTCTCTGCATAGTTGTCGCCATAGTTAGAGGAATAGAAGAAATATGTGACTAAAATTCCTTACTCCAATTTAGTTGGAAGTTTAATGTACGTCAAAGTATAGGGTGCACATGTCTAGATATTATCTCCGACTACTAATATTATTAATTGATATATGTCTTATCGTGAAAAAGAATGCAGATAGTTGGTCAAATGTATTGTGATACTTGAAGAATACCATGGACATTTGTTTGGTGGTCAGGAGAAATTTGATCGGTTTAGACAAGTATGTTGATTCAAACTTCGCTGGAGAGTTGGTTACACACAAATTTTTCACATGCTATATCTACAACATTGGAGGACCTACTATCAGTTAGAAGACTTCACGGTAGATTACAATTGCACTATCCAAAATGGAGGCCAAGTTCATCACCGTGATAGAAGCTGTGAAGGAAGCAATCCAGCTGATGGTATTATACTCGAAGTTTGCTAACCAAGATAAGATAATTATCATTCTTTGTGATAGTCAAGGTCCGATAATCTCGCCAATGATTTGATGTATTTTGAGAAAATAACACATCGACATAGGATACCATCTTATTCATGATATTAAAGGTAGTGGATATGTATACATTTAGGAGATAGTATCATAAGAACGCTGTCCTACCTACTGCCAAGTTGGATTATTGCTCGGAGTTAACTAGAATATCGCATAAATAGAGTTGGGCCCACTGGGGCCATCTTTGGCTAAGGAGCATTAAGGTTCCAGGAGGAGTTCAATCGTCAAGTTTAAGCCCAAATAATTTGTGGTATATACTTTCCGCAAAAAGAAGAAGAAGAAGAAGAAGAAGAAGTGGTATGTGCTTATTGAAATCAGAGGCAAGAAGGAAATTTGTTGGATTTATGGATCACATTTTGATAATATATTTTGAAGATATTTTAGGTTGTTTTGTTATAATATGAGATTTCTTTACAAACAATACCCCTAGAATATACACTATCTAGTCTTGTGGATGTGTAAAGAATATAAGTAGGAGCTGGGTCATTGGATGGGTGTCGAAAGTGGTGAGATCATAGTATATGATTGCCTTTAAAAGACAATGATAGACTATACTCCACTTTGATATAATGAACAACTACGACTAAGACTCGTGAACCCGTGAGCATCCAAATCATAGTTGTCCTGAATTACATATATTGAGCGTGTGATTTTCTTTTTCCTACTCTCTTGATTGATTGTTGTTCCACAGGTGAGGTGAGGTGAGGGTTGAATTCATGACATCTTAATCACCGGTCAAGAGCGATATCATTGCATTAAACCCCATTTCTCGTCCATGAACTTAGTTAATGGTCATTTCATATGTTATCCAAAAGCGTTATTTTACTTTGTTCTATATCTAATTTTTAAAAATGTCACTTTTGCTAATGCATTAGATAATTATTACTCGAATTTATCATGGTATCATGGAGGCAGTTCACCTAAGAATTTTTACACATCTTCTGATCATGTGACATTAGGACATGTTCTGTGTAATGAGTATGTGATGCTATCGTAGTATACATAGCAAGCTAATTGAATTTTATCATATCAGTATGATACATGTACTTCGTATTATATTTATAATCATTTTTATCAATATATTAAAAATTTATTAATTTGTTACATTTGAAACATGATATGCTCATAAGACTTTTCTCCATGTGCATCGGATACATCACATGACAATACTGATACGAGCTATCTGACCAATTAGGATTTGACTTATAATCAAAGTTATAATTATTAAATTCTAAAAAATTACAAAAATATAAAAAGAACTTAATAAATAGTGAATTATTGGTCGGATATGCGACGTCATATTGTCACGTAATATATTCGATACACAAAAACTGTAGCCTCATAATGAGAAATTGTTCTGTAATCCCGGTGTACAGAAACCTCTCTGTCACCTGTCCTGTGGCAGTGGCACGTTGATCATTTATGGTCAGGGCCATATGCACCCGGATCGGCCACTGCCACTTCTTCCCCCATTAGTTGCCACATTGTTTCTTTCTTCGTTACGGGTAGGAACTCCATTTATGAACTCCATTCCCTCACCCAACCTCTCTCCCTATCTCTGCAATTCCATTTACTCTGGCCGCGTATTGGCCTGGAAGTTATCGAATCAGAGAAATTAACCAATGGGGGCCGTCTCCATGAGTGTCTACAATGGGCTCAGGGGCTTCTGGGCAAGGAGGGCCTACCAGCGCGTCGGCGACGGCGGCCGAAGGAGGCGGTTCAGGTGGCGGGGCTTCAAGGTCGCGCCACGGGTCAAGCTCGTGAACCTCATCATCAGATCCCCCAAGCGGTCCCTCATCTGGCTCCGCGACGCGTACGTGAAGATGATGATGGGGTTCGCCACTTCCCGGATCTGCACCACCGGTACGGCGGCTCCGTCGCCGATGCCGGCATCAGCAGCTTTGGGAAGGCCCCGCTCAAGGAGTACGATAAGAGGATGATCGTCGAGATCTGCGAGTCCCTGGTAGCGGCCCAGGGCCAGCTCGTCCCCAGCGAAGCTTCGGACCTCAGTTCCAGAGTCGTCGTCTGCCGGAGGTAATAATTATAAGTGAACAGAGAAAAGTACCCCTCAAATATTGGAATCAGCAAGAACTCCGGCCCGCGCCGCCAGAATCTTCCCCGGAGTCCCCGCCAAAGGCAGAAGGAACCGGGGGTCAGTCATCAACACGATGAGGTGGGCTCCGACCAATATTTCTGTTACCATTTTCATTAATTTTCCATCAGATTAATGTACTTTGATGTTAGGAAAAAAATATAATTTCGGGATAATTTAATCTTAGTTTTTTTGAAGAAAAGATTTGTTATTAAATAATTTGTTTCCGGCCTCCGAGGAAGTGAATTCGCTGGTAAGCTGACAACATACAGTAGATTAAGTCCAGGTCCAAGGTTCAATTCCCACATGAACCAATTGTTACGGTACCAAACACCATCGACAAAAAAAAAAAAAAGGGTTTCCATACAAAATCGACCGTGAAGCAAGAAAAATCATAGAGGATAGAGATGGCACAATATGCGTAGTGTGGGGGTGAGGATTTCCTCATTAGTTTCCTAACCGGAATAAATAGCTACCAAAGTAGGAACTATATGAGAAAATTAAATTGCATGAAAAATTGATGCTTTACGTGGAATGTATGTGGTACTAAGAAAATATTATGTTTGGTAAATTTTTTAAATTATAAGGAAAATAGATGAAAGTATGATAATATAGTATTTTTTTTATACAAAAGAGTCTCGTAAGCATGGAAGAATTATAAAAAAAAAGGGATAAAATGGATACGAGAAGTCTTACTGTCAGATTTTCTATTTCTTTATTTTATTCATCACTTAGTTTATAAATAGGTTAGTTTGCTATTGTAATCGTTGAGTTGTTCACTAACAAAATGGGAATGCTTTTTACAATAATGCCTCCACTTCTCTTCCCTTTTTCTTCCCTGAACAGATAGAAAGAGCTATGAGCATTTTGTAATTTTACTAAAAGTTGCAGTATATGATTTTGGATGAAAAAAAGTAACAGTAACAGAAATTTAAAAGATTATGGATGTGAATGATAAAAAAAAAGATTTAGGATGAAAATAAGAAATATGAGAAAAGTCGAGAACCAAAAGTGTCTTTTATACAATAACATCGCCTCAGGGACTCTAAATCCATGAACCCGTAGTTTGCAGACCATGCAACAATATGGCATAACTATTAAAGAAAAGATGAGAATTAAACAGTTCACGTCAAATAAATTTTTGTAGTTTATGAACAAAAAAAATGAAAAGCAAATAATCATTTTACTCGTCAAAATTGTAACGAGCCATTAATTTAGTTCTCAGAATTTGAAAACTATCAATTTAATTCTTGTTATTTAATTCAATCCAGACGTTATAACACCATCTAGGACGCTGACGTGAACGGTGATAGCCGCTTGTTAGTGTCCAACATGCTACGTGATAATTAATAATTGGATAAAATTATTTTCATAAATCATAATTTGAAAAATAAAAGGAGTAAATAGTTATTTTAGTCCTTAAAGTTGTAGCAAGATAGCAATTTGGTCCGCCAAATTTAAACGCCAAGAATTTGGTCCTCGATGCTTAATCCTGTCGGACAATATGATCTAACAGTCATGATATCATTTTACAATGCTGACGTGGTCGGACCGATTAATCCACGGTTCTGAGGCAGTTACAGTTTCGAACCGGACCGCAGACTGGCCTTATTTCTGGCCTACAATATGGTGGGGGCATGATAGTGGGCCTCAGACGAATAACTCGTGCTCCTTTTCTTTTATGGAAATGCATCGTGGTTCACATATTAATTAGTTGTTAACCCAATGGGCTTTTACCCAGTAGGAAGCGGGCAGATTAGTTTGCAGTGGGAGGTTCGAGTGATTAGATAAAGTGTACCATTAAAGACTCTTACTCCTTATTGAATCGACTCCATTCGAATTTAGGCGGCTTAGGTAACGAAATTTTTGTATCCAAGCGTAACAGGTTTCGATTCCAGTTCCGAATAGACAGTATATGAGAATCAAAATTGACCATTTCCTTAATTTATTATCCGGAACCTATCCGAATTTTATTGAGACCTACCTTACCAATTCCAATCTATCACATATTCGTGCGCATTTCTATAATTGGTGGCACTCTCAATTTTCTTACATTCCCATAAGTCTTTAAAATTCCATCTCATGCGCAACATGGATTCGATGTGATCACGGCATAAAGGGTTGGACTTTCTGTTGGATACTGCCACCTATCAATTTATTCTTTTAGATGAATATGGGTTCGCCTTCTCATAAGTCTATTAGCAAAATTTAATATATAATAACTCCGTAGATCGCCTCTATAAGCTTGTGTCAAGGCTCGAGCCTTCACGACCAGTAGCAACTACGGTATAAGTTCGAAGGATAAAATATTTAACATGATATTAGATTTAGTATAAGATTTACATGATATTAGAGTTAGTGTAAGATTTAAATCCCCAATTGTTGAAATATAATAAAAGTCTTTGGTGTACCAAGGGGGATTGGGCCAAGTGGTAAGCAGTTCAGTGCCGCTTAAGGAGGTCCCAAGTTCGAGACCTCACGTACCCAGACACCCCCTTGGGAGCCTCACTCGCCATTGTTAGGCGTGCGACCCGGGGCGACCAACGGATTAGTCAAATATAGTTGGCTAAAAGATGTCGTCTCACTGCTGGTGGGGCCTGCTTGGATACCGTGGCTGGCGACCAAAATAAAAGTCTTCGGTGTAAGAGAAAAATAAGTACAACTAGCTATTATCTTAGATCTTAGGGAAAAGTACAATTTTAACCCTCAACTTTTTTTCTTCCGTCACTTTCACGCTAAACCTTTTCAGGAGATAGATTTAGTTATCAACTTTTTCATAAAAGGATACTTTTAACTTTTTTATTATTTCAAGATTAAAATATTGATTAAATGGTAAAAATGATTATTTATAATAATAATTTTTTGATTAAAAAGGAGAGAAATGGATGGATGGATTTCCTGATAGTCACCATTTCGATCAGAGATCGCTAGTCACTATTGAAGAAGAGTTGACCACCAGTGAGAAATCGAAGACTAGGACCCCAAGTGAATAGTTAAAAAATCTACCATGATCAACATAGAAAAATTGAATTTCTGGGGTCCTATATAAATTTTAGGTGATTTTTAAGATCTAGAAAAATTAATATGATAAATTCAGATCCTGATCCCAAAAAACTTGACAGACCCAACACCGACTGAATTAATGCAACAATAAAATAAATTTTGGGCTCTTCACTTTCTCCGCCTCTTTTATTTATTTTTTTAGATTCCATTATTTTATTATTACCATATTATTATGAAAAAGGACCAATTTTAATTGAAAAGTTAAATTCATTGCTAGAAAACAGTAATTAAAAAAGGTCATTGGATCTGGTCCTTTCCCTCCTTCCTTGTGAAGTACTGTTGAAGTAAAGGGGAAATAGGGATAGGTCCAATAAAGTTTTGGGACGCAGCCCGGTAGCTAATGTTGTGAGCTAAGAAATTATTGGTCCGAGATTTATAATTTACGGATCATGAATCAAAATGGGAGAGAAGGTGTTTTACTCTATTAATCGTAAGGCACATTTTCTCGTTTTAGTAAAATTATGCATGCGATTCTTGTGAACGAAGAGAATTCATCCTATAAGAGTATTACTCATAGTGGGCCCATCCTGACCCATGAAAAAAAAAAAAAAAAGAAAAAAAGCTTCTATTAGTGCAGCAGTTTGAGGTTCCTCCGATGAGACAAATTCCTCAATGGTGTCTTCTGGCATCTCCTTGAAGAAAGAGATGCTCGGGGTTCATGGACAAAGCGTATTGAATGGCTTTTCATGGATCGATTCTTCTGATTTGATTCGCCATGCTTCGAGGTGCATCTGCAATCTTCGATCGATTTCTCTTGATGCCTGCAGAGGATCTGCTTGAAGCTGCATGAAACGAATTGAGTTTCAAACTTGTCAGGCATAATCGGAGAAAATCACTGCCTTTAAGATGAATCCATGTCTAATGTTCGCAGGAATATTCGATGAGTTGTCTACACTCATTGTCGGTTTAATCCAATCTACAACTATAGAAATGTTCCCCTAGGAGGTCAAGTCTCATTGGCCATCACAGATTGCTCCAAATGATACGTGAATCAGGGCAGTGCAACAGCAAGTGTTCTGTAGTTTCAGATTGCTGCTGGCAAAAGGAATGCTACTATAGTCCTATTGAGACCTAATCCTCTAGTGGGGGAAGATCTTCCCTCCAGATGAGTTCCCACAAGAGCAGCTTAAATCCCTCGTGTATTTTTAATCTCCACAGAAGCTTCCAGTGAGATAATTTAAGATCATCATAATGGGTCGAAAAAATTCTTAGAAGGTCATTTCTCACAACGACACGATGGAGAATAATTAATTAAATTGCCCTTATCAGTAATAATTATGACAACTGTTCGTGATGAGATACAGTCACATGAGAACTTCTCTGATGAGTCAGTCAGACAACTGCAAGGTTTCCAAGAAGCTTATCCTAGCTTCCTCGGTCAATTTTTTTCCTCAATCTCTCGCTTAATGCGAGACAATCTTAACACTAAAACATAAGTGGAATTGCGCTAATATAGTTAGTATTACTGCTAGTTATTCAATTCTTTTTATCGATTAAAGGATGGTAGTATAGTGATGACCTAACCACCCCTACTGCATAATGTTTGGGCTTCCGTGTTCAATCGCGAACACATCGAACGAATTGAAACAACCAATACTAACACCGGCTCCATCAACTTAACATAGTGTAAAGAGCCGATCTCAGCTAAGGCACAAGTTTAAGAGTCTCTTCTGACAATATTACTTAGAGCAGGGCTTGAATCTGTGACATCGACCATACCAAATAACATGAATAGTGAGTTTTAGACTAATAGATCACCGTTTTTGATAGTCCTAGTTATTCAATCTTGTCTCTAACATTCGGGTCAAAAATGGGGAAATGCCATAGATGGCATAGCGGGGGTGCCATCCATTACCACCCTTATTGCTATCCTCCATCTTATCTAGAAAAAATGTGGATCATCATATGTCGGCCAGTGCTTTCCATTAAAATATTTGCAATTTTGTCTATACTTAAAAGGACAGCAAGTACTAACTTGAATCGGTTCAAGTGATTTGACACTCGATCCTCTCAAGTAGTGGCCGGATTCAAGTATCCATACCATGAGAAATTTATCCTTTAATGGATCGATTCAGCTTGAATTGTATTAGTCAGTAGTTTAAAAGATTTTGCATGTTAGTGGTGCATAACAAAAGGGGAGAGCAAGTGTATATTTCTTAAAATTAAATTTGAGATATCTCTCTTCTTTTTTTTTTTTTTTTAATTTTGTCCTAAAAGCAAAACCAGGTCACAAGTAAAGGCTATTTGATAACTTGCAGGAGCAGCACGGTCATGGGTTCCCTACCTCTTTTGAAGATGATAAGGACCGAAGACTTTTTAAAAGAGGATGAGAATGGAAAAAAGAAGAAAAGAAAAAACAGTTTGGAAATTACATCAGTTAATGAAGAGAGAACATTCATGGCTAGAATTAGCATTTACCAACATTGCACACCCGCACGTTAGATTCTGCTCTATGTTTAGGAAATGGATCGTTCGGGTTTGCAGATATACTGTAATAGGTACTTACTCACCACCTTATCATGATATATGATTATTTAAGATTCTGTCATATTGTAGAATCGAGATTAGAGATCGAAAGCCCATCGATTCAGTTTTCTTTGATGGATGATATTTTCCTTGTCTTCCTAATTTTAACCGAAAATGTTGGTCCGGGGCTGAGGTGGGACATGACACGGTCACGGCCGAGGTCGAGATTCTAGGAGAGAGTCTCCAGTGCAACGATTATATCACGCTGCAATGCTGACGTGGTATTCCTGTCTAATAATGGTTTCTTTCGTTTGTTGCCAAATATGATGTAATATCATATTACGCTGCACTTACACAAAACATTAGCTCATGGACGCATGTCGGTTCATGTGCAAAACACATGTGTGAACGATCGCACCAAGGTTCGCTCTCAAGGAGTCGAACATCTAACTTCGTGAATTTCCACAGGAGTCGTACATACGTCCTATCCACTTGAGCTAACCCTTGGGATTATACACCAACCAAATTTTACAATTAACTTTATTTCAAATACCTCAGTCTCAAATTCTGACAATTTTTCTTGTAATCTTAATTGTCCATATAATCTAATAACACTTAAATCAAATAATCCCTAAATAAATATGAAAATACCGATAATAGTATGCCTTAATTGGACGGATCAGGGTGGCCTCGTCTTATACAGATGGTAGGACGAGATCCGAAACGGTTCAACTCGGGCGGGTAGAGGTCACGGTCAGCAAGCAAATGACAACCCGGGAATCAAGTGAGGCCGACGACGTGGCAGAACCAGCAAAATCTTAGGTGCCAGCTGTCACAGGGACATAACCGTCATTTACTCCCCCACACGAGGCATCGCCGGTCCCTTACCTTAATGGCCAAATTTGTACTTATACCAAAATTGTGAAATAAGCAATAATGTCTCAATATAAGGTAATCTTATAGGCTCTGTCATTATCAATTAATTAAGTTATCACCCTTATTTTTATAAGTAAATAATCACCGTAATTACTGATAAAAAATTATTAATTAATTACTAATAAAAATAATCGCCATAATTTAATTTGATATGATTTAATATGTCATGTTCCCCTACTAAAATTCTCATATTAGAGTTTTATTAATAGATAAAATTTATCCTCAAGAGTGTTTTATCCTTTTTTTATTCCACCGAATTTGAACTAAGTTTAATCAATCACATTTAAGTTTTATGAATGACGGAATATATACACCACTAAAATGCAAGATTTAATTTTCTAATTTTTTTAATTACAAATGACGTGGGTTTAGAAATTAATAGGAAGAAGGAAATAAGCTACGAAAAATTTCACTAACAAAAATCGGATCCGAACTCTTGATCTCAAATCGATGATGAATATAACATCACAAACTCCTTTTTTGTTTAATAATCGAGAATCGTGCCTGATAGGGGATTGCGCCCTCCTCGGGGTCTCATATTCACAACAGGAGCTAGTCGGGTAAATTCTCATATTGGTCTGCATGATAATCAAAACCTGAACTTAACTTACAAGTCGACGCTTACTAACTAATGGGTCTGTCTCGCATAGGTCCAACATCAGAAACTCATTTTCTCAATTTTCTTTTTTTTTGGGTTAATCTAAATTTAATAACAATATTAAATTTTTTTGGTAAATACGAAGGCCTCGGTGTTGTGGGGAAAAAAAAAACAAAGAAATACGGGCTATATGTAAAGTAAATCTGGCCGTTGATCTCTTTGGCGTGCAAGAGAAGGCCTAGCGAGGCCCAAAGAAACAATCGAAAGAGGGGGAAAAAAAGGCTCCGAACCTTCTCCTCCTTCCTACCATCTCTATCTCCTTCTCTCTCTAGACTCTCAACTGCTTCTCTCTCTTCTTTCACTCCCTTACCTCGAAGCAAGGATCTCTCCACAGTGTGAGGTGGAGAGAGAGGAGGAAGGAGAGAGCGGGAGTCAGAGGCGAGTGGCCGTCACCGAGATTCGATCGCCGGCGCATTTCATCTTGCCCCGCTTACGCTGCGCCGTGGAAACGATAGCTGCGGCTTAATGGATCTTCGCTCATGTACTCTGCATCTCTTCGGGTTCGAGCGGCGGCGTTTCGAGGCAGAGAGGCTGTTGCTCTGAATTCGCCGGGGACGAGGTTCGATTGCTCAGTCTCTTTGGTGGAATCGACTCGGTGACATTGGGATTGGGATTGAGATTGCGATTTTCCCTAAAACCCTGGCGAGCCTAAGCGGAGCCCTAGCGCTCCTCCGGTCGTCGCATTCATCGATCGTCGAGGATCGGTTTGATTTCAAGTCGAGAAGGAAAAAGAGGAGGGGAATCTCCAGCGTGAAGATCCTATGGACCATTCGGTTCTCAGCACTGTTCTCGGCCGTGGCGATTATCGTCCTCCTCTCGCCTTCCTTCCAGTCCTCACCGCCGGCGCACGCCATTCGGTCCTCCCACCTCAACTCATACCTACGACTGCCGCCGATGGAGCTCCCTCCCTCGCAATCGGCCGGTAACAGGTTTGCATTCCGAAAAGCCTCTACTTTCATCAATGCCAGAGAATGCGGCTCCGGCGACGCAGGGAAGACCAGCGTCTGCGACCCGAGCCTCGCCCACGTGGCGATTACTCTTGACGTGGAGTACCTCCGGGGCTCAATCGCCGCTGTACACTCCATCCTGCAGCACTCGTCCTGTCCGGAGAACGTCTTCTTTCACTTCCTCGTCTCCGAGACCAACCTCGAAACCATAGTGAGGTCCACCTTCCCCAAATTGAAGTTCAAGGTGTATTACTTCGATCCGGAGATTGTGCGAGGCCTGATATCGAGCTCCGTGAGACAGGCGCTCGAGCAGCCCCTCAACTACGCGAGAAATTACCTCGCCGATCTGTTGGAACCATGCGTGCGGAGAGTGATATACCTCGACTCCGATCTGGTCGTCATGGATGACATTTTCAAGCTGTGGTCCATTAGCCTCGGCACCAGGACGATCGGTGCGCCGGAGTACTGCCACGCCAACTTTACCAAGTACTTCACTGCCGGTTTCTGGTCGGACAAGCAGTTGTCCCGAACCTTCGCCGGCAGGCGGCCGTGCTACTTCAACACGGGGGTGATGGTGATAGATCTCGCGAGGTGGAGGCGGGTCGGGTACACTAGGCGGATTGAGCAGTGGATGGAGATCCAGAAGGCAGGACGAATCTACGAGCTCGGCTCATTGCCGCCCTTCCTCCTGGTCTTCGCCGGGCATGTGGCGCCCATCGAGCACCGCTGGAATCAGCACGGCCTTGGCGGTGACAACGTGAAGGGCAGCTGCCGTGACCTTCACCCCGGCCCGGTCAGCCTCCTTCACTGGTCCGGAAGCGGCAAGCCCTGGCTCCGGCTCGACTCCAAGCGGCCCTGCCCCCTCGACTCTATTTGGGCCCCCTACGACTTGTACGAGCACTCCCACTGAACAAGCACTAAACATGGTCGTGTTACTTTAAAATTCCACAGGGCCACCGCCGCCGCCACCGCTGCTGCCCCTACTCGCCGCTCGCTCCACCGGTAAATTCCATGAAAGGACGTAAAACAATTATCTCCCATCCTCCCCCTCCCCTTTCCGATGCTTCGCTTCTCAAATTTCCGATTTTTTTGTTCGCCATCTACATTCTCATTATTTTGTGTTAGTTGCATCTGATCTGAGATATTTCATCACGAGTTAGTATTCTTAGCCACTTGATTTTTCAGTTGTCACTGTGAACTGGTGTCGATTTGTAATCTAATTGCAATACTGATGCTTCTGGAAATAAATAAGAGGAGGACAGAGAGTCAATTTGATTAGAAATCGCCATGTTCCTTTTGTATTGATCCAGTGTCATTAGACTGAACAAGGAGATGGCCAACGGAGCTATCCTTCAATGAAGGTGGGGTGACGTAAGTTAGCATATCATATCGGATTGCACAAGCTTTACAGCTGGCTCCGCTTGCTGGCTCCGCGACATCCTTTGAAATTACAAATTTGCACTTCTGCAAAAACATTAAATTAATCTCGCCCTGCAACTGGCAGAACATAAATTACTGTCGGTCCATGGAGGAACGGGATCGGTTCTTGGGAATTTGCCTTCAGTTCTATTAATGGGAGTTGACTTACCAGTGGGGAGAACTGAAGGGGGCCATTAACTAGCATTCATTATCAATTAGTTAGTAAATCATTGAATTCATTCATTTTAGGCTGTGTCATCGATTATTAATTTTTTTATTAAATTATTAAAAGGTACACGGTTCAAACCTGCTTGGAGTCGGTCTTTATCTTTAGAGAAAGTCTCGATGCTAGTGTTATATATTCATCTAATTAGAATTTAATATGTAATCAATAATTATATAGTTAAAACTATTAAATCATAATAAATCTTTTAAAAATATAAAAATTCTAGTAATTTGTGATACATAATTGAAAAAATATATAAATTGTATAAAATGATTAAAAAATTTTAATAATTGATAAACTCTAATTGGACAAATATATAAATTATAAATTATAATTAGACACGCTGCTATGTGCACTTTTACTTATGTGTATATGACTGTGGAAATTAATCGAATGAAAATTGGATATCTGTGATATCAATAGGAAAAGAAAAAAAAGGAAAATCCTTAGGAAGCTCCATTTGTTGCAGAAAGGAAGAGGGAAAAAGGGAGCACGAGAGAAATGGACTTGCTTTAGCTGTGGACTTTTGCGACTTACTTTTACTTTGCCACTTACTTTATGACAACTAGACGTCGATCCGATAAAATTGATGGAAAAAAAGGTGAAAAATGCGAATGACAGGATAAAGTGTTAATTGTAACCAACGTTTAGAACGTCTAACTTTTTAGTAAATTAAATATGAAATTAAGTAATAAAATGATGAAAAATGAAGTAGTTTGATTTACATATAATAAATTTAGTGAAAGGTCGTCAGAGGAAAATCTGTGTAAAGTAAGAGAGCGAAAATTATTGTAAAGAAAGATTAGACAATGACCTGTACTACATATGAAATTGTAATTATATATATAATTTATCATAAAAATTTTAGGTGATCAAAGAAATAATAGTATAATAAAAAATTACGCAGGTGACCAAGGAAATAAAATTTAAGGTTAGGAGACTTTTTCTGAAAATTGCGAGAGCTTCTAGTGATCAAAGCATATTTTTTTTGTAAAAATTGCGAACGTCGTCAGAATTTAGAAATTTTAAAAGAGTGAAAGTAGATTATATGATTAAGAGAATCAGAAAGCAGTTGAGAAAATCACGAAAATAGTTAACAGAATATGCGAAATTAATAAAATAGATAAGTATACTGAAATTATGAAAATGATAAAAAAATCCTTGTCGGATCTTATATCATCTTATCTAAATTAAATAATTATAAACTAATTAATGACGAAAATAGTTAACAGAACATGAGAAGTCAATCGTAGAAGCAGTTACCTTACTTAATACTAATCTGAGTAATTTTATTGTGATGCACGATCATTTAAAATTTTTTTAACGTACTGTATTTGGGGGAATACGATAAAAGCGGGCCCAAAGAGTCGTACTGTTATACTGTGTATCCCATGCATATATAAAATGTGGCACAATATCAGATCAGTTCGGATGATACTTTAAAGCTGCTTATAAGGGCCATGAATATATGAGAGCCGTAACATTGCCCGGTAAGTTTGAATTGAATGCTCGTGGCAATTGTTAAATATCCACCTGTATCTGCAAGAGTTTTGAATCCGTTTCCACTTAAAAGTTTAAACTAATAAGTGGTGATACTTAATTATCTTATAAATATATTATTGTTCTCTTATTTAGTCAATACATGATCTTAACACTCCCCTCACGCGTAGTGTGTTAAGGGCCACAACCCAGCTTTGATACCACTTGTTGGAATTGCAATCGCTCCGATACTATTTATTGAGTCTTGCAATGTCCCGAACGAGATGATAAAATGAGAAATTCAGAAATTTGACATCAAATATACATGGTCAAACCACGGTTGTCAAAAGCGCAAAGCACACTTGAGGTGCAAAGCCCGTTTCGCTTGAAATGCAAAGCGGAAAAAAAGCGCTCGCTCCAGTGAAGTGAGATGCATATTATAAAGGAGATATATCTACTATTCTTATCCAATAAACTAACAATGTAAAACTGAGAGTTCTATAATGATCCATCAAACAAACAAACTAGCTATTACAAGGAGTCAACAACAAATTCGTATGAGCAGAGACAAACTAGAGACAGACCAGAGACAGAGCAGAAGCAGAAATAGAACAGTAAGAGCCAGAAGAATAGAAGAATAGTAGGAGCTAGCAGAAGCAGAACAAACCAAATACAGATAACTGACTAGAGGAAGAGGAGGAGGAGAAAGCAAACTGACAATGTAGATTGTGGAGTAGAAGCAGAAATCGAGCAAAAGTAGAAACCAAGCAGTAGGGGAAGCAGAGCAAAGACAAGCAGATGAAGAAGAAGACTCAGGAAGTAACACGAACGGTAGAGAAGGAAGCCCTAATTCCTATTGTTTTCTAATTGTTTTAACTTTTTACTGATAATAATAAGTGGGTGGTCTCACTTGTGGCCTAGGCCATTAATAAAAAACTAAGCCAACAAGTAGATTGGAATAGAGTATAACAAAAGCCCACAAGACAAGCACTTTGCACCCTAATAAAAAGTGTAGGAAGCGCGTGCTTTAGTGCTCTTCAGTGAAGGTGCTCTACTTTGCCTCTATTGAAGCGCCAGAGGTTCCTAGCGCTGTGCTTCATGCGTTTAAGTGAGCAGATGCATGCTTTTGACCACCCTAAGTAAAACCCTCAACGCAGAGGAAAACATCCCTGGATAAAGTAAGAGATTCCATGTGAAATTTCCATCTGACTTAGAGGAGATTGGGATCATAACCAACCTAAAAGCTCAAGTTGATAAGATTGTGCTATTAACTTTCATATAAACTAAGTTTCAACTCATCGATTCTCCGATGTGGAATTTATATATCTCAATATTTGCCCCCACATGTTAACATGTTCACACTTGATACATATCCTTAAACATCCACCATCAACAATTAACCTCGAGCTGTACATTTTTCTTTAGTACTCGGATAAGGGGGTAACTATCCATGAGACAGGCTCTCTTTTGTTTTTGGCCTAACAACTGGCCTCGAGCCGGGAATTTTTCTTCCGGTCTCGGACTTACGGGACATGAGCTCCACACTCGAGCGTGGCATGGTGTAAGCCGAAATGGTAACCTGCTCTGATACTATATTAAATATCTATCTGGGCCTACAAGAGTCTCCAGCTCGTTTCCACCTAAAAACCTAAGCTAATAGACTGTGGTACTCATTTATCTTATAAATTAATTATCGTTCTTTTATTTAGTCGGTGTCGAGTACTCATATAATGGGTTTTACAAGAGACTGGATCCATTTTCATCCAAAAGTCTAAACTGTCAGATGATGTTATTAACTTATCTTATAAATATATTATTATTCTTTTATTTAGTCAATGTGGGATCTTAATATCAGCGGCTGTCGGCATCCACGAACTGCATATGCAGGAACCGCCAGAACAACTTGATGCAAGGATTCGTCAAGTTTCATGTTGAATTTCTTATTGTTGTTAAAAAATTCAGGCAGCCGTTGAGGAGTTTTAAAAATATGGTCGGCCTGCCTCCTCCTTCTTCTTCTTTTTCTTTTTCCTCTGATAAGTGGTCGGCTTGCTAAATGGAGACTACATATATATGTATGTATGTATGTATGTTCGTCCTTCTGCCTGGTCGGCATAGGTGGCTGCTCGTTCCCTTTGCTCATCATGTGGTTTCCCGATTCTCTCCACCCAGCTGGATTTTGTTTTTTTAGTCTAGTTTCTATATAAACTTAGAAAGTTCAGTAAACCGGAGACTATGGAGGAGTGGTATAACCATACTGTTTTATATTTGAAATTAAAAACTTTTGAGTTTAATTCTTATTAGTGTAATTTCGTGTGCGTATTTACTCCCTTTTTCTATCTCCTTGAAGCAAGTGATTTATTGAGCAAAAATACTATAACAATTATTAATTTTTTGATAAGCCAAAGGAGGACGGAAGTAGCGGCGACCTAACCTCACCTGCTACATAATATTCGAATTTTTATGTTTAACTATAAATGTATCAGAGAAATATGTTTAAGAAATTAGTATTTACTATAATCTAAACTCAAAGAGTCTCTTCTATTAAATTTACTTAGAAAAGCTCAATTGTGGAACCTCTATTTCATCACATTGTACGAAAATTATTTTTAAATCACTAGACCAACGCTCAGTGATTGGTCGATTAGAAATTTCTCTATCCATGTTATTTAAATCCGAGAATTTATAGCAAATCATCCCATTATCTCTTCAATCGGAGCATGACACAGACTGGGCAGCCGGAGGTGGGGCGCACCCGGTTTCGTCGGCAAATCATGGGAATGGATAAACGTCGGTCGGTCTGTGATGGGAAACCCTTAGGTTGCATCATCATGCAAACAAACTACAACCAGTTATCTTTAGAAATTTTTTTAAAATTTTAAACTTTATAAAATATTTTATGAATAATTAAATTTAATTAATTAATGTCATTATATAAGTGTTAATTGTGGGATAAAGAAGACTTGCTAGTCTGTGACAGCTCCTTTTTGTTTTTTTGGGCATCGGCCGTGATTATTTCTCTAATCATTTGTCAATCCAACTGCCGTTACATCATATATGGAGAGACCCCTTTTTCCCTATGTTGAATTGAAGGTTTTATCGTTGTTAATATGGGTTAGGAACATATTGGGGAGATTGTTTCCTAGGTTGTCTTTTGATAATTGTGTTGTTACTTCAAGATGAGTATAAGATAAAATATTTTATAAGGAAGCGATCTTAGGAGCAGGAAACGAACTTTCAGCGAAAAAAGTTTAAATTAACACAATATCGTTCTAATTTTATCGGATGTCTCCCAAGAGACATTAAATAAGCAGAATATGCAATTGTCGTTGGCTAAGATTGAGAATGAGAGTCAAATATGAGGAATATGAAGTTTACTTGGCAAATATTTCGCGGCCTATCATTTTCCCTATACAGGCTGTAGCCTTGCGGACCCCATGGAAGCGATGGAATGGGACCGCCTTTGAGGACACGAAGTACCATGCAGATCTCTCGATTTTGTGTATATCCAAAGGATAAGAGAATCCTATACATGCTTCACACCTGCTAAAACATGAGCCGCTGCGCAAATAGACGTCCGATGGAGACCGCACCCCGAAGGATCGACGGGCTAAACTAAATACAGGTGGTTTGACGAGTGGTTCGCTTGGACCAGCAGGAGTAGGTGGGGTTATGAGACAGAGACAGTATAACGATAATTGGATCAAAGGTATTTCGCACCATTTGGGTGTTAGAAATTGTACACTAGCTAAGCTGTGGGCACTCCGAGATGGGCTCTGCTTGGTTCGCGACCTTGGGTTCGACTCTGTCATCATTGAACGTTCCAGAGGTGTGGAATGGCTCATGTAGGTATACAGTGAAGCCAACGGGGTCGCAGATTGTCTAGCTTGCTTTGGCAGGGATCACTGCATCAGTCTTACAAGCTTTAATATCCCAACCTCGGATGCATCTTTGTGTACTTTATTTGATAGTTTGGGAGGATATCAATCCAAGAAAATAGGATTTTATGTTGAGTGCACCGTGAACCATAACTGTTGTTAAGTTGAACTGATGAAATGCTTTTCATTTGTTACCACAAAAAGCATGGTTCATGTCCTCAGGCAGGACGATAGCTGGAAGTTATAATCCTACGTCATGTTGAGGACTGAATCATACATCGATTGGGTTAAAGAGTAAACTTGGATTTATGAGAGAATTGAGTGTCGCCACTTAATAGCTTAGACTTTTAGGAGGAAAAAGGACTCGAGACTCTAGCGGGTTTAGGTGGATATTTTACATGATATCATAGTGGGGTCGATCCTGAACTTACATCACACCAGACCTAAGTGTTGAACTTGTGGCTTATTAAGCCTGAAATTGGAAGAAAAATGTCAAGCTTGAAACCAGCTATTGAGTACAGAGAAAAAGTTTGAATCACATGTTAAATCGAAGATGGAAGAGAAAACCTGCCTCGTGGTAGTTTGTCCCTATCGAAACCGGAAGAAAAATGCATGGCTTGATGTCAGTTGTTGAGGTTAGGTGTTTGAGGGGCACTCGTCAAGTGTAAACACATTGACATGAGAGGATGGGTGTTGAGGATCAAATCACACGTCGATTGGGTTAGAGAGTAAACTTGAATTTATAAGAGAATTAGATACTACCACCTAATAGTTTAGCCTTTTAGGTGAAAATAGACTCTTGACTTTTATAGGCTCGGGTGGATATATATCTTAAAAATTAATAAAATCTGGGAATATAGGAGGATTGATTATCGCTATTTACCTCGTCAAGTTCAAGCATGAAACCTATGGTTATTAACTCTGAGTGTGGAACAAATTTGTCTCGTGATCAAATGCAGTATCATCACCTATTAACCTAAATTTTAGGGTCGAACATGTTCAACTGCATAAACAATGTAAATTTAACATATTTTTGTGCAAATTCACACATCACCAAATCTAAGTGTAGAAATCATGGTTGTTCAATTTGAGTATGAAACAAAATGCTCATCTCAAACAGTTGTTGAAAAGTGTAAAGTGCGACTCAAGTTTAGTTCTCCCATTCACACGAGTACAAAAGAAAAATTGCCAGCTCATAAACATTTATTGAAATGGGTATTCAAAGGCAAATGACAAGTGCAAGCTATAACGTAGGCAACTGACAATTTTGAGCTACATTATCAAATGGAAGTGGAAATACCATCTAAATATCATAATTATTTTTTTCATGTGTATCATATGGCATGCAAAAATTTAATAGGTCCTAACTAATTCAAATTCGAGTCAATTTGGCCAACTAACGGAGTAAAATACTTTGAGCACAGATTTTCTTAATTCACAATACCCGAATCCAAGATTTTATGTAAGAGTAAGAGATACCGAACCATCACAATTGACTCGCATCAATTAAATATCATATTTGTTGCACTTAGGTTCTTGAAACCATGCAAGCGCGGGCGTTCTCCTACTTTCTGTAATTAATGCAGTTGCCAACTACTTATTTTTCGCTTATACCAATCTCATCTCGGCCTTATGAAACTTGAGTTCGAAGAATCGCTCGTCTAATTGAAAACGCTACAACACTGCCTTAACTCTGACAGGGCTCCTTCCATCCACGCTTGCTCACGGAGTCATTGATCGAGTCACATTATCTATCAATCAGTTCATCTCCGGTGACCGAAAGCCGAAGATTAACAGAAGAGTCCATCGGAAAGATACATTATTCCCTGGTTTCATGAAATCTTCAGTCAGGCATGGCAGGCACTTCGAGGGGGAGGGGGAGGGGGAGGGGGAGGGGGGAGATGGGTCGGTCGTTCATGTGGAAGTGATTGAACTCAAAAGATTTTTATTTCCGACATCTGGGACTCTAAGTACTGTTCGTACTAAGTGATTTAGTATTATTTGGTCCCTTCAATATGAGTTTTGGATTGACTATTAATAAATAGAGAAAACTTCGAATTGAATTAGTTAAAATTATATTTTTTAAAATTGGATCGGACCGGAACCGGTCAATGCACCGGTTCCAAGTTCAATCGGGGTTCAATGGATTGAACCGGATACATGTAATAACCTTAAATACATAAGACATTAATAATTTAATATGCAGTCACAAATTCAATAAAATCATTCTAATAATATACAAATTTAACATAAAACATAAATTAAGTTCAAAATAAAATTTTTTACATATTTTAAGTTTCAACGACAAAAATGTCTCACATAGTCAAGACAAATCAAAATACCACATAAATGGCAACTTTTTTTTTCCCTAAATGGCAACTTCATGATGTAGCAATAGGCTAGCGATTTGTTTTCTTTTTTAAGTGGCAACTTTATGAACCAGCTAGGTTTTATGGGTTCAAACCAATTCATGAAAAAAGGGCAGTTCAACCCGGTTCCTGTCGAGTCAACATGCAAACTGAGTTAACTATGCAATCGGATCGGGCCAATTGCCGGTTCCAAGTTCAACCGATTGGACCGGCCGGTTCAGTCTGGTTTGCAAAACTATGGTTAGAATTTCGTAAGAGGGCGTTTCAGTCGAGTATTGTTAGATTATAATGTAAAATTATATTACATGAAAAATAATTATTTTACACGAAAAATGATTAGCAATTGAAATTATTATATTCGGTAAATATTATTGTAATAGTAAATAAAGTAATCATGATATAATATTGGATATCACAAAATTGTCCTTCCTCTGGTGGTCCCCACTGTAATGTTAGATTGCAGCCCTTTCGGGCTATAAAATCGTTACAACCAAAGGTCGGTGGCCCAGCAAAAAGGATTTGGCGTAGGAAATTTATAATGAGCTCAGCTTTACAGGCAAACGGCATAAAACAGTAAGAAATTTTCGGTGAAACGGTTATATTATGTGCCAATGATGATGCGGTATATTCGTACAATCAAAATTTAACATGTAATGAATAACTATGTATATATAATTACTAAATTTTAATATTTTTAAAAAATATAAAAAAGTCCTAATAAATGGTGAATCTACGTCAGTATTGTATGTGTGGTATGATCGCTCCATTAAGAAATTTCTCATAAAATAGGGTATAATCCTACAATTTTTCTTGTAAAGTGATAACTTTACATTGATCCAAACGGCTCCTTAATTTTTTGGACAACAGTGCTATGGATGAAACAAAAAAAAAAAAAGAAGGTGATGGTGCGGTACAAAGTAATGCGAAGTTTGCCCGAGGCTGTGGTTCAAATCTCTCAAGCTTGGCTGCTTAGGCCTATTAAATTTTGGTCGGAAGAGAATCCCTGAAAATTTTAGAACAATGGAACTCAAATAAGAGTATAAGATGCGGAGTAAAGAGAGTAAAATAAGATTATTTCACAAGCACGGGTTGGTTCCAATGGTTTAACGTCTCTCCTATTTTGAATAAGGTCTCGAGTTGCAGAAAGTGTTGTACGTAACGGTAAGGTACGTAACGTGGTAGTGCTGACGTGAAATCACGAGTCAATCAAATCAAGCCATTTTTATGGTTGTTTTTCTCCCCTTTCAGGCTTCATTTTTTCTTTTATGTTTTATTAAAACAATTATAAGAATAATTGAATCATATTGGCCGGTGGGACTACATCAGCATTGCCACGTGGTGTACCTGTTACACGCAAGGCGCTCTCATCGAGTTGGAGTCTTGTAATGGAGAAAAAATTTACGCTGAGAGAATTTTG
Organism: Lagerstroemia speciosa; assembly: GCA_037672795.1. Classification (NCBI taxonomy): domain Eukaryota; kingdom Viridiplantae; phylum Streptophyta; class Magnoliopsida; order Myrtales; family Lythraceae; genus Lagerstroemia; species Lagerstroemia speciosa. The sequence continues at coordinate 4,663,336 of CM075299.1, forward strand.
CCCTTTAATATGTGGATCAAATTCGAATCAAGATTAGTCAGGATTTATTTAACGTTTAGATATCAAAGGCCACATACCAAAAAAGAGAAGATAATTTCATTAAACAGGAAATAAAATAAACAAAACTTATATAATATCTTTTAAATTTATGGAAGCAAATGTCTTTAAACTTCTAAAACCATCTCCCCCTTCAAGGATTTAATTTTTTTTCTTTTGGGTACTACGAAGGCCGGCCTCGTCGATAGCCAACGCGTAAACATGGTGCGCGCCGTACCTTATGTGCACATTGAACTGAACGGCCTTATACAAAAGTAATAGTTGTGTCGGTGCCCTTCCTTCCTCTTAGATTGCGTATCCGATTTCGGCCGAAACCGTGGATTTCGATTCAGAGATCACATCGAGAACAGAACTTGAAGAAGAGGCTCTGTCTGTCACGAAATAGTTCATCGCCTGTCGCTGTATTTAGAGCACGTGATGGTGTGAGGGAAAGGAACAAAACGGAGCAAAGAAGCGGACAAATGCCGGGAAAGAGGACGACTCGGGGAGAGGGGAGGAGAAGAGGCTTTACAGCTGGAGAACAGCCGTACGGTAATCTCAAAGGGGGACCATCCACCTCTTCTTGGTCGACCACATTTTGCTGTCCTGCCAAAGAGATTTTATGCAGCTGAATCGTTTTGAGCCGGATTCCAGTCCATGGATCGGATCTCTTCGGTCCTTGAGGTTCGGGAAACCCCGGGATGGATCGCACATCTAGGGTGGCGAACTCTGGATCGGCCTGAGGAGAGTGCTAAATTCCGGCATTGTAAGAGTTCATTACCTGATGTAGTGGATCGTCTTAGCATTTAACTCACCTCTCATCACTGCCAACAATGTCGGACTAGTGGTACGAGGCTCACTCCTATGTGGTTTGACGAGATCAAGGTCACGGGTTCAAGTTTCATTCTAAGCATTACTGCCAGAAGATACTCTTGAGCTTGTACCTTGATAGATACCGACTTCTTAGATCATACTAGACCTTGATGGTGCTACGTTGACGGGGTCAGTTAGTATCGGTTGTTCAGTTCATCTGATATGTTTGTAGCTGAACATGAAAGTCGGAACATTACGCAGCGGGGGTGACTGAGTCGTCATTACAGCTGCCCTCCTTTTACTGATTAAAAAAGAACTCGCCGCTCACCGGTCGATGTCAAAATCTATTTTCGATTGCAGTCCCAACATATTTGGAGTCTTCGCTTTTTCCGTCCTTCGACTTTGGACAATCCCCATTGATCAAGTGATCTTTTTTTTACCATAAATCCAGCAAGTTCCTCTCTCATTCCTCGACCAACTCCTACCACACGACCTCGTCTCACCCGATCTGTCCTCCCTAACCGAGTCTTCCCTTGCGTCTGGCACAGTAATTTGTTACCTCCTTCTTCAATTCCTTCAAGTTCATCCGCCATAGCTAGAAGGCATAGGTCCCATCGAATTTCTCTACCTCGAAACTCACACTACACGTCTACAAACTGTGGATATTAGCTTGTTAGGATTGTTGGCCCACAGTGTTGGAGCGAGGGGATGAAAATGAGAAGTGCAAGACAACTGATGCTAGATAGACGTGTGGTAAGAAGCCTCAAGGTTGAGGGAAAAGCCCATGGAAGGAGAAAATCTTGCATGTAACAATGTGATCATATGATAATATTTGTATGGTGACACGACAGTTTTAGAATTTTTTTTCATTTTAGATTTTATAGAAAATTTATTAAAATTGAACTTAATTTTATTAATTGGAATCATTACGTAGACTTTCTCGGAAGGAAGAGGAGGGGATTTAAGAGATTATAATAAAGATATTTTAACTAGAGATGATACTGACAAGACCCAAGTATCATTACAACCTCACCAAGAAAAGACACACCACCCAATCAATACCCATGATCTCAAAATAGAGAGTTGTTAATGGTAATGTGGTATATCCGTCCAATTAAAATTCACCATTTATATATTTGTTTAATTAATGGCTCACCATTTATTAGTTTTTTTATATTTTTATCAAAATTTTAAGATTTAGTGAACGTCTATGTATAATTATCGATTATATGTTAAGTTTTAATTTGACGGATAGATCACGTAATCACTGACACGTTTTATGATCGCTCTACTAAAATTTTTCTTCCCAAAATCGTGTTTCTAATACTGTTTTCTATCTTTATATTAACTCCGTAAGCCTCTCTTATCGTGTTTCTAATACTGTTTTCTATCTTTATATTAACTCCGTAAGCCTCTCTTATCACGGAAAAAATTAGTTTTCTAATACGTCTCCCTTAATATAGAAAATATTCTCCATCTACAGAATATTTTCTAAATAAATAGATAGTGAGATTACATGAAATCCCATTTTCGGGCTCTGAGTCTGCCTTTCAACTCATTTCTCTGTCTTTTTCATGTCTCTGAACATCCGGCTCAGTGCGAGACATGTTAGCTAATACATCGGGATGCACGATCTAGTTGTTATCCTCCAGATGACTTGGTCGGCCGATTCTTTTGTCTGTTTCCTCTGTTCAGCTTGTAGGTATCAAGTTTACCGTGGCTGGCAATCGGCCAATGGAGTTAGTTGACTTGGTACGAAAATATCGAGCTAAGTCGTGTTTGTAACAGTGTTATCACTTGATAGTATTTATTCCCTTAAAACCAATTACTAAAACTTAATTATTTTTAATATTTTTCTTATAAAATTCTAAAAATAAAACAAAAAACATAATTGAATCCGGTTGATTGGTGTCAGCATGTTACATGCACGACTGAATAAGAAATATGAGTTTATAAGAGAATTGAATGCCGTCATTTGTCAGTGTAGACTTTTGGATAGAAATGGGTTCAAAACTCTCGTAAGCCCATGTGAAAATTTAATATGGCGTCAGAGCAGGTCGATCTTGAAATCACAACACACCAGGTTCGAATGTGAAACTCGCAGCTCGTTAAGTTCGGGATTGGAAGAAAAATGCCCGGCTCGTGATCAATTTATATAGCACGGAAAAAAAAGTCCAATTGGTATGTTAACCCAAGAATGGAAGAGAATGCCTGTATCGTGGTAGTTTGTCCCCCTTATACCAGAATGGAAAAGAATTACTCGGGTCGATGTCAGTTGTTGAGTTAGGTGTTTAAAAGCACTTGTCAAGTGTGAGCACGTCATCTCGTCAGGGCAGGTGCTGAGAGTTAAATCCCACACCAATTAGATTGAATAAGAAACTCGAGTTTATAAGGTAATTGAATCCTACCACCTATCAACTTAGACTTTAGATGGAAATGAGCTCGAGAGGCTAGTAGGCGCGGATGAAAATTTAATTAAAAAAATCTCATTATTTCGGTCAACGCAAACACAAGGACGAGTTGATGGCTTGTTGGAGGCCCAAATGTGTTCAGGGTCTGTGTTTGCAAACCCAATTAATGTCCAAATGCATTCGGGGATTGGGCCCAAATATCTCACGTTTGAGTTTTACCTACGTAACCTTTTTCCAACATTCTCCGCCAGTGAGTAAGGATGCTAACGGGCAGGGTCAGGATGGGTATTTAATAAAATCACTTGTCCTGCATCCTTGACCCGTTGACTCATCCCAGTCCGTGACCCATTACGGGATAGCTCGACCCGACCCATGCCTTGGTCTGTGCGGACGAGTCTGACCCGACCCGGCTCACCCCAGTTTGATCCAATTTACAAAAATAGTTAATAAATATTATGTTAAATATAACTTAAAATGCAAAGTGAATTCACCTAACTAAAATTTACAAAATTTTAAAAAAATAAAATAAAAATTATTTAATTATTAAGAAAACAGTTCTAACCTATCAAATAAAAATTAATTTTCTACTGTATTATATTATAAAAGAAATTTTGGAAGGGTAAGTGGGACAGGCCTTGCAAATTCGGTTTTAAATTACCATTTCTAGGTTGGAGACATGGTTTTAAGGTCGGGAGATGCTCGAACCAGGGACCTTAATTTCTGATATATTTTCTGGAAAAAAAAGAAACATATTGGAAAAAAATTAGATGAAGGTAAAAAAATTACTAATAAAGGGATAAACAAAGAAAGAGTGAACTCGAGAAAGGACGAAGAAAGGGGGTGGAAGCAGAGGTTGCACCACACCACATCATGGACCGACATAACATATGTTGACCTCAGCGGACAAAACAGCCCCTGCGTCAATGCTCACAATACTCTACTTTCGAGGGTAAAGTTGTCATTAGATCCCGACGCCGCCTGCGCAGAAGCTAAGCCCGTCTTTGTCCGTGTCGCCTGTGAATTGCGAGGGCGAGGAGACGCCTTCTTGAAGAAGGAGACGCCTTCGCGAAGAAGGCGAACTGATGGACCTATAAATCAATCGAAGAGCATCAGTTTCCTCTCCCCCAATAGAGAACCGACCCAGTAGTCGCAGGAGAAGATCAGAGGGGGAGTGACACCGTAGCCTGGCTTGTCCGATTTGAATCTGACCCCCTTCGTCCCTCTTTTCTTACCCATCAAGCTCTCCGATTCACCCACAAGGGTACCGCCATGGATTTCGATTCTTTGGACTTGGATGACCCATCAACGTCGTTGAGAGCCCTCAAGTCTCGCTTTGGTGAGGAGTATTCCTTCCTTCCTTCCTCCCTCCCTTCCTTCTTCTGGTTCTTCTGTACTATGTCGTGCGATTAGTTGTCTGATTTGGATGGGTTTTGCCTGGTTGTTTAGAGGATGAGGGAGACGAGGATGAGGAAGTAGAGGATGATGGGGGGGTGTGCCCTTATTGCTCGGAAGACTTCGATGTAGCCGAAATGGTGGAGTACCATATCCGAGAGGCTCATCCTTCTAGATCAGATTATGATTCCGAGGTTCAATTTCATCTGTTTCGCTCCTCCACTGCCTTCTTTCATGTAATCAAAATTGCATCGCCAGAAATTACGGGAAACCTTGCTTTCGAACAATAATCCCTGCTGTTTTGATAAAGATAGCCTTGTGTTATATGCTGATAACTCGTTAGAACTTAGTGGGCACCTGTAAATTTCCGGTCTGTTCATTCTTCAGTTGCAGGGGCATGGATTTAAACTTGTAATGATTTTGCATATGGCTTCTTCTTCTTCCCTTTTTTTTTTTTTTTGTTTTGGCTTCTTGCTACTGCTGTTACTCGTGATGAAATGGTTTTTTTTTTTAATTGAAATTGTGTTAGCAACTCTTATTTAGATCAAAGATAGAGGCAGGACTCAGAAGTCAGATGTCCCGCTTGAGTGGGTTATATATATGCAATTGGTCTTGTCGTTGTTGTTTCTTCTTGGTGTGCAACTTTTATATCAATGGTAGAAACATATAGGTAGGGAGCAAAGCCAGTCACTTGGCACACGAACTCAAACTTCAATCAACCCTTTTGATTTGATTGTGTTGCTTACTAGGTTTCTCGTAGGATTGTTTTGTTTGCCATCATTTTTCTCTTGCGACCTTTGGGGTGGGACATGCTGAGGGTGTTATATTTTCCATAGGTTGATTTGTTGATTAAGAGCCCTGTGAATAAAAACTATGGCTTAACTGGGCAAGGTAACCAAGGTGTTACAAATTCAGAGGCATTGGAGTCATCTTTGTTGTAAAGTTTTATGAGAAAAAGATCAAATTAGGTCTCAAGAGGATAATCGGTGTTTTACTACCAATCACAAGTTTCATCTTGCACGCAGTTTAATGAATCTTCCACTTATTTAATGGGATGGTTAAGAGATTATCTATGGTTAAACTCTTCACAACTTATCACTGGATAAAACACCTAATATGAGGGCTTGCTCACTGGACATGTTTCTTGGGATTATTTTTGGATTCTATCCTTTGTTTTTCTGATTTTGATGCAGATCAATTGAAATTATTGATATCCCTTCCTGTTCTCGATTAAATGTTACTAATCAGTGCAAGCAAATTTGTACCTTTGCAGAGATGTCCTGTTTGTGCAACAAGGGTACGGACCGACATGGTTGAACACCTTATAACTAGGCATAGGAGCAGTCTTGATATATCCTTTCTGTTATATGTGGTGCAGCAAAATCTTTTATAACTTTTTGCCATATGTTTCCCATACTTCTTCCCTTTTAATCTTGAGGTTCCTTAACTCAAACCTCTACATGGAACAATTGTTGAAAGTCATGAAAGCCGAGACCTATTCAGATTCTTCCTTTTATGATGGAAAACAGTTCCGTGGGTCTTCACAGACCACTTCCCCAGAGGCTGAAGCAGCATTCAGTAAATTGTTATCATTTATCTGTGAGGTGCCCCCTGCAGATGAGGCTGAAGCTTTACAGTCTAATTCATCAGCACCAGTCAGCTCTTCTTTGGAGAAGTGCCCTAATGAGGAAAAGGTGGAAAGGTATGTGCTGCTCTAACTGCTTTTTGCACATTGATTATTTTGTGTTCCCTGTGTTCCTGCTCTTGGGGCTCACATTTCAATTGATTGTTGAGGAAGAAAATCATATCTGTTTTGTTTGAGAATCCTAGGGAGCATTGTCATGTTACCGCCAAACAGATAGGATTTAAACAGGAATAAAGGGGTGATGTTGTTGCTTACATGCTAGCAGAATTTAACTCATCCCTAAGTCAAATTTTAAGAGGATCCAAAAGACTGAAAATTTATGCTGACAATGGGTGTTTTAACTAAACTAGTTCTTTATGTTTTTTCCTTTCTGATGATTTTCCACACCAAAAGATGCTTGAAGGAATTGTAATTAAATGTGAAGGAAGTTGTTTTTTTTTTTTTGGGGTGTGGAGGGGTTCCCTTCAGACTTTAGGGATTACGTATACTTCTCAAGATAAGAAATATGAGTGATAGAAAGTTTCGTTGGTTCTATTGCTACCGGTTTTCTCAGTTCTGTTTTTGTCTTCGTGAGGAAGCAAAGAAAGCATAGAATGGTTTTTGGCGCCTTTGCCAATATCTTTTAAAGTGAATGCCGCTGTCCTAATTTCTTAAGTGAAGGAGAAGAGAGTGGTTTGGGAACAGAAGTGGGCCACTGTTTTCAGATCCTTATTAAAGTGGCATGCCTGAGTAAACAATTGTGTAATGTTTGATATGAAGGAATGGAAATGTTTAGGAACAGAAAATGCATTTAGAACTTGATGTGGTGACAATTCTGTTCCATTTCACTTGACAGTTTAATGAAGAAGGCCAAACAAGCCTTGGCAGTTGTGAATAGTTGGCACTCTCCAAGATCGCCCTTCGATAAAGCATGACACTAACATTTTCCATAATACTTACCGCTCCTTCTCTTTCAGGGGCAACCCTTACTATATTCTATACTTAACTAGAGGGGCTGAAGATTGTCTGTGCAGTGATATTTCTGTTGAACAAATTCATGACACGGTCACCAGGGCTTTGGGGAAAAGATGTCAATCGATCACCCTATACCTGGATTAGAGATTATTAATGGCTTTCACTCTTTAACTGACCTATATCTTACTCTTTATATGCAGGACCGATCACCCATCTCCTACACTAGAGGAGAAAGCAGCAGGCAAGGAAGCAAGATCGAGGTGCGACTTCGTGCGGGAACTGACCTTCTCTTCCTTCTTCGACATGGACTGATGAGGTAGGGCTTGCGATTCTCATCTTGGAACCTATTCGCATGCCCCAACCAATTCAGCACTTCTTTCAGTTGGGCACTCGGTCTTCTATACATGAAGTCGCTCCCCACTGTAATGGAAGGCTCTGCAGGTATCTAAGTTTGTTTATGTAGGATCTCTGCAAAGGATAATACACCTTTTTTTAAGTCATCATCAATTGTTTATGAGGCATTAGTGCAGAATGGGGATTGTATTTGTACTCCATTCATCTCCATGCCTTTTGCTGACTCCCGTTCCCGTGTTTCTTGGATAGTGCAACTTCTCCGCAATTGCCATGCTTTGATTTAACTTCATATTTGTATGTGTTAGTGCGGTAGTGAAACTGGGGATCAGGTTGTTCCCGTCTGCCTAGTGGTTTAAAACTCACTGATGATGGAGCCAGTGTCGGTATTGGTTGCTCGGTTTGTCTTATATGTTTATAGTTGAACACGAAAATTTGAACATTATGTAACGTGGTGGATAAGTCGTAACTATTGTTGTCCTCGTTTAATTTATCAAAGAAAGAAAAAGAGAGAGAAACCGAGCGAATCATTATTTTCAAACCAAACTTAAGGTAAAACATCGGTCGCCAAAAATGAATTAGCGAGATAGGAAAATCGAACTATTAATTATGTTCAAAACCTTGATGGGTTATTCTAATGATTAATATTCGTTTGCTCGTTAGGTTCAATTTGATTGGTATTTGCTCGTTATAAGAATGGAAATCGGAACAAAAAGTTTAAAAATAATTGAAGCTGCTTACGTGAACTGAACTGAACTGATTTCCTATATATCTAATTCTCGTACCAGTTCTAGGCAGTCGGTGTGCCAAAATCAGAACCACAATCGAAGTACGGACTCTTTAACATCTTACATGGATACTGCCCGAGTTACAGTAGGTTATATCAGCAGCCTACAGGCATGTATCGGCCCTGTCGGTTGGGGTACACTGGATGCCCAGAATCAGAATTATGGTACTTTTATAATTTGAATGAAACGTTAGGGGCAAACTTGGTAGAAAATGTTTTTAATTAAAATATTTACCGTAGGAATGACTATTCCTCCTCTCGTCGATGGAACCGTGGGAAAAATCACCATGAACCGAATAAGAAAATGCCCTCATAGATTGAAGGAAATTTTGATAGGGTTTAAGTCCATTGACTTAATTTATGTAATATGAGTTGGGTTTAAAAAAGATCATGAAGAGACCAAGTTCACGTAAGCCCATGGTGGAATGGTGAGAATTTAATCTCGCATTAATAACGAATGACTATTTAGAATGGTTCATAAGAAATGAGTGTCTGTGGTGGGTAGCATCCTTAGCTACAATATACGATTTACGTTCACCTTGCGTGCCTGCACAGGGGTGCAAATTGGAGGCCGATTTCGTTGAACTCGTGTGCATGCAGGTGGCGGGTGTGCTGTACACTATTGTTTTCTTTTATACGACTAATCTTTATTTCTATGATACAATCTTTCTAGCATGACTTCGTGTCCAAAGAAAGAAATCTTTTTTTTTTAATTATAATATTTATCATGTAATTGTGATCATCGAAGTTATTTTATTATATTCGTCTTACGGGAGCGAGATTTTAAAAAATCAGACTGGTCTTTCCATTTTTCCTTTGCGTAATCCAATTAGAGAAACTGAATCAAGAATGAAATGAAAACTTCGATTTCTTTCGATTTCTTCGTACCAGATGAGATCAAAAGGTTTCGATGACGAATCTCGAGAATCATTCGTCTGGGGCCTCTGGTTTTGGGATTTCTGCTTCAGGCCTCGATGCACACGTCTGAGTCAAGTATCCATTCCTTTTCGGCCTGCCTTGGTGACTTGTACAGGAAAATTTTATAAACTTGTAACCTCAATTTAAAAACATGTGTAACTCAGTTCAAAAAATCGTAGCCCAATTTAAAATTTCATAATTTATCAGTTACAATTCATTCAACTGACATTATAGCTCTTTAAATTAAAGTTACGGTTTTTTAAGAGTTGTGTATTATCAGTTACGATTAAAGATGGCAATGGGCCGGGGGTGGGCTGGGTACTTGGATACCCGAACTCGCCCAGCACGGGTTAGTTCGGGGCACGGGTCGCATTACACGTGAGGGAAACCGATTAGTACTGTGTAAAAAATAATTCAAAATATGATATAAATTCACATATTTATGATAGTGTAATTAAAGAAATTTAAAAAATTAAGAATTTACATAATTTTGATAAAATAGAGCGATTATTATCTAATTTATTAATATATAAGTATTTATAAATCAAGTGAATTAATTTTAAAATATATAATTATATAAATATGATTGGGTTGAGGCGAGACAACAGTCAGACCCAGGCCAGTCCTTACCTGTGCATGGGACCGGGGTGGGTCAGCGGGTCCAGATCTATTTTACCATCCTAGTAACAATTTCTTGAACTGAGATTTACAACCGACGATACAACATTGCCAGAGGTTTTGTAAAGTCCACCAACTTGTACACTATACTCCCTGAGGTCCAGCCTAAGTGATAGGGGCGAATCCAAGCAGCTGTGGGGAACCTTAAGCTTGGGAAAATAAGTTGTGTCGTATTTAAATGGGTTTTTATCATAAAGTCTTAAATTCGTACACAACTTGTGCAATAACGGGCATGACATGTTTAACCCGTAATTAAACGTGTTTAAATGTGTACATCTAGACACATACCGAGTTAACACATTTGTCTACATAAACATGTTAAATGGATTAATATGTTAATTACACATGTTAAATACATTTAGTTAAATGGGTTTAGTGTGACTTATTGAATTGTACGGTTTTAACCTTATTTAACACGTTTATTTACACGGATTACACGGGTTCGACCCATTTACACACAAAACATGTTTATATTCAATCATAATCTGCCTAATTTCGCATCGTATCGTGTCAAAAATTACGAAGTTTAGAAACCTTCAATGTTGTAATAAGTCCAAGGGAGAATCTATGTAAATAAAAATATTGGGAAGTATATAAAATAACCACTGCTTATGATAAATGAAAAATAATTTTTTTAAAATGGATTTTAATAGGACACGCCAAATTTCCATTGGATTGAGTTATATCCAACTCAAAAGGTATGGAATTTATTTTATTATGAAATTACACGAGTTAAAAATTTTACAGTATGACCAACAAAATATTTACATTAAAAACACGTGAAATTCTTGGATTACAGCCAAAGTTACGTTGACAATATTTATCAAAATTTACAACCGATCCAATATTTTTCCGAAAAAACATCAGTTTCATATTCTAATATATGATCCAAGAAAAGTTTACTTCTCATAATTTAAAAAATAGTCGAACCAAATCATGCACAGTTAAGACATTTCATAGCTCATTGCCACCGCAAATCCAACTCCAAAGATAGGAATGGAAAAGGAGAAGAAAAGCCGACTCTCTGCATGTGGAGGCAATGAACCATTCCACAAAGTGGGAGGAATTAAATCATTAAATTGGTCGAATTTCATTTATAAAATGCAAGCAGTCTTATGATCAGCACACCCTTGAAATGGAAAACTCCGTACTCTTTATTTATTCACCTTCCACACAAGCATCCATCTCCAAAAAAAAAATTATTAACTAAAAATACTGAGAAATCTTTATATTAACTGAGACTGTTACGTTACTGCTAGACTCGGTTAATAAGTGTACTCGACACGTCTAAAAAAGTGACATATCATCTTAAAAAGTGTGCACGATTAAGTGATTAAAATGATGATGCAACACTGATACGGATTGGTTACAATGTTTTAGCATCCTTTATTTTTAAGTAAAGAATCGTGTTTGAGTCATGTGAATGGAGCGAATCCATTGTAGCACAGTTTTATTCCTTAAATAGTCGATTCGACTAAAACTTGAATTGATCAAAATCCAATAATTTTCTTCATGTCAGGTGATGTATAACGGATAAAAGAAAAAAAGATAACGTGGCACTTTCTTTTAGACATGTCAAATACCCTTCGACCAAGTTTACATCTCGGTTGAAATCTCCTTGGGGCCCGGCCTGCACCTCTAGATTTACCATGTCATTTGCACTTGTAGACGTGCACGCAACATGGTCGTGGGATTAGTTAGGTGAAACTCGAATATCTCGTATTATCGAGAAATAGTTTTCAATCTCGGCTCACCAAAGAACTGTAGCATAAGGAAAAGAAAATTAAGGACACGGTGATGGCTTCTCCCTTTCTCGGATCTAGCAAAAACAATTACATTCCTCTGTAGAACATGGCCCCACATCAACAGCTTTATGATGGGTCTCACACACATCGATCTTTGGCTTAAAAAAATCTTCTCCAACTCAATGCAACAGTGGCTGGTGCTGTTAATTCGATTAATTTGGAAGGGCTGCCCCTCGGACAACTCATTTTTTTCTCTTCCAGAAAAGAAAGGTGCCCTCACAGCCTTTTTCTCCTTTTCTTTGGAAGATCTAGGCTAACACTAGCCATGCATAGAGGCCCATCACTGATGAGTAAAGAACCCTCAAACTCAGTAGATATTCTTTGAGTAGAATTCTTGCCCTTAGACTTTTCCTAAGTACCTTAAGAAGTAGGTTGTTGTACCAGTCGATTAGGGGGTTCGGGGTGGTCGGGTTCGGTCAGAATTCCTATTTTAACCGGTCTTCAATGTGGTTTCTCTTTTATATTCCCTCCCTTTTGTCCCTCTATGGTAACATCCAGCCATGCACAATCTTTTATTCATAAACAGTCTTTTATTTAAACATCCACTACAAGAAAATTACTGAATACCGATGGATATTTCTGAGGGATATTATCGACGGAACACAATCCATCGTTAATTCTGATGGATAATCCGTAACAATTTTTCGCGGAGTTATCCCATCGGATATCCATCGTAAAAATGCCAATGGAATAACTGTCAGAAAATCAATCAGTATGTCATGGCGGGAAGCATGAGGGAGTGTTACGATGGATAATCTATTGGAATTATTAATGGATAATCCGTCAGTATGTCACGGCCGAAAGCATGTGGGATTTTACCGATGGAATTTACAGATGGATAATCTATCGGTATTTGAATTTCGTCGGCGGGATTTTTCCCATTCTTTGACGATAAATAAGCCAACTTTTTGATGGATTACCAACGGAATATCCATTGGTAATTTGTCGGTATTTGAATTTCATTGGCAGGATATTTCTGACTCTTTGTCAACGAAGCCAATTTTCCAACAAATTATCAATGGAATATTCGTCGGTAATCCATTGAAAATGTTCTTATATACATATATATATCCCGAACTCGGCTTCTCCTCTCCCATTTCCCTCAACGATTTCCTTCTTGAGACTTGCATATTCATGCCACCACCCACCAAGCCTGAGCCTCGATGCCTGAGTCCAACCACTAAGCGAGTGCACCATGAGCTACCCAAGCACCAGCCCTAAGGTCCGCCAAGCCCCAGCCCTAAGGTCCGCCGAGCCCCAGAGAGCTGGACCAGCAGCCCCGACCATTGAGCCCCACCAACAAGCCCCACCAAGCCATGACTAGCCTCGTCTAGCCCCACCCCTAGCCCACCCAGCGACCAACCATCACCCCAAGCCCCGGCCAGACCCATCAAGCACCATCTCAAGCCCCTACCAAGCGCCACCCCGGCAGGGTTGGCCACTCAAGGCCCAGCCCTGCCACCCATGACCACCTCTAAATTTTATTAATGATATTTTATTAATTTAATCAATTGATAAATTTAACATATAAATAGTTATTAGATAAAATATATCAATATTTGTAAAAATTTGGTACCGATGGATCGCTGACGGGCATCCGCTGGAAGACACTTCGGGGCTTACCGACGGATAATCCATCGGATGTCAAGCCGTCGCGTGCCATTGGTAATCCATTGGTAATTATCTATGGATCTATCATCGGTAGTTCGTTGTTCCCGATGGAACGGATATCCATCGGGAATCCGTCATAATTAAATTCTTGACAATAGAAAATGTGATGCCATGTATCCGTTGAAAAATAACAGTTTGCTTGTAGTGATTGAATTTGGCAAAATCTTTATGGAGAAGTGCAAGATGCTTATTATCGATCCCCTCGGGACTGAAAAATAGTAAGGAAATATATGGTGCTAAATGTAAATGTGAACTAAAGTTAGGGTAAAGCTTTCAGTGAAACAGAAAATCCACCTTGAAAAATCCTATTACAAAAAGGGTTGTTGCAAAGCAAATGACCCCTAGCAGCCAGCCTTGCACTACAGCACGAGTGCATCAAAAAACTCTTTCGATGAAGGGATTATTGTGAGGTGGGATTCCCTCCAATTTCCCCTCTAGTCGGTCTTTAAGTGTAAGACTGTAGCGATTATAATCAAACACTCAACAGAGTATTTTATAGTAATTTTCAATTCCCCGAGTATAATTAGGAAGGATTAGTGGGGGAGACGAATGTGAGGGGCAAAGAACTAAAGCATTGTCATTTTTTTATAGCAATTGTTGGTACCAAAAGTATGTGTGGAGTGGCTTTGCTCTCATAATGTACCGAGGAAATGCTTGTTTGCCCCCACCACATCATCAGCATTGCAAAAGTAACATTGCATGATGATATTCTTCCTCCTCCTTCCCTTTTCCCTTTTTCTACATTTATATTGCTTCTTTACTTACCCCAACTTTTTTCTTTTCCCCCATTCTTTCCTTTCATCATAATGATCAACCACAAATTTAAGTAACATTTGTTTAGTTGTTGATCATGAAGAAACTAGGATAACTATCAAGTCGTGTCTGGTAGTCAGCTCAACCAATTTGTGTTAACCTTATGATATTTCTGATCGATTAGTATAAGGCACTTTACATCCACTTTAGGTGTATTTCATGTACTAGACCCATCATATCTATCACTTCTGTTTAGGTCGACGGGGTAATTTAACTTGTTTGGATGAAAGGTTATGCGAGATTACGGACAAAAGTCTCTGTAGAAACTGTATAAAAATTATTCTATTCTCTTAATGATGAATCCTGATATATTATGATTTTGGAGTAGGAAAATTTTATGATTCAGTAAGAGTAGAATCTGGTATTGCACTTTATTATACAACCGACTATATCTCCCACATAAAACTTCATAGAACGGTCCGATTGCTGGACCGTGATATTTTTTTCTGAGCAAGATTACAAAATGGGATGTTTGTCAAACACACCAAACTGTCCTTTCTTGAAGACAGGGAGTGGGATTTTTATTTAGTACCCACCCCCACATTGGAGATTTTCAGTGCATCGCTTACTGTGTGGCCATATTAGGGATTGGCATGGAGTCATCACATCACCCCTTTCCTTTCGTTCACTTTCCAGTGGAGAGAAGGAAGTCCTCTTCTCTTTATCATCTCTAATAATCCTATTCTCTCTCTCCCCTTACAAATTAAAAAGAAGAAAGTAAAGAAATGAGATTGATACAATTGTATCAGCGTTAACATAAGATCAAGATATTATGTACTTGATTCTCAGTAGTGAGATTTTCTGTATTATTTTATTTTACTTTTGTTTCATCCATTTTTAGACTTGCAGTTTTTTTAACAGGAAAAAAATAAACGAGGGTTCAATTTTTAAATTTACACTCATGGCCCAACAAGAGACAATAATTACGATCATGAACTTGTTCTCTCTTTCTTTCAACCTTGACACTTACTTTGGCATTTCATATATCTTTCATTATGCAAGTGGAGGACTTTTGCCACCCTCCTTAATTGAAAACATAGGAAAAAGGGATGAGGAATTTACTAATGATGCAATTAGTGACTCATTAACCTTAAAAAAACATTCCTCTTCTTTTGTGGTTTTTCATGTTATGATTAGCTGAACAGTACCTCTTAGATCCTTGAGTAGAAGCAATTGTACTTACCGTACTGATGCATCAATGAAAATTAGTATCGGTAATTCATTAGACTTGTTGAAAATTTAATAATCTACAAAAGAAAGGAGAAATGCATCAGACTCTCTCATAAATTCTGTGAAACAAATCGAATCGGTCCAAGGATTGGATAAAGGGCAATTGTGAAACTCATGCATTTACTTCTTGAAGGGTGAAATAGTGCCAATAAGATAATGTGGGGGATTGCTCTCAAGAGCTTATCATAGCTAAGGGGACAGCACCATGAACTTCCACATAGGATGTTTTGGGGAGTGCTGAGAAGAACTACAATTGAAATTTCATCAATGTAATGATTTCCCTTAAAAAGGGGGGAAAGGAAGAAAAAGAAGAGAGAAAATATTAGCAAGAATGCAATGATTTTCATATAGTGTTTTATTTTTATTTGAGATGTGTATGGGTACCAGGTAGAATTGGAATCGATTAGTTGGGTATGTTTCGGGTAGATATTAATAACATTTGGGTAAGGCACGAATTGAGGTTGTAATAGGTTCTTATTTGGTTCCAACCATACGATACGGGGAACTGGATTCGAAATTGAATATATACTTTAAATCGGCAATGATTTCCTCATTTTGAGTCTAATTTTTACGTTGTTTACACTATTAAATTCCTAACTCGATTCGTCGAAAAAATGCCTAGCTTTGTAACTTTTATTTTACATAACAACTATCCATTCATTATATTCAAGATAATAATAGAATTTACAGACATAATATATCAAAAAATATATAAATTTAACTAATATTTACTAAATTTTATATTGTTAGACTAAACTAATGAAAATTAAATTAAAACTATTAAATTTTATCATAAAATTTGATTGCTTAGTTATAAAGTTTGCGGACCATATCTATATTGTAAAGTTACCATAAGGAATAAAGAAAAAAAATAAATTTCAATAAAGTCCTCAGAATCTGTTACATAATCTAGGTTCTGAATAGAATCAGATTCCTAATTTTATAGGCTTGAGTTCGAATTCAAAACTTAGAAACAAGTCCTATATAAAGTAGGGTCTGGATATCATAAACGATACAAGGTACTTGTACTCGATCACCCCTATTTTCCATGAGCAGTAGATTAAGGGGGAAAGTAATTAATCAATTAATTAGTCATCATATATTAGTTCAGACCGTTCGGCAGCTCTTCTCTGTAAATAAGATTTTAGATTCGAGTCATATATAATTGAAAATCTTTTATCGTGAATTGATCCTACTTGAATTCCTAAATTAGTAAGAGCTTATAAGATTTTAGATACCAAATAGTACACTCCAAAAAATCAATTTATTAACTAATCCTTACTTTAAAGCCAACTTAAATATGACTAAAAAGCTACACTTTCTCTAGATTGAGAGATTTTACAATTATAAATCAACAATTAATCAACTTCGTATGCCTTTAGAGAGTATTGATGAATGATTCCTGTTTAAAGCCTAACATATTTTTAAAAAAAGGTTTCAACTTATAAAAATCGTTTCATGATAACCTTCCATTTAAAATTTTTTTTTTAATCTTTAATCGATAAATTGTGAGAAAAATGTTTCAAACATTGGTTTGGGAAAGTGTTATCTTTAGATATTAGAAATTGTAGAAAATTTTGTTAGTAAGAAATTAAGCACTCTGATAAAATCATTGGCACCTTTGCTTCGGGCGAGGCACGTCATGAGGGAAGCTAACGGAGTTGTAGATTAGCTAGCTAAGGATGCGAGGATGCTTCCGACCTTTACATCCACGGAGTCCGTCGTTTTGTTGAATGAACTGCCCGATGGACTTTTACCTCTCCTCCTTTCTGTTGCACTAGGGATCTTGTATCCTAGACTAGTTTGTACTAATGCTATGACTAAGGATTATAGTTCATGATTAATGATATAAACCCTATTTTACCCAAAAAAATAAACACCGATAAAATGAGATCTAGTTAAATTAAATTAACAACAGAACTATTTATCACGAAACATATCAGAAAAATAACAAAAATAAATTTGGGATTTTTGTTGTGAATGCACCATATAAAAATTAAAAGATAATATCAAAATAGATTGGTTGAGGTGGTACAACATCTCTCCCCCTCGAGTTAAGTATCGGAGTTCGAGTCTTGTGAATAGAAAAAATACATTTTATGAGAGTTTCATCCCTTAGGAGCCCTTTCGGTTTGAGCTGGATTAGTCAGGAACCATTGAAATTTTATATAACATTAGTTCAAATAGGAAAAAATTAAAAGATACCAAGCTCCACAAAATTTGCATTCCAAACTCCAAAATATTTGCATTATAATATAAATATAGATATAGATAAAATTAAGAGAGAAGAAGAAAAGTAGGTGTTGCATATGTGAACCACGCGCAGAAAGCTGGGACCTGTGACTTTGGATAAAGTCTTCGGTGGAACGATCATATTATGTCAGCATCGCTTACATAATATATTCGTTTAATTAAAACTTAACATGTAATCAATAATTATACAATTATGATTATTAAGTCTTAAAATTTTTTTAAAATATAAAAAACCTTAAATAAATGTTTATCCTAATTAGAAATAATATATAAATAGTAAAAAAATTTAAAAAATCTAATAAGCAGTGAACTCTAATTAAAAATAATATGTAAATAGTGAATTTTAATTAGACGGATATAACTGCTGTACCGAAATTTTTTCCTTGGTCAAAACACATCTCTCTTCCTACGTGTCAGATTTATATTGGTTAGCTTCAGATGCGCGCCAAGGAGATGGAGTACCTGAAAAATCCTAACCGTTGAATCATGAGAGACTCCCGAATTCCTGTGAAAGTGGGCCCGC
The DNA here is from genome assembly GCA_037672795.1 of Lagerstroemia speciosa. Classification (NCBI taxonomy): domain Eukaryota; kingdom Viridiplantae; phylum Streptophyta; class Magnoliopsida; order Myrtales; family Lythraceae; genus Lagerstroemia; species Lagerstroemia speciosa. The sequence continues at coordinate 4,681,616 of CM075299.1, forward strand.
GAGATGCTCGGGTTTTATTTATCTTCCGAACCTCTCAGGTTCGTGTCCCAACCGACCATTTGAAATTTTCGAACGTTAACTTCACGTTGACAATCTTGACTCTTAAAACAGCACCGGAAATTAAAAAAAAAGTTTTATTTAATTGAAGTTCATTTCGACTGTGTTGATTTATGTAACTTTTTTACTGAAATATTTTTTTATTCCCAGAAAAATGACCATGAAATAAATGTCAAATTATATAAAATTTCAAAAAACCTTAATTACAGCCCGTCGTCACGTTACGCACCCATCACATATAATTTTTTGGAAAATTTCCTAGAATTCTTACTATTTGATTTTATTTATTATTTATTTTTTACTTTAAGCAAATTTAAAATAATTTTGATCTCATTTTTCATATTTTAAAATTATCATTCACCATGATTTACATTATATTATATCTGTAAGCTTTTTACTGTCATTTTGAATTTTTTAGGAAGTTATTTCTCTCCACCAATTTATCCATCCGTTCCTATTTTTGTTCTGGTCGGTTTTATTCCCTCGCAACCTCACATCTCCTGTCTTCTCGATCGGATTTCATGCTAATTAGTTACACTAGCAGAAAGACTCACGTTTCGTATGGTGAGTATCGAGCATAGTTCAGAATAGTAAGCATGCTAATTTGTAAATAAAACGAATTATACGCAAGCGATAGTATCGTCCCATACGAAGTACGGGTCGTGAATCTAGTATAGTAATATTAAAACAACACAATATAAAAAAAATATATTTTTTAAGTAGCCTATATTAAATGAGAAATGAATAATTACCACAATTTTTTTGGCACAAAATATACTAGTCTACAGAAAAAAATAAATTAATAATGAATAATAGAAACAAAATTATTACCTTAATAGTAGGTGAATTAATAACTTAAAAAAATTGAAAATTGATAAATTTTCTTCTAGTGGCGATCGAATGTCATGAGAGAAAAAGGGGAGAGAAAATAAGGGTGTGTGTGAGAGCACGTATTTGCCAGTTTGTTATTTACAAATTTGACCTTAATCGTATGGCTCATATGAATTAAAGAATAAACAGGAAGGGCATTATAGAGAAGAGAAAGTGAGATCAAACCCCCCATTTAGATAGTAGTATAGATTTAGTGGTGTAATAATTTAAAACTCATTATCTCGTGATTTGGTAGGGTTAAGATCACAAGTTTGATTACCGTTCATGCAAGATTTGCTAGAACAAGCTCTTTGCAACTGAACTTTAGCAGGTATCGGTTTCTTAAACTATAATAGACATTTGATGGTATAACGTTGATAGGGTACATTAATGCTGATTGTTCAATTTGTCTAGCACATTTGCAGTTGAACATGAAAGTCCAAATACATTTCGGAGTGGCTGAATTTTCACTACTTCTGTTCTCCCTTTTACTCAACAAAAAGAGATAGCATGGAGCCAGTACGCGATATGTAATTTCCATTCATAGAAAATTTTAATGCTAATGTACAAAACGACTGATTAAAAGGAGAATTGTATTATATATTGATGAGCAAATGGATACCGACAACTTCTAATTCTATTAGTCGAAATAGCACACTATGGGTTGCAACTTTCATACACACATCAGTAGTTTTGATGAACTACAATGAATTTTATTTGAAAATTATGGTTTCAAAAAGTCACGAGAAAGAGGTCAATACATCTGGGTGAATTTGGAACCAAAGTTGAAGCCTCGACCTCTGTCGATTTTTCGATTGAAAAATAAGTTTTAAAAAGGAGAAAAATGTATTTTTATTAAAGAATAACAGGGCAAAATGGATATTTTAGCTTATTTTAACGGTTTCATTAACGGTGTTAGTGTTTTTTAACGAAGAACATCCAATATATTAGATGGTCGATAAAAGACAAAGTTCTTGTGTGATCTGTTGAAAAAAATAGTTCATGGTAGAAAATAAAAATACACATAATTCTTGATTATTTGGGTCATTACTACAAGAAAACAATGTTTTATCATCTAACTTTATCGACAAATAATTTGTCAAAATTCTATTGTCAAATTATCGTTAATCAATCAACAAATGAAATGCATTCAGGCAAACAACAATCAAAATGACTTTTTAGATAAATTATCGATGAAAGTCAATGTCAATAATTTCAATGACAGGATTTAGTTAAAATTTTATCCTTTTTTTTTTATTTTTGGATAACCGTCCAACAAATTTCAAAAAAGTGAAGTTTGTCTGTAAATTTTTTCAAGCAAACAATTCCTACAAATAATAGAACAAAATGTTTTATCGATAATTTGTCTAACATTTTTACTCCTATGTCTGTTTTCCTTGTACCATCAAGTATGTAGAGTACAATAGATCTTAATTTATTCCAACTTGAATTAGTCGATCCACTAATAAATTAATCTTTTATATTGAGGATCAGTTAGGATAATGAATTTTCTCTATTTGGTAGAGGTGAAAGTGATTGGGTTAAAAGATTTTTTCTTCAAATAGTTGGTCTCAAATCTTTTATTTTATTTTTTACAAATTTACAAGATCATATTGAGAATCATTTAGAATAATGAAAATCAATAGCTATGATTACAATTTTTTTGAATTCTTATTTTCAATATAAGAATGAATTAAATTAAAAAAATAATAAAACCAAATTGGTTATATTAAGATCTATAACGGGTCGGGTTGGATCAATTTTTATATTTTTAGTTTTTCATTTACACTCTACTATTTACAAGACTTGAATAAAAAAAACATAATCAAAGGAATAAGGTATATTAAATAATCTCAACCAACACATGTTATTCAATTTAAATATATTTAAGCTGAATAAGATAATAAAAGTAGGGTTTTGATCTGACGGTGAAGTTCGAAAGAACAATGTCTAAAAAAAGCAAACAGCTTGGATGATAGAAATAGCTTGAGGCGGCGGATTGGCTCCCAAGTGGAGCCAACTAAACGAACCAAAGCCTAATAATTACTTATTTTATAAAAAGTTTCGACCAATTTTTTTGTCCATAATTTGTTGAAAATTCTGATGTAGTGGTCACAAGTTTGTCAATAATTTCTTCCATTGTTTATCTTAAATCCGCTGATAAATGTTTTCCACGAGGGTTTTTACGGCAAAGTCATATTTGTTGATAAGAATAAGTTTCAACAATTTTTTTTTTTACAATTTCAACAACATACATGCAGTTCTTTCGTACAATAAATAGAGAATTTCTTGTAATGTTAACCTTATATTAAACATGTTACTTACATGGTTAAGATTTTCTGACATGAAATCATTTAAATACGATATATTTTGCCATCTCTACTCAGATGTAATGATTGTTGGGACTTCGTTGATCTATCATTTTCCACCCCTCCAAATATCATGGATCTTTTGCATAGTACCCTAATTGATCGACGAGCCCAAGAATATTACTCCTCCAAATGGGCAGTACTCCATGAAATAAACTTCTACCTTAATATCTTGCTGGGAGCGAACACCCAAGTAAGAAGCATGAGGATTGGACTTGGGTAGTGTGGAAAACCATAGCACACCTTAGGGTCCTTCTCTTTCCAAGGTTGTGCCTGCATTTGAAAGTTCCTACAGTAGCAATGCTAAATGACAAAGGGTACAAATTCCTACATTATGCAGACTTGGCAATGAAGTGGTAGAGAATCTTGAGCATATTTTACGAAGCTGGCCCCACTGTAATGTATTATCAGTCTAAACTAAATATGTTTTTATCAATGCTAGCTTCATTCAAAGTCAATCTCAGGGAATGGATCAGAGCAAGCTAAATAGCATATGAAATCCATGCCCATAATACTCCCTTGGGTGTTATTTTTCCTATTGCTTTGTGGCTTATATGCAAGCAACGGAATTCACATACATTTAACAGGTCACAGATCAATAAAGAACTTCACATTCTGTGCATTAATTAGGCATTGGAATTTGTGTACTGGCTAAACTGATATCGCACCGGGGATACAACACTGTTGTATGTTAGATGGTTAGTTCCTCCCCCAGCCCTACCAAGGTTGAATACAGATGGATTGGCTCGAAGCAAATCAAGGAGAGCTAGGGCTTGAGGCTTAAGTAGACATTGTGATGGACGTTGAATTTGAGGACTTACAAAGCACCGGGGCATCTCGAGTAGCCTCTTAGTGGATATCTGGCTATTAGGGATGTCCCCCTTCCAGGTTTGTCAAATATTTGATGGTGGAGTTAGACGTGAAGGTAGCACTCGATCTAATTTGAGATGATTCAACGTATAACCCACTTGTAAAAGTATTTATTTCCGATTGCATGAAAAATATCACAGGACTTCCCATGGGATCTATCAATCTATAAATTCAGGGTGGTGAACCATGCTATAGATGCTTTGCCGAGGATTGCTAGAGATTTGAAAGACACTCTCATGAACATGACCTTTTTTATTTATTCCACCTTTGGAGCTTTCTGATAATTTAACCTTTGTTGTTATGGTTTAATGTTTAATAATATATTTGCATTCTACTCAAAAAAATGATGACCTAGTGAATTAATAAAAGTTGTAAGTATTTGAACAAAAAAAAATAGTAAACATTTTATGACAATTTATGGTCACTAAGTTAAGGAACAAAAGATTGGTACGTGATTTCAAGTTACAAAATACAATGCTGATCACCCTCAAATTCATCCCCTCCCTTTTTGACATTCTCAATTTCACCCGTTGATTTACCTAAATAAACATCATCTCTTTTGAAATTTTAAATTTACCATTATAATTTACTGATACAAACATCTTGTTTCCAGCTAAAAACAAGAAGTACACTACAGAAATTGGACAATAGTTGTTGTTTCTTTTGAAACAACTCGTTAATTTAATCAGAATGGAGTTTTCTTGCTCGTGAAAAAGTTACAATACAACTTTTTGGCAAACTTTGACAGGGACCCAAGTTTCATGATGAAGCGCATAGGATTCTCCTAACATAGGTTTGGCATTCATGACTCCCAATATCTTAGAATTCTTTACTTTTTATTCCTCTTCGAAATGATAAATATTAAAAAAAACATTATGTAATTTTATAGCCCGTAAATCTAAGTTTGAATCAAGGATTACACGCTTAAAAGGAAAGTCAGACCAGCAAAATCGTAAACTATTCAAAAACCCACATCAATAAATCAGACCTGCAAACTCATAAACTATTCAAAAACCCATATCAATGAACTTAAATTGACAAGTTCATCTTCCTTCTCTTTAATCTAACTTAAGTTGAGTTCTGCAATATATAGATAATGGATCATCGTACTCGCACATATAAACAAACGCCAGGGTTGGTAACTGTTTTTCAACCACCACCTGCCGCCGGATTGAAATCGACACCTTGCCAACCTCATTCCAGGACCTAAAATCTCCCTTCTATTCTTGTTTTTTCCCCTCTTGCACCGCATTCCAAGTCGCGTAGTGCACAATTGTACATGCTGTAGAAGATCGTAGAATTGTTCATGTGGATATGCCCTAGATATGGAAAAGATAGCGGTCGTATCCTCCAAACTGTATCGGGTGAGCCCTGAAAAATTTCACTATCGATAATGTCTCGCATTTGCTTATTTTGCTTGTTGTTAGCACATAGCGAAGTGATCGATTTGACAGAGCAAGTTGACGTGTTACCCCGATAGAAACACATCGTGTGTGTGTAAACTCGAGCTTATTCGTTGGATGACAGTACTGTCTCTTTAGGAACATCTTTTATCTTCCTAATCAACCAAAGTATAGCTCAAGTTTGGGCATGTGATTCTTGAAGTTGCATGATTTGATGTGCGAAGGAATTCAAGCTAAGATAGAGAGGAGGATGGTGTAACGACAGGCTTTATTAGATTAAGCAATTAAAGGAATACAAATTAGTCACATTATATCTAAAAATTTAATGGATCTTGACTAGCTCAGGTTCGAGTGAGATCAGTTCATTAAAGGTTAATGCTATTACAATATGAATTTTCTCCATTTATAAGACTCAAACCCAGAATATTATTTCAGATGAGGAGATGATTTAAAACCTCAACCAAGTCATATTGGTGTTATTCGCTAATGTTTTTGTTTAAGCAGGTTTCATGGTTGCAAACAGGAATCAATCAAGAGTCAGTTGAAGATGTTTTTATTATTGTAGATACCCGTACATATACGTATAGTAGACATAGATGATACACATAATATACTGGTAGGGAGGAGGGAAAATGGCGGTAGGTATACACTTCTTGCTTGCCTTCGAAACTGAGCTCAACCCGCCTTTTATGCTAATGAAGAAATAAATTCCCATACATTGTTTGACATTTGGTGGATATATTACAAATATAAATATATGAATTTTAAATATGTAAGAATGAATATGTGTGTGTGTATATATATATAAACATACCTGAAATGGAAGCCCTCGAGAGCATCAACTCGAGGAGAGAGTACTGTGTGTAACATATATATCACGTGATCGTATTTATGTGATATTATAAATAAATGAAATTTAACTATTTTATTATTTTCTAAAACTTTGAAAATAAAAAGGAGCCATAAAATTATTTAATTTTATTAATTTATGATACCGTATAAATACTGTCACGTAATACAGCCGTTAGTTTGAACACTTCCTCCAGCTCAAGGAACGTTATCAAAGTCTACCAACTTTCAAAACGAAAATCAGAGCATACAATGCAATGTATATTTTCTTATTTTCTTCCCCAAAAACGCATGGCCAGAATTTCAGAGAACTCGATAGTGCTTTTATACATGAAAGCAATAAATTATTACCACTTAGGGAATTGCTAGATACTGCAGCGAATACGTAGATGATCGTATCTGTATTCATTTAAAAGTTTAAACTAATGGGATTCTGTGTTGGTACTTATAGATGCAAGATGCTATATTTGGTTGGATCGCAACGTTGAGGGTTTCACCCGATTTCAACACTGGTAAATTTCAGAACAGGTCGATAAGAGACCGATAGTCTAAGATTATATAAGTACGGGTGCATCCAAATTAGTAAATTGTATTACCACATTTTCTTTATATTTTTCCGACGTGGAAATACTTTCTTAACGAAGGCTTCTTCTCACGTTGACAGAATTGCATCTCAGCTCCTCTCGTTCTCGTTGTCGTTGATCTTTCTCTCTCTTTCTTTCTCGAATTCGTTCTTATTATGGTTGGCAACTAAGAGAACTGCGACACGCATCGATTCTTCGCGAAGAAACTGTTTTACATTTTTCCCAGTTGAAGAAGATTCTGTCTTGTCATGAGAATCATCTTTCGGTTTCACAAATAGGTTTAAGTTTAAGATAATTCCATTTTGCTTCCTGTTTTTCTTTTATGTCCAACGAGTAGGAATTTTGTTTTTAAATCTCACCTATTCGTGGAAATTAATGCCCGAATCAGCATGAGATTGCTTTGGCTACTAAATGCGAGAAGTTCTCCGGTGAATCGAGTTCACGAATAACACGGTAGACTCGATTGATATTTGCATAATATACCAAAAAAGTACCATATTATTTTTTCGATCTGAACTATTTTAAGGGGTCCTAATTGATTATATTCGAGTCGGGAGGGTATAATAAAGGGTAAAACTTTCTCATTGTGAATTTTTTCTATTCACATGATTTGAAACTGAATATTATATTATTTTAACGAGTTAATATTTAAAAGATAATAAATTATTTAATATTTTTATTTACCTATTAAATAAATATTAGTCAAATTCATAAATACTTGCAACTCTATCTATGCAACGCATGGTGACCACTATCGAATGTTGAAGTGAATAATGAACTTGGTGAATCGTGTAAATTTAATGAAATGACCGGAGTATGTGCAAATAATTAAAAAAATTTATAAAAGTTGTGAAGAAATATTATATACGATTAAGATTATAATGGAATTATGAATTAATCTAAACATTTTTCAGAAAATGGATAGAAACATGCCAGGTGGAAGTTACCTATAACCTTACGCGCCCTGAAGGCGATTGGTCTGCCCGCCCCGTAAAAATTTAGGCAAATGAGCTTCCCCCACCTGTAAGCGTTAGGAAGAGAGTAACAGAACACATTATACCCGAACCTGAGGTTAGGAGAATAGGTTCGGAAAGTTGAGACCAAGAGAGCAAAGTGTATAAAGAAGAGAGAGACGAAGAAGAGAAGAATAGGAGAAGAGGAGAAGAAAAAGCTGAAAAGGTCATGGAGAATGTGACTCTGTAGTGTTTGATTCTTCACAAAGCATCATCCTTCCTCCATAATATCTATCTCCTCTCTCTCCCTGTGTGTGGATCCTCTTGTTCTTAGATCTTCATTGATGCTGAATTTCACGAGCAGAGACGGGCAGAGCATTGCGAGTTGATTATATAGGGATTTCGAGCTGAAATCTCGCTGCAATCGAGCTTCAGTTGGAGGTCAGCTATGGCTGCGGAGGTGGCGGGGGTGGGCTTCTCGGTGGCGTCGGTAGTGGAGGATGTGCTGCTCCAGCAGCACGGGACTCGCCTCAGGAACGTCGACTTGGAGTCTCGGAAAGCTGAAGAAGATGGTACTCACTCCCCTCTTCCTTGTAATAACCATCAATCGAGCGAGCTGAATGAGCTTGAATCTATGGCAGAAGTTGAACCGGCGCTCCTCCTCGTCTCTCATCGTCCAAAATGACTGCAACTGGTCTCGCGATACTTGGTTGGAATTGACCAAAGGATTCAAACTCACGTCTTTCAATCAGGAACTGCAATTGCAGACGTGATAACGGACCGTTCTCTTTGATTCTTTTCCTGTTATCCTTCGTCTAGAAGGATTTCTTTTTAAAAAAAGATTCTTTCTGCTTTTGAATTTTTCGTCTTTCAGATAAATTTCTATGTTCCCTGAATTTTTTCTTCTTGCTTATAAATGAATTTTCGAAAGTTGGCTTCTGATTTCGATAGCATTCTATCATTCTGGTTTCTTAAAATGCAGAAGAAGAAAAAACCACCATGAGCTTACAAAGTGATTTTCTAGCAGGTATCCAATGGCCCTGTTTTTACCCAAATTTTGGTTCTTAGTTCTCCTCCTTGCTGTTCTCCAAATAGAGAGACTTGGAGGAGGCAAAGCAGCAAAAACTGCTACTGATCCAGGGGCACTCAGGCTTAATTGCTCTGTCCCGCTGCTGCTGCTGCTGCTACCATCTATTTATTGTTTATATGCAAAATGCTTCAATTAGACTCCTAAACGAGGTGTTTGTTGTATCCAAAATGCTATTGTTTTACAAACCTGCGGTCTAGTATTCTCTCACTAAATGGATGATCCCAGATAAATCCACGCTGGGAGAGTTGACAAGAATTTTTCCGGTATTCCAGCTCAATCGTAGAGCAGATTAGTCCCAAAGGCGGCATCGGCTGGCATGAGAATACTGCATAGTGTAAACCAAAAAATTTCTACGCTAGATCTCAAATTAGTATCCTGTGCAAACTTATGCTCCCTAGGTTAATTCTTCCTTCCTAATATAAATTCAGCATCTAGCCTTTTCTTCTTGTTCAATTTCCTGGGGTTATTCTCTGATAGGTTTCCGAAAATGAGCCATTTTGCCCCAGTTTTTCCGATCATCACAGTAGTAATTTTATATAAATTTGTATTCTCTCTCTGGAGCCTCTTTTGCCAACCCCAAAGAGAGCTTGATAAATTTCACGTGACGCTTTTCTGGAGTCTTGTACCTTTCAATTTTTGGGCGAATGCAATAGATACACTACCCGTTCACCACCTGCACTTAAAGCGGCGAAGTGTAGTATGCTGCCTAAATCTGATTGGTGTTCATGATCCTGCTTCCTTAATGAATCGGTCATATGGATATATTCTCTTATGCTAGTATTCACCTCTTACTGTACTCATAAAATTGGGCATGCTTTCCCTTTTGTAGCGGTCAGGAGGTACGAAGCAGTGGGATGGCTAAGAAAAATGGTTGGAGTTGTCGCAGCTAGAGATTTGCCTGCGGAACCATCCGAAGAAGAATTTAGGCTTGGTTTGAGAAGTGGGATAATCCTCTGCAATGCCCTCAACAAGGTTCAACCTGGGGCAGTGCCAAAGGTTTGTTTCTTCATTTGTTCATCGGCTTGCGCCATAATTGTTCCGAGGCAGATCAGATTTTAGAAATTTATATCCTAATTTCATTCTAGGTTGTTGAAGGCCCATGTGATTCTGCAGTCAGTCCTGATGGAGCAGCTTTATCAGCATTTCAGTACTTTGAAAATGTGAGGAATTTCCTTGTAGCCATCCAAGAGATCAGTGTTCCTACTTTTGAAGCATCTGATTTGGAACAGGTAGAAGCTGCAGTTTCATATGTTCTCATTTCCAGTATCTCAATGAGTTTGTCGAGTTAACAATCTTCACCGCTGTCAACATGTGAAGGGAGGAAAAACTTCAAGGATCGTGAATTGTGTTTTGGCACTTAAATCATTTGCCGATTGGAAACAAACAGGAGGAAGTGGAGTATGGAAATTTGGTGGAAATATAAAGCCTACCACATCAAGCAAACCATTCTTAAAGAAAAATTCAGAGCCCTTTACAAATTCTTTGTCTAGGAACTCGTCAATGAATGAAAAGTCCTTGAGTGCTTTGGCCCCAGGTGCGGAGTTGAATAAAATGGTCAGTAATCTTCAACTCTGTCAATATGGAGTTTTTGTTGCTTTGACCAAAGCAAAATTGCTCACTCTGGCTTGTGAAATCCTTATTGTCAGCCTGGATCTCTTAGCATGCTGGTTCGAGCCATTCTTTTGGATAAGAAGCCTGAAGAAGTCCCCGCGGTAAATAATGGATAGCCTATTGCTGCAAGCCCTATATGTTCATCCCAGACTAGTTTTTTGATTTTTTCGACTCTTAACACAGTAGGCTGCATATAATTGCACGATGCAATGCTTCTCTTAGTGGTACTACAGTATGCAGTACAGTTCCATAGAAGTTTAGCAGCTGAATAAATTACATGCACCTAATATTGAAGCAACGGTTGTTGTATCTGCTTCTTTATTGTTCAGTAAAGTGTACAACTCTGGCTCTTCATTCACATTGTAAATTTAGTATCAGCACCTGAAGTGAGACCTTCATTCTAAATGGGACAATTAATTTACTTCTGCCTTCTCATAGGAATAGGAATTTCATTCTAAATAAAAGCTGCTATTATATGATATGATTGCTCCCACTTCAACTGTCTAAATTCTCTCTCATTTTTGATAGTTGGTGGAATCTGTTTTAAGTAAGGTGGCAGAGGAGTTTGAGAATCGAATGCTAAATCAGTATGAGCCAGTAAGTGATCCTTCCCTTCCATGCTGATCTATATAAAACCTTTTTTGTTCAATAGATTTTTGAAGCTACTTCAGCTACACTTTAAGAAGCTCTTTATCTTTCACAGTATTACATCTTTCACTTGATAGGAAATTGAATATTCTCTCATCAATTGTATAATTCGTAATTTTCAGAGAAAAAGCTCCCCAAACGACTCAGGCAGCAAGGTTCAGATGAAATCTACTTCAAATGATAAAAAGGTAATTGAGTTAGTAACCCTTATTTCACAAGAGACTGCTTGAGTTTAAATTTGAAGAGGAGTTAACAAGAACACTTCTCTACTGTAATTAAAATCATACTACCTAATAATGTCAGAGCACATTTTTTGGCTTCTGTAATTAGTTTGAAAACAAGAATATCCTGTCAATGAGGAAAGATGAAAGCTTTACCAAGAGCAGAAGTTCAAATGAGGAATCAAAGGCTCTCCTGCTTAAACAGAGAACTATGTTTGATGAACAACAACGAGATATCGAGGTATGAAAATGATACGTACCTTTCCTATATCAGTTTAGTAGTTCCACAGTTCTGTATTTGTTACACGCTCTGAAACATGTGTCAGTAGCAGCTCAATTCAATAATTCCATTTACTTGCAGGACTTAAAAAGTGCTCTTTGTACTACAAAAGCTGGTATGCAATTCATGCAAATGAAATTTCACGAAGAATTTAGCAATCTCGGTGAGAATTCAAAAGCGACTTGTTATTTCCTTATCTTATAATATTTAGCACATACACAAGGATTCCTGAAGTAGGGAGATGGTAAATTTGACCCTCTATTTTCTTCTTTGTAGCTGTCCACATTCACGGCTTAGCACATGCTGCATCGGGTTATCATAGAGTTCTGGAGGAGAATCGTAAGCTTTACAACCAAGTTCAGGATCTAAAAGGTAACAGATGAGCACCTTTCCCATTCCTATAATCTGCCAAACACTAAGATTTCTGATATATTATTTTTTTGTCAAACAGGGAGCATCAGGGTTTACTGTCGAGTGAGACCTTTCCTTCATGCACAATCAAGTTATATAAGCACGGTCGAGAATATTGAGGAGGGAACAATAACAATCAATACCCCATCAAAATATGGGAAAGGCCATAGGTCATTTAACTTCAACAAAGTCTTTGGTCCGTCCGCAACGCAAGGTAAGTAAAATTTTTATATAGCTTCTTGTTCCAACAAGATTATTCTTCTGGAAGGAAAATACTCAAGATTTCATGCTACTGATCTTCTTATTGCAGCGGAGGTGTTCTCAGATACCCAGCCATTAATACGCTCTGTACTTGATGGGTACAATGTATGCATATTTGCATATGGCCAAACAGGATCAGGAAAAACCTATACTATGGTAAGGCTTAGTTATTCCTTCGTTCTTTAAGTTTATAAACTTTGTTGACACAGCATGATGGTATGGGATTGATACATATCTCACTTGTATTAGAAAAAAACCTTAATTATTGGTGTATATGTTATTGTTGGAATTTGATGCCATTTAATTTTCTGATTTCTTTTCCAGACTGGTCCTAAGCAGCTCAGTGAGCAAAGTTATGGTGTGAATTATCGTGCCTTGAGTGACCTTTTTTGCCTAGCTGAACAAAGAAAGGATACCTTTCGCTATGATGTTGCTGTCCAGATGATTGAGATATACAATGAGCAAGTTAGGGACCTCATTGTTTCAGATGGAGCTAACAAGAGATATCCTCCAACATTTATAAAGCAGAGTTACTTGTGGATTTCACTATTCAATGATATGCCTTGAAAATAAGAAGTTTATTATAATGCATACTGTGATTTTTTCTTGTCAATTTATTTGGTATTATTATATAGCCAAAACTGTCACTGATCGACAACCTTATCTGATGCTGATCCTTAATTCCTGATTACATTAGAAATTCGTAATAGTTCGCAAACAGGTCTCAGTGTACCTGATGCAAGCCTTGTTCCTGTGGCATCTCCATCTGATGTTCTCGAACTCATGAACCTTGGGCAGAGGAATCGTGCTGTAGGTGCAACTGCCTTAAATGATCGAAGTAGTCGTTCTCATAGGTAATATTCTGTTTAATCCGTCGATTCTCTTAAAATATCTGCGACAGGTAATTCCTGCATGAACTAACTGCCAAAGATTCCTTTGAACTCAATCAATCTCATCAATTGAATGTTGTAATGTAACGTTGATTGTAATAGATCCCTACTATACTAGTCATTGTTTTGGTTTGACTTCTCTATTCTTTTAAGAAATTTATTTGACAATTACCAGTTCCTAGCCCCGTGACGGTTTGTAATAACTATTGCTTCCCTTAATTTTGCAGTTGCTTAACTGTTCATGTCCAAGGAAGAGACTTGACCTCAGGGACCATTCTTCGAGGATGTATGCATCTTGTTGATTTAGCAGGAAGTGAGAGAGTGGACAAATCTGAGGTGACTGGAGAAAGACTAAAGGAGGCACAACATATTAACAAATCTCTCTCAGCCCTTGGTGATGTGATTTCTTCACTTGCCCAGAAAAACCCACATGTGCCCTACAGAAATAGCAAACTCACACAGCTTCTCCAAGATTCACTCGGTAAGGTCAAGCAAGGGAGAAATTTCATGAAATCATTTATGCCATATAATTATGACATGCATAGTTGTTCTTTTCTAGAAACCTCAGAGGCAGTTTGGAATTATCTCAAAAGGTTTCTTAAAAACTTTCTTAATACCATAACTATTTCTAAGTGTTTTTTTCCCTAGTAATTGACAAAATGCTCTTGAAAACTGAAATGGCCGCTGGAATCAGGCAGCTGACATCAGTGGCAATTGACTGGTAGAAAGAAGAGCTAGCTTTTTGGTTGTGTAGGAGGTGGAATTCTGTCTCTGAAGTGTAAAGAATTTGTTTTTCTAAATTTATTCTTGGGTGTTCCTATACTTCTTTAAACAGAATAACTACTTCTTTATTTATTTAAAGCAGAATACTGCTACTGAGCGGGAAAAAAATAAAGCAGAATACTGCCTTTTGGTTGTGCTGCTAATAACTGTCTTCACTGTAGGTGGACAAGCAAAGACCTTGATGTTTGTTCATATCAGCCCCGAGCCCGATGCTATAGGTGAGACAATAAGCACGTTAAAGTTTGCAGAGCGGGTTGCCACGGTTGAATTGGGTGCTGCAAAAGTAAATAAAGACAATTCAGATGTAAAAGAGCTCAAAGAACAGGTTTGAATTTCCTTATAATTGTGTAAGATCTTAGTTCATAAACATTTAAAGAATGTTTCACATTTTAATCGAACTGTGTTATAGATAGCAAGTCTTAAGGCAGCATTAGCGAGAAAGGAGGAAGAGCCAAAACTCATGCAAAACTCGGTCCCTATGAGATTGGAGAGACATAGGAGGAAAGCTTCGGATTTGTCCTCTTTTAATGCTAGCCAATTGCCTGCAGATGTGATGAATGGTCAAAATAGTTGCAGGCAACCAATGGGTGATGTGGGAAACATAGAGGTAAACCCAGTTTTCTGTTTTTTTGTTTGATGTTCTTACTTACGCATGTCTGTCATCGGCTGGACAAGTGCTTATGCTTCTGCACAGAATATTTCTCATGAAAATACATCCGCTCTCATGGCGAACGTAGCAGGTTTCTCATTTTTATAAAATGTGTATAATTGAAATGTGTGGAAGAACCGGGAATGTTATCCATTTTTCTCTTCATCAAGAGCAAGAAAAGGAATCAGATAGCGCTTTCCAAGACCTTATGATCCAGTGTCTTCTAAGTGCAATGCCACGACTTTTCCAGAACCGAACTGTCCCTCGCACGATTACATCTAAAAATATTCATGCCTCAGGCAATAAACACCATCATTTTTACAGCCTTGTGAATGGAGCGTCTCGGTGTGAGCCTATATGAAATCTTGTCTTCCATGTGGCATATGTGTCCTTCAGCTGCTTCATAATGAGCATGAAAAAATGTGCACCCAGTCATACTGTTTCTTTGCTTCAGCAGGCCTTTCCAGACTCCTTAATGCATCAGAAGAAACAAAGCTTCGATCTTGAAGAACTGCTTGGGAACTCGCCTCCTTGGCCTCCAGTCAATGGCCAAACCTACGGGGAAGATGAGAGGGAGATCGGGTTGGGTCACTGGGAAGACAAGGTCATGGTGAACAAACAAGACGGAGTATCTCTGGGTTGCTGGGACTCCCAGAACGGGAACTTGACTGATGTTTTCTACCAGAAATATCTCAAAGATTCCCCAAAAATCTTCCCCGACCAAACATATAACATGTTCACTGGAGTCAATGGGTTCAGCAGCGCAGGTGGTGATGATGTTGACGACCTTGATGCCACCACGAGCGATTCCTCTGAGCCCGATTTGCTGTGGCAATTCAGTCACACCAAGTTGAACGGTATCACGAATGGGGTTGGATTGAAGGCGGCTGCTAAGCCTGTCGGATCAAAACTGGCCAAGAGCTCTGATATGAGGTAATTTGTAAAACTCGATGCTCCTCTGCTGAATTATCTGCATTGAAGCTAACGTATAAGTAATTACGTCGACAGTTGTTCATACTACATAAAGCATGAAGATCACCAACATGAGTTGGCTTTAAGCAAAGGTCTCAAAGTTCGAGTCCTTATGAATAGAGAAAAATCATGTTGGGAGAGTTTAACCCTTTAATGAATCAACCTGACTCGAATTAGATTAGACAGTAGTTTAAAGGACTTTTAGATACCGGTGCACACCTAAAAAAGAGTATCAAGATCCGCTGTCCCGTCTAAGCGGGGCTTCACTTTCGAAACTATCCGATGTTACCTGACCATTTTATCCCTAGTAAATGATTTGGCTAGCATACTAGAGTCTAACCATAATGGCATACAAATCTGAAACCTACTCGAAGATCATGTTACCATACACCGGCATGATCATGTTGCTTTATATGCTTCTGACAGCAATTTTCTTTGTAGGAACTTGAACTCAATCCAAGGCCCTTCCCCATCACGAAAGCCATCGAACGGATCGGGTCTCCCCCTGCACCAGAACGGACGGCAAAGCGGTGCCGACGGGAAGAGGCGACCCAACACCAGAAAGTAACGAACGAGATTCATATTAACCACGTAATAATATCTGATTCATAATCTCTTCATTTTTTTTATCTTTATTTTTACCTTACAAAGAGTGAGATTGATGAGTGAATATATATGATCTTTTTTTTTTCCCTTTAATTTCTTTTTTGAGTTTGTGATGAAATTTGCAGTGTGCAAAGGTTTTCTGTAGAGCAATAAAGCCAGTTGCTTATAGTCGTCCACACTTGATTTAAGCTCCTTCCACTGATTGTATTGCAGCTGGACCCTCTCTGACCTTTTATATGAAAGGAATCTTGTATTGAGAATTTGACCGTTCAAAGATACTCTATCATTTCGATTGTTTCGAATATTATTAGACTATGAGAAGTATTAAAATTAAAGTAAATATTAAAATCAAACAAATCCTAATCGTATCTTGAAAATGTGAGTTTACCGTGTTTGGTAAGTATGCAGAATTGGCTAGTAAGTAGAAGAAAAAAAGTTGTAAAGTTGACTGTAATTTAAGAATTTTACGTGTTTTGGGAGTCAGATTTTATCGGTCAAATGAAATTTTAAGTTATGCAATCTTAGTTCATACAATAAATTTTGTAATTAAAATAATGTGATGTATGGTGTAAAATTTATTGTAATACAGATGTAAGAACAAAATCGATGATTTTGAGGGTTCGGTCTTAGTGCAGTAACACAAAACTTCAACTCATGACCAAAAGGTTCTGAGCTTGATCTTCATCGTGGGAGTTGTGTGACCCTTTATTTCTCTTTATTTTCTATTATTGTATTGGACTTACAGGTTTTATTAGCATCGAAAAATTAGATGAGTTCGAGGAAGATTGGGTCTCAAAACCCTGTATCCCAGCATTGGTTTGCAATGGTTCTACCGGCGCAGGGATGTAAGTGAGATGAGATCGTGGTAATGAACTTGTAAAATGGATGTGTTTATCATAAAGAGATTCGTTCTTCCTTACCCTGCACTTCATAGATGGTTCGGGCTCGATTCCATGAAAACTAAAACCCGGCCCAATCTTAGTGAGGCCGCACTGAGTTGCTCGAGCTCGTCAGTTAAACAAGTCTAGTCCAATAATATTTGGTTCGAAAAACTCGTGAGCGTTAATGAGCTTTTTATTTTATATATTATTATTGTTGTTATTTTTCAGAAAATTAAAAAAAATCAAACCCTACTATTTCTCACATTTCACATTTGAAAACATCATTTTCACTCTCTCATGACTCACTTAAAACATCCTAATCATAACTAGTTCTCCTTCCCCTCCTCAGTCCTCCTCGCCCTCGGCAATCGACACATCCCTTGCCCTACATCCTCCTCCTTGTTCGGCTCGTACAGGCTCGCCGGGCCTCTATTTATTATAACAAGTCAAGCCTAAACCTGGAATATTAGGCACGCCCAAGTTAGGCCTCAGGTCCAAGCTTATAAATTTCTAGATGAGTCAAGCTTGAGTCTGGTATGTTTGGGTTGGGTACAGTGATTTGGACTGAGATTGCCATCTGAATCTGTCCTGGTCAAACAATACCTCTGGATTAGACTAGAAATCCCGATATATTCGACCGTTTCTGTGGCCAATGCTCTCTCCCGACCCTATCAAAGGTCAAAGGACTTCTAGAGGAGTTTGTTCAAAGTTATACCACTGCGTTTATATATATATATATATATATATATGTATATAAGAAATGGCCTTAATAGTTTCAGGTGGAGGAGCCTCATGATCACTCCACTCCAAAAGCAGGAAAACATCTTGTAAACTTGACGTCATATGCCAATAAAATTCAGTTATTTATAGAGTTATTTTTTAGTTTTAAGATTCTATAAAAAATACATTAAAATAATTGAAGTTTATTTATTTGCGACATCATGTAAGTGCTATTACATGATATCCTTATTATACGGAAGAGTTTGTCTCCAAGAGAAGAGGGCCCACAAGTAACAATGCCCTTTGTTATGCTCCCATTAGTCTCCGGCACCTTAACTAAGTCGAGTTTCTAGAGAGTCGTTTTATTTTGTCTGGACTTCACTTAGACAAGCAGAGGTCTCGGGCAATGACTACGTGCATCCACTTATTATTATTATATATATATATATATATATATAATCAATCTATTTACTTCATGTTGAAATCACGTAAATTAATTAATAACAAATAAAATCTCATAATTAGAATTTTCTTATTTATAATGTTCCGGCACAGAATCGTAGTTGAGATGAAAATACGCTTACCTCTCTCACCTATCTCTAACTAATATAATCTATATTATTATTATTATTATTATCTCCTATACTTACTGTTATATGCAAACATGCGGGAAATTTAGTGTCTTTTTTATTTTTCGTATTCACCATTAATATATAATTTTCAGATTAAGAGTAAATTAATAATTTCATTCATTTTCCTCTCACCCATATTTACGATCATAGCAAAGATCTTTTATTAACCGTTCAGATTCTCATATCTCACTCCATATCAATAATTTTAGTAGTAAAAATTTTTCACTTTTTTGAATGAATAATTTGAAATTGTAAAAATAAAAAAGAAAAATTCACATAGGATATTGATGAAAATTGAGAATATTCTACTTAATACTATAAGTTAATGAATTTCAAATGAATTAAATCATAATAAATTATAAACAAATGATATAATTATACGAATCCGTTACAGTATTTCACATTTATTTATTTTTATTTTTTTCATGTATAGTATGGGTCTGCGTCTAGTCATTATATATGCAAACACGAAACGATTTTGGTATCTTTTTACCATTCCAAAATTATCCCCATCTTATTTATTTGATAACAATTAAGTAAAGATAATTTTATTATTTTAATATATCCATCTAACAAACCAATTTTCATACTCCACTTTTTTTCTCAACTTTCAATTAAATTATCCACTTCCCACATTTTTCTCTTCCACTTAAAACTTTTATCCTCTCTCGCTCCAAATTCCTATCTTCTTTTTATAGATTTATTTATAATTATCCTATTTATCCTATTTTATTTCTTACTCTTTTATCAGTAATTAATACTATGGATTACGAATATAGCCCACTTTTATAATTATCTTATTTGAAAGATAAATATATTTTTATTCTTCGATTGCACTTGAATAGATATTTCTAATAATTTTATTGACATAAAACATACCGTGTGTAGTACGGATAAGCCTATAGTATTATATTATTATATGCAAACGTTTGAGAAATTTGGTGTCTTTTTCGTTTTTCATTTGTCCTTAATTTAATTTACATATAAAATCAATAATACAAATATACTTTATAAAATCCTTCCAATTGAGGGTAAAATAATAATTTTAGTTATTTTTCTCTTATTTTGTATCTACGGTCTTAACAGTAAAAATTTTCATTAATTATTCAGATTCTCTCTTCTCACTCTGTATCTATAATTTTAATAGTAAAAATCAGTTATTTTCTTCGAATGAGTGATTTGAAATTCTAAACTTTTATTTTCTTCGAATGAATGGTTTGAAATTCTAAACTTGAAAAAAGTAAAATTGACACAATATAGTAATGACAACTAAAAATGTTCTATCTGATAATATAAGTTAACAAATTTCAAATGAATTAAATTATTTCATATTATAAATAAACGATCTAATTTCGCATGTTCATCCCAGTATTTCATATTTATTTATTTTTATTTTCTTTTTGTACGTAGTACGGATCTGTATCTAGTGTGTGTATATATATTTCAATTATAATTGAGAGTGCGATATAGAAGAGAGAATAGAAGGAAAGGAGAATAAGGGTACAAGAATATCTACATAGGACTAGCAAATTATGTCATTTTCTGTTTAAGTAAGTCGCGTTTTAACAATGGTCGGTTGGTACCGCTCTCACTTCTAGATTCGATCTCATTCGTGAAATTTCTCATACCTTTTTTACTTCCTTTTCTTTTGCCCTTTCTAAATTTATATATCTCCATTGTACACAAGAAAAAAAAACTAAGGTTAAAAGTCCCCTTGACATAAATATAGAATACTTCCTTATCAATGAAAAAATATAACATGTTTAATATATTGTATTTAAACCGGGTTAGTCTGTTTGACCAGTTTAATTCAGTATATCTAAATATTCATGTAATATGGAACTCTTACAATAAATGATAAATATCAGAACAGACATATGATCTTGAGCAATAATTGAAGCTTTCAATGGGTCTAGCATCACACTCTAGGTCAATGTTGTTAATAATTCCTATACGTATTAAACAGGACAAACATACATGTGAGAGACAGTCAAACACTTTTGGTGAACTGCTTTAATCGCATTCAATCAAGTCACACATATTTGAGCCATTTTTCGATATTAAGAGATATTCAGACTTTGTTCGACAAATCCCCACGGTCATGAACACATGACGAACATATTAGAACCTGGTTGAACACTAGTTCATTGATTTAATCCGAACACGTTTAATTTCGTGTCTTATCACTGTATCAAGTCATTGTGTCATGTCAGAAATAGATAGCTTTTTTTCACTATTGAGACTCAAATATAAAATCTCTTGAACCCAGGTTGGGTAAATTACATAATAAAAAAACGTATGTATTTTACTCATTTTTTTTTAAAATCGACGTTTTGAGAAATAAAATAAAATAATTTTATTTTATTTTCAAATTAAGTCAACTATTTCAATTTTTAAAAAGAAAATCACGCAATTTTCTTTTATTCTCAATTTAAGCCAGATATTTCATATTTTAACATTAAACTAATATTTTTTTATTTTATTATTAAACCAGATTGCTTCCTTTAACATGATATTAAATATTTGGGTGACTAATTTTTTATGATCTTTTCTTCATTTTGCAATGAAAGTATATGAGATTTTTTTAAAGTTACACTAATTTCTTATATAAAGTTGTATTAATATATTCTTGTAACTAACATTAATCTTGATCTAAGAGAAAATTATTAAGTTAATTTGAAATAAAAAATTATGCTAATTTTATCGATTTGTAGATATATGATAAACAAAGTCAAGTGCAATATGTCGCACAAAAACATCACTTTCTATTTTAATGTGTTAGTGCATCTTGCCATTAAATAAAAGATATAATTTTTATCTTTTCAAAATTGAAGAGTTTGGCACTATTTCAAAATAAAATAAAACTATATGATTTATTTTTCAAACTTGAAAGGTTTGACTTAATTCAGAAATAAAATAAAACTACATGACTTTATTTTTAAATTTGAAGCGTTTAACTTTTTTAAAAAACAAAATAAACCACCTACTGTTTTTTTATATAATTAACTCTCCCAGGTTTCGGACATTATGAACTGCACCGGGCACGATTTCCACTGATATAGAGTTTCTTTCTCACCAAGAGGGGTTGGGCCGAGTGGTAAGCAGCTCGGTGCCGCTTAAGGAGGTCTCAGGTTCGAAACCTCACGTACGCAGACACCCCTCTTGGGAGCCTCACCCGCCATTGCCAGGCGTGCGACCCGGGGCGACCAACGGATTAGTCAAGTATGGTTGGCTGAAAGATGCCATCTCACCGCTGGTGGGGCCTGCTTGGATACCGTGGCTGGCGACCAAAAAAAAAAAAGAGTTTCTTTCTCAGTCCCCGATAGCAGTAGTTGTTGTTTTCTGTTGAAAATTCAAAAAGAAACGTGCCAGTTTGGTCAAAGAAACCGAGATGTCTATCCTCTTCATGGGAAAATTAGAGCCATCTCCAGCCGCCTCCTGACGACTGCACGCTTCCTTCTCATGTCTCCGTTGATTTATTTAGGGGAAAAAGTGGGGCTATTGTACCCTCACCATCTTTGTCTTTTGCCCTAACTCAAGCAAAGCAAGGTTGAATCGATTGCGACGTAAAGTTTGAAGAATGATATCAACAGGAAAAGTGAAATACTCACGGATATATAATCTCCTGCTGTACCGACAAATTGAAATGTGTAACAGGACCCGGTTATCCAATTTTGAGTGAGGATGGATGAATCGCTAGCGGGTCTATTTCACGATCAATTAGGAGAGATTTACTTTTGACTTCCTGCACGTGGATACAGAATCGGGAAATTACGATGATTTTGGTTAAGCCCGCCAGAACAGTGCTAATGATCAATTGTTACATCATGGAATAGACCAATTGATTCCTTTAATTTTAGACCATCTGGAAGTGAATAAGACATTTGAGAGCTCGAAAGAGGTTGTTTTGGACTGAGCATGGTTGATTAAATAATATGTGTCGAGTTTAAGTATCGTGAATAAAAATATATGTGTATATATATATGATTAGAAGAGTCTTTTCATTTAGTGTGAACCGCATTAGTTCAGATCTAAATTGGACAGTACAGAGCACATGCACGGGTGGTTTCACCAAATACTACGTGCTCAAGGTGAGAATCGAACATCCGACCTTGTGAACTTTTCGACAATTTAGACTCACATCCTATCCAATTTAAGCTCCTTTTACCCATTTGCGTTAAAGCATTCACTACTCTCTGTACCTAGGTCGAACACCGACTTCTTGAATTGTACTAGGTTTTTTTTATAGTACTACATTGACGAGATCGCTGTTGAGCATCGATTGTCTAGTACATCTGATATGTTCAGAGTAGAATAAGACAGTCCGAATATTGTACAGTGAAATAGAAAAAACAAATGTCCTTTCGGGGCAAATTCTACTATAAAGTCATCCCGTTTTCTTCACTCCTGTGGTGAATAGATCTCTCTCTCACACACACGCAAAGTTACAATACAGAGTCATCATGGGAGTGTTTAGCTTTGCCCATGAGGTTGAGTCACCAATCTCTCCGAGCAGACTCTTCAAAGCCCTGATACTCGACTCCCACGCCCTCCTCCCCAAGCTCATGCCCCAGTCCATCGAGAGCATCGTCTTCTGCCAAGGCCACGGCGGCGTCGGCACCATCAAGCTGACCAATTTCTCTCCGGGTAAGGCCCCTTAAAACCGACCCCGAAGCTCCCTCCCTCTTAGGTCTCCCTGAACTCGGCCTGGTTGCGGAAATTATATATATCATCTGTTTGTGATTATTGCCCTCTGTGTAGGGTGCTTGATCAGGTATGCGAAGCATCGGATCGACGAGCTGGACCTGGAGAACTACCGGTGCAAGTACACGCTGATCGACGGTGACATAATTGATGGGAAGCTCAAGATGGTGGAGTACGAGGCCGAGTTTGCTGACGACGGGCATGGCGGGTGCATCTGCAAGATGTCGAGCAACTACTGCTCGGATGGGGACATCGAGTTTGAGGACGAGGATGTAGAGTTCGGAAAAGATAGGGCGATGGAGGTGTACAGGGTTATCGAAGCTTACTTGTTGGAGAACCCTAGTGCTTATGCGTAGATGTTTTC
The DNA here is from genome assembly GCA_037672795.1 of Lagerstroemia speciosa. Classification (NCBI taxonomy): domain Eukaryota; kingdom Viridiplantae; phylum Streptophyta; class Magnoliopsida; order Myrtales; family Lythraceae; genus Lagerstroemia; species Lagerstroemia speciosa. The sequence goes on from CM075299.1 coordinate 4,705,294, forward strand.
CATATCATTTGATCGATGGAAGTTCTTTTGTATACAAAAATAGAATGAACTTCCGACTCCACTGCAGAGTAGTTTCATTTTAATCTCCACCATCTACCATCTAACATTTAGCGATCGAAGTGGGCCCACTAAAGAAGAAAATCTCACAACTATAAAATTTCTCGATTTAAAGTTTGAATCTGAGATCTGATTTGAAGGAGAAATACACCAAACTACTGGGTTAGGAGATGATGATTACAACTTGCTGATGGGATTAGAAAGCAGAACAATCACATAAAATTGACCCAATATCATATTCCAATATACTTGGTCTAGCTTGACAATTCTATCCCAAGCTTTAATCCCTTTGAGACTAACTTGTACCTTTGAATTTATCCTGTCACATGTACTTGTAGGGGTGCGCACGTGACCGTAAAAATTAGTCGGACGAAATTTGGAGAGCTGTAGTATCAAAAAGAGAGAGAAAGAAAAGAAAATTCCAATATCATATCATTCTCAAATGTATAAAAGAAGACCTTAATTACGAAAGCAAACCATTGGGACAAGTTTCTTTAGGGAGGATCGATGTCCTATGGGTGCATGGAACCGATGCCGATGGATAGCGCATTTGTCTAAGGAATGTCTATTTTAGTAGTAATTAAACTTATAAATATTACCGAACTAATTATATATTCATAAAATTATCGTGACGAGAAGGAAAAAAGACATGTTTCAACATGGTGTCTGCAATATAATGCATGTTTAAGGGTAAGACCCACTTTCTGTATTTAATAGAGTAAGGTCCGAATGCAAAATTTAGGAAACGATTTTATACAGAGCATGGTTTGAGTAACATAAGAAATATAAGATGCTCGGACCCGACCACCCATAGTGCTATCAATAATTTTATCAGAAAGATCTCCTATAGGATCTCTCATACCTATACAAGACTCGATTAAACTCTTTTAAGATACAAGAACTTTGCTATTTAATATTCTAGAAAATAGTCTTGATATCCATTAGGAATATTCTCTAAACAAAATAATTATAAAATTAGAGAAAATCACGTCCAAATGAGAAAATAGAATCCATAAAATATTCACGTGCACTATGATACTTTGCTCTTCCGTACTGCTCTCTAACCTCGAAGCCCAGGCCCATGATTAGGCCCATATTTGGGTCCACTAAATGGTCGAAAAGCCCAGCCCATAATTGGAAACCTTCCCCAAACCCTAGCAGGCGACTGCCGATTGCCGGTCCGTGCACGTGCCTCTAGACCTGTTGCTCTCCGTCTTCTCCACTGCGACCGCCGTTTCTCCCGAGAGAGGGTGGGGAGAGAGAGAGGGGGGGATGGTGTCGCTGAAGCTGCAGAAGCGGCTCGCCGCGAGCGTGCTCAAGTGCGGGAGAGGGAAGGTCTGGCTCGATCCAAATGAAGTCAATGAAATCTCCATGGCCAACTCCCGTAAGGATTCTCTCTTGACTGCTGTTTTCTTCAGTCGTTGTGATGCTTTTCTTGAGTTTCTTCTATTGAAGTCGCCTCGGAGCAGCTTGTTGATCGAGAGGTCGCTGCAAATGTGAGATGAGCAATCGCGATTGTACAGTTAGTTTGTGGTTCCTTGGAAGAAAATTTCTGGATTGGTTGCTGTTCTATTTCAATCGAAAACTAGGGTCATTCTTGGGATGTTCAATTGTATCATCCAGTAATTACTGTCTCTTCTTTTTGTTTGAAAGCTGAATAAATTTAGTAAAAGATGATTACTTTGAAGCGTTTGTTTGATTTAAGTGATTACCAGCGCAGAGAGTACATTTAACATCTCTTGCTGCCTTCCTAGCAGGACATGTTGAATTGATATGTTACTGATTCTCTTTTTGTTCATCTTTGCATCCGAGTTCTTTGAATTCTTCAATTAATAATATCTGCAATTTTGAAAAACATTTTTATGTTATCCCAAATTTGCATGGGGCTTTAGATTGATGTTGTAGGACTCTAAATGCAGGCCAGAACATCAGGAAGCTCGTCAAGGATGGTTTTATCATTAGGAAGCCTACTAAAATCCACTCCCGCTCTCGTGCTCGGCGGATGAAGGAGGCCAAGAGGAAGGGACGCCATTCTGGATATGGTCAATTCTCTTTCAATTGACTGGAATAATTGCATCTTAAGAGCGAAATGAGAAGAGAGCTTCATTAAAATGATAATATTCGCTTTCTCAACATCACGAATGAATTGAGATATGATATTATCTGTTTTACTGTTTAGGAACTTCCATAGTCCGTAAAAAATGTCTTATCAAGGATTGAAGATTGATGTTCTAACTCCTTATCTTGTTTTTTATGTCTGGTAATTGTAAAGCTTTCCTGGCAGCATTGTTTGATCAACGAAACTATTCTTGGTTATTGCTTAAACTTACGTACTCTCAGGTAAGAGGAAGGGAACTAGAGAGGCAAGGCTGCCCACAAAGGTCCTGTGGATGAGGAGGATGCGTGTACTGAGGCGCCTGCTGCGCAAATACAGGGAGTCGAAGAAGATTGACAAGCACATGTACCATGATATGTATATGAAAGTGAAGGGTAATGTATTCAAGAACAAGCGTGTTTTGATGGAGAGCATACACAAGTCCAAGGCCGAGAAAGCAAGAGAGAAGACATTGTCCGACCAGTTCGAGGCCAAGAGGGCCAAGAACAAGGCCAGCCGAGAGAGGAAGATTGCTAGGAGGGAGGAACGTTTGGCTCAGGTAAGATGTCACTCCTCAATCTCAATACTTTAGAGAGAGAGGCATTCACCAGGAAGGAAAAATAGGGGGAAAGTGCAATTTTTATTTGGATTTACAAAGAGATGATCTTTCGGAACAGATATTCGGCATGAAAATATTGACTACTCTCTTTGAACCCTTTACAGGGACCTGTTGAGAAAGTGGTTGCTCCACCTGCTGCCGAGTAAGTAGAATTGGAACCTATAATTCTTTATGTCCTTGCATTGACAGTTTTAACTGCATATTCATTGAAGTATCCTAATCTTGAGCTTGCAGGGCACCTAAGAAAGCAAAGAAATGAGGTTTCGACTGAAGAGATGTGCTAGATACATGAAAATAGAGTAGAGGCGTCTTCAGTTGACTCTGTTTTTTGTTCTACGGTGAAGTTATTACTCTATATAACTCAGTAGAAAGAAGTGCGTGGGAATTCTGTTCAAATTCTAGTTCACTGGAGTTTTGTTGTGTTGCCAATTTGCTCTCCTCAGCCATATTTTCTGTGTAAAGATCCGTGGTTTCTATCCCTTGAAATCCTAGTTGAGATGGTCCAACAAATATTTCCCTAGTCCTAGTTTTCAGGTTTGAGCCTTTTGATTGAAGAAGCAGTGGCAGTTTGGGCTGGAACCGATCCATAAGGGTGCCCAATGGCATGGCTCAAGCACGGCATACCATTTTATAGGGCTTGAGAGTCATCCAATCCTATCAAAGGCTCGCATGCATTTCATTTGACAGGGAAAAAGAAAAAAACATTTTGTTCAAGAACTTGGTTAATGTCTTTGTAAAATTTAATGTCTTGATATGAACTTATACTTACAACGCACTCAGTGGAGAGAAGTCTGTTACATTTCCAAGGCAGTAGTGAAGTACATATTGGTAGGAATGAAAGTTATGCATAAAAGAGTATCCACCTTGTAGCAAAAGGGAATGCTTTATTGATGTGATTAGGTTTTTCATGTTTAGATGTTTGTTTTTTAACTGGGTGGAATCTTGTTTGGATGCTCTCTTCCCATGAATCTGGACCGTGGATCAAGAACTGGTTCGGTCCGGTGATGTATCCTCGCAAAGCCCCGGTAAATAAAGAGCACAGCTCATTTACCGAAAAAAGAAAAGAAGAAAACATGTAGAGCGCTCTTAACTAGCCAGTCGCTAGTAATCTGGACGCATCCGAGCATGTGGAAAAGTGTGAATGATGCTCGGGGATAACATATGCATGAATTGATTTCTCGGCGACAATCATGTAATAGGAATGCTCGAAATTGAAGTCGATATGGAGCGGATCGTATCATCAGTCATGCCCTTAAATGGGCAGAAAAGAATTTCATCCTTTTTTTTTTTTATTTCCACCACTTCTTACATTTCCATGCCCAATTTCCAACATCTCAATAGAGAGAGAGAATGGCAATTTCAATAATAATTAATTAATAAGCCGGCGGACAGAGGAATCGATCCATTGATCCACTGAATCTTTTAAACAAGAGCACAAGGAGGGGGGTTCTGCTTCCCGGAGAAGATGGGCTTGGTGTTGGTGCACACGGCGGAGATGGGCTTGACCCCGCTGAAGGACAGGTCGATGTCGGCCATCTCGATGCCCTGGCACGGGAACAGCTTGCTGCAAGTGAGCGAGACGGCCACCGGCGAGGCCGTGGTCCCCCTGATGTTCCTGAAGTGGACGTCATTCACCTTCACACTCGACGCCTGATCCCCAAACAAAAGATGTCCAGTCAAAAGATCCATTTTTTTTTTGTCACTGTCGCTAAAGAGTCCGATGTGTTCCTCGACGATAACAAAGATTACCTTGGTACTTCGGCGGCGACCGTACTTCTGATCGATGATGATAGGGTTCCAGACGCCGTCCATGATGATGTCTTCGAAGACTATGTTGGAGGCCTGGAGACGAAGGTCGCCGGGGAAGGTCTTGATCCTCACTCCGTTGGTTGTTCCCACCAGCGTACAGTTCTTCACGTGAACTCCCACCACGTCCTTCTCATCCCGGTACTTCCCAAGGCTCCCAATACTATAAACATCAAATAGGGGGAAAAATGGATTCATCTCGAGTAAACTATCGTTTTTCCACTTATAAATTAGGCTTACAAGGTTCAGGTAAGGTCCTAGGTGCCCCTCGGGTAGCAAGTATCTGACAGACTCTATGTACCATGTGACCATGTTAAATACTCTTTGGACTTATAATATGTGTCCGCGGTATTTTTGTTTTGTAAAAGATCACTCTCTCGTATAATGGATATATCATTGTGCGAGCCAACACATCAGCTCAGTTTTTTTGCAGTATGTCAGAAATTTAAGAATGTGTTTAGTGATGTGTTAAATGCCCCTTGGTCAGTAACATATATTGGGAAGACTGAGCATGACTTGGAGTCGACCATGGCCGGGTAACTTCCTTCGACTAGTGATGGCGGTACCTGATGCCGTGGCCAGGTCCGCAGTGGACGTTGGAGACGGAGACACCGGTGGTTCCCTGGATGATTCCGAGGCAGTCGTCGCCGGTGGAGATGTGGCTGTTGGTGATGTTGATGTTGGTGGTGGTGCTGATGTGAATGCCGTCGGTGTTGGGGCTTTCGTCGGGGGCCGTGAGGTTGAGGTTGGAGGCGGTGATGTTGGCCGAGAACGTGAAGGCCGTGTGGAAACCCATGGGGTTGACGGATGTCACCCCGTCGACGACAACGTTCTGGGCCTTGTTAAAGTGGAGAGACTGCACCAAACCAGAGATAATAGTTTAGAAATTTATCCAATATATATTAATATTCAATAATTATCATTTTATTATTTATTATTTTTAAAGGAATGTTTATGGATTAATATGAAATAATTTAATTAAAAAAAGGTAAAATCAAGTGAAAAGTACTGCTTACAACTGGAAGGTGTTGGCACTTGGGGTTCTGTTTGCAGTCATTGTACTGCCAGACGTTCTGGCCCTGGGCGTCGAAGACTCCACCCTTGAGCACGAGCCCGTCCACGTACTCGAACGAGAACCAGTCCCCTTCGGGGTATGCGGTAATGTCGGACAAGGCCGTGATGGTGCCCTGGACCTCGACCGTGACCGGGTTCGCGGTGCACGGGCCCTGGAAGACAACTTGCCCTGCTATGTACGTCCCGGGTGGGATGACCAACTTTGATGGTGCAGACATCTTGCATGTTGCATTCCATGCTTGAATAAATGCCTGCACGTCACACACATGATTAGTACATAGCATTACATCACATAATATTGATAAATCTATGTAACTATATATACTTTGGTAATTTGTTCTCCCTGATGGTCATGAACAATCCACAAGCTAACAGATTCAATGACATTATGTTCGACTACGTAAATGAGCGGTCTCACCAACCCTTACTATCTCGTGAACAATTTGTAAGGTGTGCACTCGTTTTTTCCTGCTTCAACCTGCCATTAGTGTTTAATATATGCCGCGCTATGTTCGTTAAAATCTTCTTTCATTGATGAAAAAGACCTTGCCACCTGGTATGCAAAGTTCGAACTTTCATTTACAACAATGAATATATCATACGTGCTGACCAACTAACACAAGCACTAACCCATCAGCGTAGCACCACGAAAGATCTTCTATAATTCACAAAGGTCGGTATCCTCCAAACTCAGGTATAAAGAACATACTTTTTACGAATATTTTCACTCGAATACATCGAAAGGAATATCTCTTTTTTAGTTGCAATATATATCCCCCAATAAAAAAAAGGCCCTTTATAAAGTCATATTGTTAATTTCATTATTTCCCTAACACAAATCCATATGTTGCATCTTTTATGATGGTTACATGAGAACTGCATCTTTACCTGTGCATTATCGAACATGGGGTCGTTCGGCCTTGCGTCGAAGGCGGTAACATCGACGACCGAGCCACCACTGGATCCAAGCAGGTGGCGGTGTTGGTGACGGTGATGGTCACGGTCACCCCTGTAGCTGAAGACCCTGCCGCGGGCAGCCACTTCGGCCACCCCGGACAGCATCACCACCAGAGCCAAGCCTAACACGACAACACCGTTGGGAACAGCCCCCATGTTGTTTATTGCTACAATTCCGTGACCTTCAGGCCTCTGATCTCAGCTGCAGCTTCGTTTCCCCCTAACCCAAGGATTAACCGCAAGGAGAGAAACAGAAGCCAAGGGCACGCCCTAAGGAATTATTTTTTGAATTTTTATGTCAGTGAGAAAGATTTCTCCATCTTTTTATAACATTTCTCTATCTACCATTTTTAGGGTTTTCTTTTTGTTCCTCGAAAATCGATTTTGTTCGGGTTGAGATGCCTTCGTTTTCTCCTATGAATAGCGAGTGTCTACCCACGAACGTAGGACTGCAAATCGTTGTGGGGCTGTCGAGTCAATGTTCGAGCGGGGTTCTCTTCAAACCTACTAGAGTCGCTCGTTTTTTGTCCGGTAAAAGTTGTCTAATATTAGCAAAAATGAACCAACATCATCTGATGAAGTAGAGATAAAACCTGATTAAGAGATGTAATTTGCCGATAATCCGGCTAATGTTTTTCTTAACGATGGGGTTTCTGTGATAAATTATTAGATTGTTATACCTTACTACGTGACATGATAAAATAGCGATAAGATTATAATAAACCTGAGAAGAATATCAAACAGTTCTCTTAGTTATTGCTAATAAGAGCAATTTCATTGATTGTTTCTCATCACGTCACTATGAGATATGATTATATAATTATTTTTTTCAGTTTCTGTATATCCTGAAAGACTGGAGTTCTATATGTATTTCCTTCAATGCCCAAATATGTTTTTAAGGTCGACACGAGAGGAATAACGAGCTAAAGATATGAATGTCTCAAAATTAAAAATGTTTTTAGATTCCTCGAGAGACGAGCTGACCGTCCTCAGGGTGTCTCAAATAATTGGTGGTAGCCCTTGAATCAATCTCTCTGAATCCTAAAACACACAGAAAGTCTAACCAAATGTGTTTTAAAAAATCAAAATAACTGGTAAATATTTTGAGAATATCTCACTCGACAAAAATTTGAACGTCTCCAAGAGGCATTGACATAGTGTGATGTTATGGCCATGTCCATCCTTTCTTCTACAGACAAGATTGTCACATATCCATTCTCACTTCCACCTGGCCTTCATTCTTGTCCAAGATGTGCATTTTTCCTTCCAACATGTCCATTGCATCCTCCATTTCAATATTATGCACCTTCAAAAATCGTGTTTGACTGTACTCTTTAATACCATCTTAAAACAAGTATTCAAACTCTTACAAAATTTTCTAAATTATTTATGATCTATCAATGTCGCAGGACACTCGCGCATTATGATCGTTCTTGCAAGTTCTTTATGGTAGAACTCTTGATCGAAAAGGTAGGAAGATTAAATTTCTGCTTAATGAAGTTGGGCTTCTAAATTTTTTTTTCGCTAGAACATCCCTTGAAATATTTCTTCAAGCAGCTACTTTCATCCACTTGGAAACAATTTGATATAAACTTGCAGTTCACCGTATCTTTCCCGCCGACTTTCTCTGTCATATTGACTCAAACATCCGAGTGCACTCTGTAATCCTCCTTTGTCGGCCATGGTATTGATACTTTCAGGAAAATTTAAAAGAAAAAGTGGAAGTCAAATCTTGTGGTATGCTACATGGCAAAGGAAACTGTAGAAATGAGTGACTCCCTCGAAAACACACGTCCCAAGGAGAAAGTTTTCGGTGCGTCGGCTATATCATGTGGCAATATATCAGTTGAATTAGGGTTTACTATTTATTGTAATTTTTTAGTATTTCTTTAGGTTTTTTTAATTTAATAATTATAACTATATGAGTGTTGATTTTTTTTTTATCAAACATTGATATTAGATGGATATATCATGTTAATATTGTCGGTCTGAACTACTAGTATTCAGAAGTCCAACTAACTCTAACTAATTTAATTCGAGTCGAGAGAACCCACTAGAGGGTATATGAGGTGGCATATTCAATTTGATGTACTGGAGAGTTTCTCGTCCCAAAGAAGCACACATACTGTTTATTAAACGGCAATTAATCAACATTCATAAGATCCCATGGATCATTATACCAAAATAAAATGCGAGTCCAAATAAGATGGATGAGATGGTCGCAGTTTGGATGAGTGATAGGTGGCATGAAGTCGGTGGAGGAGGTGCTGCTGGAGGAGTCAAGCTCGGGTCCTCGGCGCTGGAGTTTGATTCGTCCGTCAAGACGTACGAATGCTTCCTCGACTTCCTTTGCTCCTGGCCCCGAACATCAGTGTGGTCAAGGAACAATGAAGTTTCTGCTTCTTGTTTTGTTTCTTCCAATTAAGGCAATCCACCGCGTTTGGTCGGCCTGCTGTGGTGAGATTATGGCTTCGGATTGTTGGGACTTGCGATGGTGCAAAGCAGTAACTCTTATTGGAAAAATGGCATTGAATTGAATGAGAAATCATTCTCATGAATTGAAGAAAATTATATTTGGGTTTAAGTCCAATTGAATGAGAAATTGAAGGAATTTAGATTGAGATTAAGTTAATGAACTTAATGTTTATGGGTTGAATTTAGAAAAACTCATGAAGAGGTCCAGGCCTACAAGGACCCATTGAGTCCATATTGGAAATGGTGGATACTCAATCTCACATCGATAAGGGATGACAATTTAAAAGTGTATATAAACTAAGAGTGATCTTATAATGAGTAATCAATTCAATTATAATAGACGACTTTCTTGTGGCTCCCGCGCTTGCACTGGAGTAAAGCCACCAAAGGGGACACATGCCTCGATGATCAATAAAGAATTTCCTTTTATTCGATTCTTCTTCTTCATTTTCTAGTAAGCTCTTTCTAGCACGGTTTCGTGCCAATAGAAAAAAATAATAAAATCATTTTATAATATTAATTCTCCAATTGTTATTATCGAAATTTTTATTTTATTATATTTTGGTTTACAAATCTTTGGTGTAGTCATAATGTGAGATGAACTGGAATCAAGTTCTTGAATTTTACGGTGATGAGCTGAATTAAGTACATGTGTGGACATGGGAGTCTTCTCTTTCAATAGGTTTTGGGGGCTATGGTGCTAAAACTAGGAATGTTTGTAAGATTTTTTCGAGTCCTATACAGATGTTCGAATGAGTTTGTTCCCAAAGACATTCTGCCATTTAGTCCAAATTTCACAATTTTTTTGGCGATCTTAATTGATTCAAGAACTGTATGGTAGTCCTAGTTATGATCCTCCTGTTTTAGATATACATGGAATAACCACCAAATATGGATTCGGGATTGCTTGTGGTTGCATTATTCTAGGAATACTTGATTTGATTCCTGATTTACTTGCTATTCCCGTTGAAGGGAATTTTATATAAACTACAACTTGTACACAGAAAAATTAATGAAAATCATTCCATATTTTTTATGGTATCAGAGCCAAAAGTCAAAATCTCGAAACCCTAGCCGACTCTCCAACATACCCTAGCCACGGTTGCTGATCAATTGAAGGTCTCGCATCTATCATCATGTATTACCTAAATCCTTCAGACAATCCAGGAAATATGATGGTTACATGTGTTCTAACCGAAGATAATTATCCTGCATGGGGAAGGGCAACAAGATGTGTGTCGAGAGCCAAAAACAAGTTAGGGTTCGTAGATGGCACTATTCGACAACCAAAGCAAGACGATCCGGAGTACAATTTGTGGGACGTGTGCAATAATATGATCACATCTTGGATGTTTAATTCCTTGGACAAGACGTTACAAGGAAGCGTTGCATTTGCAGAAGATGCAGAGACCATGTGGGATGAGTTGAAAGATAGATTCTCACAAGGTAATGCACCGAGGATTCATCAGATAAAGACGGAGTTGAGCCTCCTATGGCAGGAAGGATGAACCGTGGCAGAATACTACACTAGGTTGAAGTCCTTGTGGGATGAATTAGGCAATTATTCCCACATCCTTGACTGTTCATATGATGCAGCTGCAAGGTACACAAAAGAAAAAGAAACCAAGAAGCTGCATCAATTTCTTATGGGTCTCAATAGCGAAATCTTGAGGACCGTGCGATCACAGATCCTAAGCACGGAGCCATTACCAACCTTACATGAGGTGTATTCTTTGATGGTACAAGAGGAAAGGCGAAGAACTATTGCCCATGGAAGAGATTTGAAAAGTGAAGCAACCTCGGTCGCTTTCTTCGCAGGAAGCGAAGGAAAGGAAATTGGCAAGAGCAGCCCATACATTAAGCCAATAGTGAGCATTGTGACAAGCCTGGTCATGAGAAGGCACATAGCTGGGAGTTACTTGGGTATCCAGTGAACTGGGAACTAAGAAAAATCACTTCCTGGCACAAAGGCAATGGAGTGCAGCCCACCAAAGTCAACAGAAACAATGGACAATACTCAATGACCAATAATAATTGGCCAAGGCATTTATTCAAAAATAATAATAATTGGCCAAGGCAGCAAAAAGGAAATGAAAACTTAGCAATTGTTCATTATGCACAGCTGAGGTGAGCGACAATAATCGACAAGCAACTACAGCTCTTAGGAGCATTACAGAGGAGGAATACTAGCAACTGATTGGAATTATGGAGTTACTAAAGTGTACTGAAACCTCTGAGCAATCAGAAGGTGAGATCCAAGCACAAAGCGGGGTCTGGATTCTAGATTCGAGAGCCACCTAGCACATGATCAGGCGACATGATTTATTGAGTAATCACAAGAAAATATATGGACCTTGTAATAGGATGTGTTACTTTTGGAGCCAATCTAATTCTGCCTCATGTCCTTTACGTGCCAAACTTCACATGCAACCTCATATTGATTGGGAAGTTAACAACTGATTTAAATTGTTCTGTTACATTCTTCTCATCGTAATGTGTTTTACAGGACCTAATTTGGAGGAGATCGAAGTGGGTGAAATTTGGAGGGGTGTCTATTGCATTGCTCGTGTTGGCATGTATTCAGTTTCTCGAACGGTTAAGGTGGACGAGAGAACTTGGCATCTATGACCAGGGCATCCTTCACGGTTGGTACTAGAGATGATTCCCTGTATTTCTATGAATAAAGAGAATCATGGAATTTGTGATGCTTGTCATCATGCAAAACAGACGCGGTTAGTTTTTCCAACTAGTGAGAATAAAGCTAGTTATTGTTTTGAATTGATACATTGTGACATCTAGAGTCCTTATCAAACAACATCTCTATCTGGAGCTTATTATTTCTTTATTATCATGGATGATCGAAGTAGAGCGATGTGGGGTCTATCTGATGAAGGAGAAATCAGAAACATGCAAGATTTTGATAGGCTTTTGCAAGCTGGTTAAAACACAATTTGGACAAGCGGTGAAGTATATACGAAGTGATAATGGCCCAGAGTTTTTTTATAGGATCAATGGTTGAATTTGTTCATGATAACAAAATCATTCATCAGACTTCTTGTACATACACGACACAAGAAAATGGATGAGTTGAGAGGAAACACAAACATTACTCATGTGGCACGAGCCTTGCGATTTCAGGCAAACTTCCCTATTAAATTTTGGGGAGGATGTGTTCTCACGGCAGCACACTTAATATATCATACTCGTACGCCCATTCTATCAGGAAAATTACTGCTTGAAGTTTTGTTCAGAAGACCAACTTGATACAATCATATTTGAGTATTTGAGTGTTTCTCTTACGCCCAAAGATTGCCTAAAAGTAGTGATAAATTTGATGAATGAATTAGGCATTGTATTTTCATGGGATATCCTTATGGGAAGAAAGGATGGAAGGTCTTTGATTTGGAATCCGAAGAGATTTTATCTCATGCTACATTATATTTCATGAAGGGAATTTCCTATTCAAAACTTAGTGCGAGGATGATGAAGCAACACGATATCAACCTTCTCCTTCAAAGGGCCCAAACACAGTTGATTTTCCAGACTTAGAGGAGTATCAAGGCTCGTCACATTTATTTGGAGATGTAGACTTAGCCACGATTCCTGAACCGGACGTTTCCGGTTCCGTGGCCCCTTGAACTGGTCCTGAACCTTCCTTTGGACAGTTTAGGGGAGGTTCGGGACCACGGCTCTATCTGGTTTTGAACCAACTAGTTTGATTTTTATTAAAAATTAAATAAAATCTTATTTATATAACGAGTTCGTTGGGTAAATCACAGTTAAATTTTTGACACGTGTAAAATTTTTACAATTATTGATAGTTAACTCTACACATGTCAAGATTTGAACAGTAATCTATACAACAAACTTATTTATATTTTATGGGGGGTAGGGTGGGGTGGGGGGAGGGGGTGTTGAAGGCTGTCAGTGGGGGATGGGACAGCGGGTTCAAAATTTTTTTTTTTCTTTTCCCCCTACCGGTTCTGATTTTTGGGGCCAGTGAATTTTAAGTCTTATGGTTCAAGGACGGTTCTGATTTCAACAGGGTCGGTTCTGAGCCCAAACCAGTCCGTGGCCAAGACTATGGAGATGTCGAGCAAATTGGGCCAGTGCAACCGGGCTCAAGAGGAGTCCAACAAGACCGACAACTTGCTGAGGAGATGAATTCCTCTTTTTCAAATTACAGGGCTGATCTGGACTTTCAAGATCAAGTCGATCAGTTTGTTCTCGAACCAATTAGCCATGAAGCTTTGGTCTCGCAAAGAGGAGGAAATTCACAATGTGTTAACTTGAACACTTATGAGTAGATTGACAACACACTTCCCTCAAATAGTCTTGATCGACCTTGACGAGAACAATGACAACCATCACATCTCAATGATTATGTGTGTTTCTCGCGCAGCACAATGACACCCCTCCACCAAATTTAGCTCCATCGAGATCCTCAGGTACAGTCTATCCTATGGAGAAGTTTATTTCATATCGTAATTTTTCAAAGTCCCATATGGCTTTTCTTGTAGCACTTGATTCTGACATTGAGCCTAAGACTTATACGAGGCCATCTAGGATCCTTGTTGGAGAGAAGCGATGGCCAATAAATAATGGCCCTAGAAGAAAACAGCACGTGAATAGTTCAGGACCTACCTAAAGGAAAGCGAGCCATTGGATGTAGATGGGTTTATAAAATTAAGTGTTGGGCCAATGGTAGTATAGAATATTATAAAGCTCGTCTCATTGCTAAGGGCTTCGCTCAGATTGAAGGTATGGACTTTCATGAAACATTTGCACCTACTCCAAAAATGACTACTGTAAGATGTTTACTTGCTATGGCCTTGGCTCACAAATGGGAACTCCATCAAATGGATGTGAATAATGCCCTTCTTGATGGTGATTTAGATGAAGAAGTTTACATGCAACTTCCTCCTGGTTTAAGTGCGATCGATCGCAACAAAGTGTGTCGTTTATGAAAGTTGTTATATTCGCTACAACAAGCATCCCATAATTGGTTTGCCAAGTTTGCTGAGGCTTTAAGAACCTATGGTTTCATCCAGTCTCTTGCTGATTATTCTTTGTTCACTTATGCGGAGGGCAACAATTTTCTAGCAGTGTTGGTATATGTCGATGACTTGATTGTTGCTGGCAACAATTCAAGACAATGTGCCTCTTTCAAGCGTTATCTTGATACTTGTTTTCATACTAAGGATTTGAGCCCCCTTAAATTTTTCTTAGGGATAGAAGTCACCTGCACTCCATGCGGATTATTTCTTTCTCAATATACCTTGGATATTCTTACTGAGTGTGGACTCTTAGCAGCCAGATCGGTTGCATTTCCTATGGAACAATAGCATAATCTAGCTGAGTCATCAGGCCCGCTACTAGCTTATCCAGGAAAATATCAAAAAGTTGGGCAACTACTCTATCTTCCTATTACAAGGCCTGAATTATTCTATTCAGTACACATATTGGCTCAGTTCATGCAGGAGCCACGTGGCATAACTAGGATGCAGCTATTCGAGTCGTAGGATACTTGAAACATAGTCCAGGAAAAGGCATTCTTTTGCGAGCTTCGATATCTTTACAATTAGTTGCATTTTGTGATTTTGATTGGGCTAACTGTTCTGTTACAAGACGATTCACTACTAGTTACTTCGTCACATTAGGAGGATGCCCTATATAATGGAAAACAAAGAAGCAAACTATTGTTTTTCGTTCGTCTGCTAAAGCTGAGTATCGATTTATGGCTATCACGAAAAGTGAGTTAATTTGGCTGCGTAACCTTCTTTCTTCACTTGGGCTTTCACGTGAAGGACCTATGAAGCTCCATTGTGACAATCAATCTACACTTCACATCTCAACGAATCCGGTTTTTCATGAGCATACCAAACACATCGAGATAAATTGTCATTTTGTATGTGAACGTATTCAGTTCGATGAATTAGTTGCAGGGCATATTCCAACTAAACTCTAGCTAGCTGACATTTTCACTAAGGCTTTGGATCGTGGTCTATTTCACAAATTGGGCATTCTTGACATTCATGCACCAACTTGATGGAGAGTTTTAGATATATATGGAATATCCACAGGATATGGATTTGGAGATTGCTTGCGGTTGCATTATTCTAGGAATATTTGATTTTATTCCCGATTTACTTGCTATTCCCCTTGAAGGGAATTTTGTATAAAATACAACTTATACACGGAGAAATTAATGATAATCATTCCATATTTTTTATCTTCCGTTACGAAAATTGGATGCTAGTTGATTGAATCCACGGTTTTTCTGGTTTCGAGTTTCGAGTTTTATTTTGAATGCACCCTCTGAGACTCTCTCGGTCCTGTTTTGGTTCGTCGCGGTTACACGTGTCGTAGCACGAGCGCATGGTGCTCCTGGAGCTGATCAAGAAGAGCCAGCCATGCCGGACCCAGAAAAGAAGATCGGTCCCGGGATTAAGGCTTTCATGGTCCGATGCCATCCCAGCCCGGCGCTTCTTCCTCCTGTGGGAAGATGATTCCGTGGTCGATTCAGCTTCAGGCCAGAAGACATGGAGGCGAAGGCCCGTGCCCGGCAAAGGGAAAGGTGGAAGATGGCCGTGGCTTAGGTGGTAAGGGGAAGATTTCGAGCCCGTGATAATGTTTTGAGACCCGAGTGTCCGATCGACAAGTGCTCTCTTTTCTTTTTTTTTTTTTACTATTCTTAATTATATCGAAACAACATCGGTTCGATACGGATTTGAATTCGTCAAAAAATCATCATATTCTTCCTTCAACTCATTCATTGGTCGCATCGGGCCAATTTCGTACTAAGTTATGCATGTCACGTCTCAGTGGTTCCATTTCTCAAACCGTCACTCCCGTTTCATTGTCGCCAGCCCCATTACCATTTGTCGTGAGCGATGAGTGGCAACACCTCATCTTTCGAACTACGCACGTTTGTACTTGATAACCCGCTAACAAGTTGGACAATTTTTTCACGTCCCGGGCTTAGCTAACCACGGGTTCTACACTTGGGAATAGGTTGTTGTGCAAGCGGTTCTCACACGAAAATCTGTTCTGATACCACATAAAAAAAATTTTACCAAATTTATAAGAGATTAGATCTAGATCCAGCTAAAAATCTAAACTTGTAGATGGTGATATCCAATCAACTGACCACGAGTTCAACACCTGGGACTGGCATGGTACAAGCCTGTACGAAAATTTACTCCATATCATATAAAATTTTTATCAAATTTATAAGATATTGGACCGGATTCACATAAAAATCAAAATTTATAGATAATCAGGATTCAATTTATTAACGGTTCTGCGTAGAATTTGTTCATAATACTTGCACTAAATTTTTCAGAGCCTTCCAACCACGATGAGACATGAAAGGAGGTCTCGATCGTGGGACAGCCCGACGACATTGCGGAGACACGGGGAAGCTCGTGATTGTCATCTGACGTGGAAATATCTGCGGGTAGTGGGAATAATTGGCGGCGCCCATTGGTCAGAAGGAAAGAGCACATGCCACATTTCGATCAAACTTATCCGCTCTCTCTTTAAAACCTTATCAGCTTTCTATGCATAGTGGTCAGTTTCGAATCTCAAGAACGGGGAGAATTTATGGTTTTTACTTTCTAGTAGATCCTCCTAACTCAGATTAGATTAGTCAGAATTCGTTAAATTTCTGAGTACGAGTTGTTTGGATAAAAAAAGAATGGGCATTGATACAACGATATCGCTCTTTACAGGGACGGATCTAGAAAGTTTATTAAGGGGGACGAAACTCAATTGAAAGATAACAACATGAGTCCGTGGTGAAAATAGATAATTTAAAAGAAAATTAGAGAAATTTACGATAAATTTATTAAATGTATCACGGAATTTTTCAAGTAGAGTTTCTTGAATAGCAAAAGGGTATTGCATCTGTATTGCTTGGTAGTGTCTCAAGTCAATAAGAATTAGCCACGTCCACAAAAATTTCGAGAGAGAATTTAGTAAAACATTAATTCAAACATCTTCTAAAAAATAATGAAGAGTCCCAAATCAATTAGAAAAAAAAGGGGAAATTGCTGTGGAGCATGGATTAGGTAAATTCATGGACAAAGTACATGTGTCGGTAACCTCACCAAGGGTTACGCGTTTAAGGGGGAATTAAAACTCTAGCCTCGTGGACTTTTACACAAAGTCGTATGCATGTCGTATCCATTCAAGTTAATCCTTATCGGTTGATGTGGTATACTGTGATATATAAGACTTTCTCAAATCAATAGACCATATATACAGTTCTCATTAGTAAAATTTTTCATACTATATTTATTTTACTCTTTCCTCTATTTTTTCTGGATCGATCAGCCCCCGTTGTAGTCTGTGAAAAAACTCATTTCACCACAAATTTGACATGGTGTCTCTTTCCTTCGGTATCGTAACCAACTTGCCGAACATGAGAGCCTTTTTCTTCACATGCAACATTAATTGGACCCGACAACAGAAAAAAAAAACGATTATTAAATTGGATTATTATATATTAATCTGAGTTGTGAAATGAATTTCATATTGGATAAATAACAAATTCAAACTTAATTTATAAGAAAATTGATATTACTGCCTAATAACTTAAATTTTAAGTGAAATATGAGCTCTACCTATCTCTTAGATGTCTAGGTACTTAATTTACATGGTATTATAGTTAGCATCGCATGAACTCAGGCCTCGACAAGCCCAAGTTTAAAGCTCGTGGCTTTTAAGCTCGAGATCAAAAGAAAAATATCATGCTCGAGGTCAGTTATTAAAAAATAAGGATGTAAAAAACTGCCTCATGGTCAATATCTCTTTGTCCGAGTACAGAAGGAAAAGAGTGTCTTGCACAACATCAGTTGTTAAAGGTGAGTGTTTAAAAGCACTTGGCATGTGTAAGCCTTGTTGTCACGTGAGGTCTATTGAAGAATGAATTTTACATCAAATAAATAATCAAAGGAAGTTTTGTTTATAAGATGAATTAGATTCCACCATTTACAAGCACCGACTTTTAGGTGGATATCAGCCCAAATTCTTCTACATCCTATAAAAATTCCACATGATATCAGAGTCAGTTATCATGTAATCTCACACCACATTAGCCCGAGACCGGAAGGAAAAAATATCCGGCTCGTGGACAGTTATATAGCCCAAGGGCGGAAGGGAAGCTCAACTTTTGGTCTGTTGCCCCCTTCTCGCCCGAGTACGGAAGAAATATACCCGGCCCGATATCAGTTGCCGAGTGCGAGTATTCACGACATGTTGTCACGTGAAGATCTGTGTTGATGAGTCAATCATACGTCAAACAAATAATAGATCTTATTTATAAGAAAACTTGATGCCACTACCTAACAATTAAATTTTTCAAGTGAATACAAATACAGTCTCTTATAAACACGTATAAATATTTTACATCGTATATTATAAATTTTAGTCCTCTATCAATTTTAGTGAATCTTCGATGTATTGGAGGGCTAGCCACGGAGGGTTTGCCCGAGGGTTGCTTCCAATTTTCTGTGACAATTATATTAAAAAAATCTCAACTTAATTACCAAAAAAAAAAAATTTCTGACTTACGGGGTCAGTAGAAAATCTATTCGACGTTTGCATTATTGCAAAAAAGCCCACAATTGCAAGTATTTGCTACAATTGGACCCTATTATTAACCGTCTACTGACTAATTACCCAAAAAGTGTTACAACCATTATATTTTTGTGGATTTTTTTATTCGTAGGACTGGAGCTATCAATAGGACCTTGTAAATTTAAAAACAAAACAAATACTGTGTGCAGATATTCAGAAACTCTATAAATCTCCGACTAATCTAATTTGAGTTCGGAATCGGTCTATTAAAAGATAAAATTTTTTTAATATAAATTTTTTTTATTTAAAAAGACTTGAATATGAGACGGGATCAACCGTGAATTGGCCGGTGAATGTTCTTCAACGGCTATAAGAGAGAGGAAAAGGAAAGCTCGAGAGCCGCCGTGTAAGCCTAAATTGTCAACCTCGGCGGTGACACTGGCCGCTGACCCAAACTCCACCCTCCTACGTTGGATGTAAGGAATTTAACCGTATTATCATATGGTGGTATTTTATATAATAATATTAATTAATTAATTCAGTTATTATAGGATGATTCTTTATTTAAAAAATTTTAGAAAAGTAAAAAATTATAAATTTTATTAATTAGTATTATCATGTAAGTTGCTTGATTGTACTGTTACATGGTAGGCTTCCTCAACGAGCTCACCGATTTTATGATTCAGCTGGTAACGTCAATTAATTAATTTGGTTATTACAGGATTGTTTTATATTTTGAAATTTTATAAAAAATAAATAAAAATAAACCTTATCTAAGATAAATTTCATTCGTCGACGAGCTGACCGATTTTACGATTCAGTCAAAGATAAATTTCATTCGTCGAATTGAGAAACGGATATATCGGTAAAATTACATCAATTTGAACTGTCAAGATAGGACTAATTAACCGAAAAGAGGAAAGGAACAAAAATGATTGGCCAAGACAAAAAAGAAAAAAGGGGGCCCACAGGAAAACGACAAATCTTCCTCCACCACATGGCTCTCCTGCGTGCGTCGATTGTTTTCCAGAAGCAGGATCCAAGGATTCGAGATGAGATCGGGAGGAAAGAAGGAAAAGATATATATATATATATATATATGTATGTGTGTGTATATGTAAATATAATGAATTCCATTGATTGATATTTAAATAAAAATTCTAAAATAGCGCTGTCACATCCAAGTCCTGGAAAATGGATAGTAAAATTGTAAGTCTAGAAATGAAATAAAATAAGTTTATGAGATATAGACTTGGTGTAATGATATTATTCTCGATCTGAGATCAAAAGAGTACAAGTTCATTTTCACCGATGGAACTTCTCTTATCCCTTTATTCTCACATTCTTTAAATAAATAAGTTCACGAACAAGTAAGATCTAAGAAGTATTAAATTTTTCCTTGTGACAGTATCTCATTACATGTTGGTTGAGACGGTAAGTCTCGAGATATGTTGCACCCCCGGTTAAAACAGGGAATACACTAGTAAGATATTAAGATTATCCGCTGAATAGGAGAAAGTCCTCAGTCGAGCGGCCGTGCTTATGCAGTATGCACGTCCAATCAGAAGTTGATATGTAATTAACAATCATGCAGTTAAATTTATTAAATTCTAAATTTTTTAAAATATAAAAATTCTAATAAATAGTAAAAATTTTATTTGATAAATGATGAATTCTAATTAGATAAATATATCACATTATCACTTACTTAGTATAACTATTTAATTAAAGACTTTCACGTTGAATAGGTTTTTTCTCTTCCCTATTTTTTTTTATAGAAGGGTTGTGTAGTTATTATTTTCGGTATAATAAATATACAGGATTAGTCGGGCCCGAAAGGCACTCGGATACCTCGGTTATAAAAAAAAAAATATACAGGATTTTTTTTTTACTTTTCAAAATTTCCATTTACTCCACCGACTTTTTCTGCTATCAAAAGATAACAACCTTATCCTCTCTGGCTCTCTCTCTCTCTCTCTCTCTCATGAATGAAGAGAATCGACATGGGGAGGAGCTCGTGGGGTCCCATAAGTTTGGACACGTTCTTCATCGAGAGATAATGATACTTCCCTAACGCCAATCCCCAACTCCAGAGACCATACCTCATCAACCGATCTATCTATTATTATATGAAATGTTAATGATAATTTGTCTCATTTTTTAAGTTCCAAAACTACCCTTAATTAGTAAATAAAAAATTGATAAATTGGATGAAATTGTAAAATCTACCACTAACTGTTCTTAATTTTCTTTTTCCAGGTTTTTTTATTTATCATAAATTATATAAGAATTAAAAGTCTTACAACAAATTAATATACAACTGCAAAATATAAAAAATTGCATAACATAAAAAATACAATTCAATAACCAACTACTCATTTACCAATTCTGTGCAGAGCACAAGTTCGTGGCTAGCATTATTATGTGTGACATGTGAGGTAACTGATCTCACTTTTGGTCCTTCCCATATGTCATTAACAAATAAATTTTTAACTTATAATAAAAGATTATAAGGAGCTGAATCGTAAAATCATTGTTAAGATTATGATTACCACTTACAATTATAATAAACATCTCTAATATTTTGACTAATTATAAAATTTTATTTTTTTTCATAATGCATTCTATATAAATTAAAAATATCATAAGAAATTAATATGTAATTGTAACGCCATAAAATATATTGTTAGAAAGTAAGAATAGTATGTATTTGTAATGGACCATATTACTGATAATTCAATACATATCACAACTTCATGTCGAGTTTATATATATATATATATATATTTGACGTACGGGGAGGTACATAGATCCAGAAATGGTAGAAAGAAGATGAGGTAAAAGGGGAACGGAAAGTCCCACGAGTGAAATTGAATCTAGGACCTTTAAGTCATAAGATGAGAGTAATACCAATATACTAAACCATGTTTCTTGATCTATCTATACTGCTATATGCAAACCTATACGAGGTTTGGTGTCTTTTTCATTTTTCATATTTGCCCTGAATCTAATTTACATATTAAAATTTATAACACGTGTCTAATTTTTAGATTAATGACAAAATAATGATTTTAGTCATTTTTCTCTCACTTCATGTCCACAATCTTAACAACAAAAATTTTTTGCTAACTGACTAAATTTCCGCATCTCACTTCATATCTACAATTTCAGCAGCAAAAATCCATCACATTTTTTGAACAAATAATTTAAAATTTTAAAAATAAAAAATAAAATTGACATTGTATTACTGATGAAAATTGAAAATACTCTACTTATTACCTTAGGTTAACAAGTTTTAAATTAATTAAATTGTAAGAAGTTATAATTAAACAATATAATTATATGAATTCATCCAAGTATTTCATATTTATTTATTTTTATTTTCTTTCCGTATGTAGCACGGGTTCGCATCTAGTATTTATATATGCTACGAAGAATGATTGCTGAACGTGTCCAATATAGATCTTATAGAGTGATCTGTCTGCTTAATTATAATGGAATAAGCATATACTAGATTACATACACGTTACACGTGGCACGTGCCTAGATTTATTATTAATATTTTGTAATTTCGTGTTTTAATATGTCTATCATTATAAAAGGAAAATTTGATACAATGATACCACTCTCAACCTATGACCAAGAGGTCATAGATTGAATTCCCGTCAGTGAAATTCATGTATCCCATGTTCTATATTCATTCTATCTCATTATAAACTTATAAACCTTTTTTTTATATATAGAAAACAACGTAATTTTTTTCCCTTTTGGAGGAGAATTCTTTACCTATTGCTGCCTTACTATATAACATGATGAAATACTAATCAAATATTAACAAACAAGTAAAATATAGTTAATCACCTAATCAATTATCATAATTATTACTAATTATAACAATTTGATCGGTGTTTTCTCATCAGGTCACTGTAAGGTTAGACCACCTAAGATTTGTTTCCTTTTGGCGGATGACAAATGATGCAGATGCATAATTTACGAAATGCCCAATTTCAAACAAGACTATCAAGCCTAACAGATGCTCGGACTAGAGGATAAATCAGTCCGAGTATTGATTTTTTCTTGCTCGCTGAGCTGTCTTCACTGACTCACTTATATCCCATTGTTATCATGGGAAATTAGAAACAGCAGGTGTGATCCCTATTTGCATACCTATTGTTTTTCAAAACTTGATTCCGCAATCGACATTTGGAAACCGGATGACACATGAATACCTTGCAAGCCAATAAATTCAAGTGTAAGCACGTGCGTAAGCGGCCTCATCAAAGTCTATACATGTAAGGAGAAGTTACACCTATAATTACGTGAACTACTCACAGAACATAGCACGTGCCATATTCGCCTACCACCAAGTGTGATGGCTCAGTAGTGCAAAACCCATTCTCATGCGGTTTGGTGATGTTGAGGTCTCAAATTCAAATTGCTTTTATACACTATGTGCTAGGATAGACTTTTTGAGTCTGGGTCTTGGTGGACAGCGACTTTCTAGATTGTAATAGTCCTCTGGTCGTGCGACGTTGACGGAGTCAACATTAGTGCGAGTTATTCAGTTTGTCTAATATATTTGTATTTGAGCATGAAAGTCTGAACATCATGTGGTGGAGGATAATTGGATCACTATTACTACTACACTCTTTTTCTAATATATCATATTCGCTTTACCTTTTTTTTTAATAACTGAGGTATCCAAGCGCTTTTCGGGCCTGACTAGCGGTGGTTGCGATACCTCATTCTTCGGACACATACAATAGTCCGCAAATCATATGTGTCACATAAATTAAGATAAATCCTGAAAAGTTCGTACTCAGAGGAGTCGAACCCAAAACATGAGAAGTAAAGAACCCATTGCTTACGACTGGACTGGCCCCGGAATGGACATTTTACTCTCTTAGCTGAAAAGGAGAGAATGGAAATAAAAAAGGGACGTTTTCTTTATTCAGCACTCCCTCCTTTTCCTTCCTTTTTATCTTCCGGACCCCCCGCTGTCCTCGGTCCCCACTGAAAATTAAATTAATTTTTCTTCTTAGTTTTATTGGTCACTTTAATTATATTCTCAGAAAAAGGTTACTAAATTATTTTGAACTTGCGCATTGTTACCATAAAAAAATTCGGCACTGTTTAAAAGAAATTTATGGAATTACAAGTACTTTTGTTATTTTTTGATAAAAAATAGGATATTATATTATATTTAAAAGCTAAATTTCGCAATAATGTGATAAGAAATAATTAATAAAATCTCTATAATTAATTATAAATAAGGTAATTATTCGGATTATTAATACCAATTTACTTATTACTCGCAATCTTCATTTAAGAATTTTTCCTTCATAAACGGCACTGATTTGATCCCAAGGCAAAATATCAGACCGACCCCGGGGAGGGTTCCATACGGTAGATCCCTGCTCTGTCCTAAAAGGCTAAAATGGTCTTTTTGCAAAATCTGTCGGAAAAATTCGCCACTTCATTTGCTTCCCGAGGTACATGCGTAGCCCGACACTCCTCGAATTCCTAGAACAAATTTCTCCAATCCAGTATAATATTTCATTTAAGTAAAGACTCAAGACAAAACTGTCCCCAAACCGAATGAAACAGATGCTATACGAAATATCCACCGAACCTATAAGGTGTTAGCTTTATGGTGCTTCTTTAGCTTTGCTTCGCTTCTTGGGTTCTTCGCTTAACGTCTCTTCTCGGCCTCCTCGTTTCATAATCCCTTGGCTTCACTTAGGTGTTGTCTGGTTGGTGCTAAAGTATGGTGTAATCTCAAATTACACTGTAGTTGGTGCTAAAATGGACACTTTACGCCACAGATTACAGTGTTCAATTATAAAGTTAACTGTAATATAAAATTACATTTTGTTAAAAATGTACAGTGTGATCGGTAAAAATTTTAAATCCAAACTATACAACATTCTCAGATTACATTGATTTTACAACCGATTTTACAATACCTTTACCTACATCCATCAAATTTGACAATCAACTTTACATTATTACAAAATACCACAATTCAATTTTTAATTCATTTTCCCAGAAAATTTTAGATACATGGTGCCTTGCACCACTTTTCTTCTGGAAATTTCTCTTCTCTTGCTGTTAGCACTGCAATTTTTTTTTCCTGGAAATGCCAGCCAAAAAAAATAACCTTAGAATAACAGACGTTCGTGAGACTGTACAAGTGTTATCACTTGACATACCTGTTATATGCAAGACTTTCTTTGCACTCTCTTGCTTTACCAAATTTTTATTTGGTCTCTTTCTACTTGTCAGCACTTCGATATTCAAAGTGGTTTCAGTCATTTCTTCCCTTTTCAACCATTGTGCAACCAAAGGAACTCTTTGAAGGTTTTCCTTTACAAGGTTAGGGTTATGGCTCCTCCATTACTAATTTCCCCTCGCCCTTCCTTCCAAAGTTTGATTCAGTAGGGCATCTCTTCATGATGCCGGGACCATACATCCTTTTGCCTGATTCTCGACTATGGGGACAAAATTTGTCGAAGAATCTCCTTGAGAAATATCTTCCGGTAATGTCGCGCTCCGGGCTCGAAATGCCTGCCAGAAGGAAAATCGGGAGGAAGTCGGAATACCCTCTTCCATCCTTAAATGAGAATTGTGTCAGAAAGAATAATGCAAGAACTATGTGGGGATATTAGAGGAGAGGAAGCGTGTGGGGGCGTCTGATCAGTGTCCCACTTCCCATATATTGTGCCAGTTATTGGTCGGGGAAGAGAATGATCGTTGGGTGCCTTCTGGCTTTTTTGGATCGACTGGATTTGTATTGAATTTTTAATCTGAGCCAATTATCTGAGTGAATATAGAAAATGATCCTCCTTTACCCGGTACAGCTCTTGAGGCGATCGGTTACATTAGTCACATATTCGAATATTGTAAATAAAGAAAAAATAGAGGAAGAGGACTTCACGTTGAGATCAAGAGATACCCACGGGGCTTTCCTTACCACTTTTATTCTCACTTTCTTCTACTTTTTAACCCATGTGACTCATCTATATACCAAAAAAATGGAAAAAAAGTACTTTTACCGATATTCAAAGGATGCATATAAGCCCTGTTAGAGGATAGAAAGAATATGAAATAAAAGGCAAGATGATTTCTAGCTATGAAATCTGAATATGGAAGAAAGGGTACGGTGATTCCCAGGTATGAAATTTGAACCCATGACCTCTTGGTCATAGGTCAAGGACACTTGCAACTCTACCAAATCACATATCTTAATAGAGAAAAATACGTAGGCCTAGTATAAGGGTGTGAAATAAGGATAAAAAATAACAAATAAGTCACACGGTGAAGATCGCAATTCATGACCTCTAGGTGATGAGCTAAAATAAAGATGAAAAATAATCCTTTTTAGATGGGAGAAAAATAAGTTCTTTGAGAAAAATATGACTTAGTACAATTAATATGCTCTAGCCAGATGACATAAAAATCTTAGTTTGATCTCAGCCCGGGACTTTCCTTATCCCTTTTATCTCATTTTTTTCTACAATTTCTAAGACCAAGCGGCTCATTTGTAAAAAAAAAAAAAAAATTTCGTGAAACCCTCATTGGGGAAAAGTGCAGTAGTTATTGAATTAATAACAAAGAAAATGTGATTTTGTGCTGCGAGGAAGAAGTATCGCAGCTACCGCTAATCAGATTCAGAAGACACTCGTATACTTTAGTTATAAAAAAAAAATGTGGTTCTAGTTCTAGAATTAGGACCACCCAATCATAAACCCAAACTAGGTACGGGGTACGTGAGATCTCTGTCACCCTCAAACGCTCCAGGTGGGACCCACGTGTCAATGAGGGATGGTGCACGCACCCGGAGCACTGAAAGACGCCGCGCTCTCCCTGTCCCTCTGCGCTTATAAAAGGAAGTAGAAAGATTGAAATAGTGCCAAGTGTCCTCGATTCCCAGCGTTTCTCACCCTCAGCTTCCAATCATCTCCCTCCCCCGCAGACACCACCTCTGCTCCCATTTTCGTCGTCGTCTTTTCCTCCTCCTCCTTCTTCGCAGAGCCGAGCCCGATCAGTTCTCCGTTCAAACACGACACCGCTGCTCCGCCACCGGAGCTGATCATATCTCCTCGCCGAATTCTAGTTTCTCTCAGTGTCTCCTCGTATCCTCACGTTGATCGGTCGAGGACTTCGTTGGTGACTGCGACGACGCGGGATCTCAGTGACCGAACTCGTCTGTGCCTCAGCCATGTCGTCCGGTAAGCTAACTCGGATTCCCAGCATGAGGGACCGCGTGGAGGACACACTCTCCGCTCACCGCAACGAGCTCGTCGCTCTTCTCTCCAGGTTCTCCGTTGCTGACGCCCTAACTGCCTCCACCTGCCTTCTTTCACTGCCTCGTTCCTTCTATTCTCCTCTGTTTTCTGCCAGCAAAACTGAGATAAATTCTTTCGGTTAATGGAGTGGTGATCATTGTTTTTGGTTTCTATTTTTGGAAGGTATGTGGCTCAGGGGAAAGGGATTCTACAGCCGCATCACCTCCTAGACGAACTCGAAAATATCGTCGGCTCTGATGAGTCGAAGAAGGCTCTGGATGATGGCCCTTTCAGTGAGGTCCTCAGATGCGCGCAGGTATCTTCCATTCGGTTAGATCCACTAACAGTTACTGAGTCGTCCGATTACCAGAACTAAGACTAATGTGAGATTTTCGGTTTTCCTGCAGCGAAAAGCTAATTACTTCAAACCTTGTTTTCCAACTAAAATTCAGTCACTAGCTCCGTCATTTTATATTTGGTTTTTACTTCTAATTCTGGAAGATCCTAATGAGTTTTATTACATCGAGGGAAAAAATTTATGCGAGAATGATGATAGGATTAATTTTCTTGTACACAAATGTGTAGAAATAGCAGAAGATTCCAATATATAATTGTATATTTCTGGTGATAGGAAGCAATAGTGTTGCCTCCTTTTGTGGCTGTCGCTGTCCGTCCGAGACCTGGTGTCTGGGAATATGTTCGTGTTAATGTTTTTGAACTGAGCGTCGAGCAATTGACTGTCTCAGAATATCTTCATTTCAAAGAAGAGCTTGTGGATGGGTAAGCAGCATCCCCCTCTCTGCTCTGACCCCAGAACTTTTAAATGATGATGGTTTACTGAAGTATCTGCATTTTATTTGATGTGCCCATAACTTGGTCTTTGATTTTGTTCTGCCAACATGTGTCAGCTCCGAAAATGGTTTTGTGCTGGAGCTTGATTTTGAGCCATTCAATGCAACTTTCCCTCGTCCTAATCGATCTTCGTCCATCGGCAATGGTGTCCAATTCCTCAACCGTCACCTTTCTTCAATCATGTTCCGAAACAAGGACTGTCTGGAGCCATTGCTTGATTTTCTCCGTGCACACAAATATAAGGGACATGTAAGTTTACCAGCTAATAATTTTATTGTGACATGAGCGGTGAGCATATTGTCAGATGACGTTTATTTACTTGAAGGCTGAAAAGTCTTTTGACTTGTATTGACCCCATTATCATTGGGTTGTTCCTGTTTCTCGTTGAGAATTCAACTTCCTTTGAGAGATTTCGTTTCCGTGTAACATATACTCACAATATGATGTCTGCAGACCTTGATGCTGAATGATAGGATGCAGAGCATTCCAAGGCTTCAGTCTGCTCTATCTAAGGCCGAGGATTATCTTTCTAAACTTCCTTCAGATGCACCTTTTGCTGAGTTTGAATATGCGTATAACTTCTGGGAATTTGTTAGTTTCATTATAGATTAGATTTGTGACATATGAACTTCAATAAGTCACATAGTACGTTGCTATGTGCTCTATGTGCAGATTACAAGGTATGGGATTTGAGAAAGGTTGGGGTGACACTGCATCAAGGGTTCTTGAAACAATGCATCTAC
Organism: Lagerstroemia speciosa; assembly: GCA_037672795.1. Classification (NCBI taxonomy): domain Eukaryota; kingdom Viridiplantae; phylum Streptophyta; class Magnoliopsida; order Myrtales; family Lythraceae; genus Lagerstroemia; species Lagerstroemia speciosa. The sequence goes on from CM075299.1 coordinate 4,733,842, forward strand.
TCTTGGATATCCTACAGGCTCCAGATCCTGCTACATTAGAGACTTTCCTTGGAAGGATTCCTATGGTTTTCAATGTGGTCATTCTGTCTATACATGGGTACTTCGGACAGGCAAATGTTTTGGGCTTGCCTGACACCGGTGGACAGGTTATTGTTGCTTTCACAGATGGGATAAAGCATGACTGTACTTTCTTTCCTTGTCTGCTTGATTATTAGTTTCTCATATGTGGATCATCTTCTCTTACAAACACAGCATGGTGTTTACTCATTATGGCATCATCTTTAGGGTTTATTCTCTTCATTTGCAGATTGTTTACATACTTGATCAAGTGCGTGCTCTTGAAAATGAAATGCTGCTCAGGATACAGAAGCAAGGATTAGATATAACTCCAAGGATTCTAATAGTAAGTTTATTTCTTTGTAGAATTAGGTAAAATGCTTGTGTGTTTGACTATTTCGTCCTCGTGTTTACAACTTCTCTACTATACTTCTCAGGTTACTAGACTAATACCTGATGCAAAAGGTACCACATGCAATCAGCGTCTGGAAAGAGTAAGCGGAACTGAGCACACACATATTTTGCGAGTTCCATTCAGATCAGAGAAGGGAATTCTGCGTCATTGGATTTCGAGATTTGATGTCTGGCCTTATCTAGAGACGTTTGCCACGGTAATCCTTTTCTCTTTTTTCCTCCCTTTCCTAGTCATTAGTTTTCTCGTTCTTTATATCAATGAGTTCTAGCTTATACTTCACACTGTTAGCGAATGAACATTTTTTCCCTGATTGTTGATACATTTGTTTTAATTCCCAATATTGTCTTTGAGAGTGAGCTGTGATGCTATATTCTATGTAAGGCATCAGAGACGGCTGTCTAAAAATTAGTTGTAATTGGCTATTTCTCTCACATACGCGACAAGCTTCTCTCACCTCTTTGTGCACTTAGGGAAGTTTCTGCCAATAATAGATGTAGACAATGAAACCTAGATCACTATCAGAAAGTGGAAAGAACCTAAATATATTACTTATCATTCCTGCTATGAACTTTTACTGCCCTGCTGTATCACCATAGGCATCAAGGACATTTCCATCGCCTAATTTCAATGACTCATTTTGTAATTTTACCTTGGTAGAATGACTGCCATTGCTAAACAAGATTGCTTCTGCATTTGGAATTCTTTCCACGGCTTTTATAGTCCTCCACCACATCCTTTTTCACTTGCTTTGTTTGTGCCAACTATGCTAGCAAGCATACTACCCATTTGTTTTATATGATTAGCTTTGTTTATTTGGAAATATCCATTGCTATTCTTATATTTGCTTTGGCATTTTATCAGGACGCAGCAAGTGAAATTACTGCTGAGCTACAGGGGATTCCAGATTTTATCATTGGGAACTATAGTGATGGAAATCTTGTTGCATCATTGCTAGCTTCTAAGATGGGAGTTACCCAGGTATTAGCTTTTTCCCTGTTCTCATCGTATTCGAATAGTTACACTTGAATAGCAATATATCTACTAATTGTGAGTTTCATGGAATAATGTACTTTTAGTGCACAATTGCCCATGCGTTGGAGAAAACAAAGTATCCGGATTCAGATATCTATTGGAAAAAATTTGATGAGAAGTACCACTTCTCATGCCAGTTCACTGCTGACCTGATAGCCATGAATAATGCTGATTTTATCATCACCAGTACATACCAAGAGATTGCAGGAACGTAAGTATTTTTTCCCATAATACTGCATTGCTAAATTTGTCAGAGCACAAGAGATCTGGCATCATATAGTTCAATCCTGTTTCAAACTTTTAGTCAATTTGAGCTCCTAATTTTCTTGATAGCTATCTTTTGGGTTAATGTGCCGTACGTTCACGGAACGTAATGCTAAAAGGTTGGGATCATCCATCAGATAACCATCAGATAAAAGAAAAGGAAAAGCTGATTCTTTTAAACTTCACATTTTATATTCCTAAATTTCCTTTAAGTAGTCAATAAGGGATTTCTTCCCTCACTATAAAGTGGTCTTTCAGACATTCTATTCCCAAGTCTTATTTGGCAGTGAATGTGAATGAGATATCTTCAACAAGCTTAAAACGCGCAGCTGGTAGTGCTGGATATATGATTTTTTTAGCACGTTTTTATCTGTGATAACTCTCTCCCTCCCCCCTCTCCACCCCGATAACTTAGTTCAGTTTCTTGGTGGCTTTGACAGTTTGATACTAGCAAGCTTAATTCTATTAGAGTTTTCTTATCATCTGAAAATTACCTTTAGCACTGTCAACCCCTTTCTTTTCCTGTTTTTCACCTTCTTGGTGCTTACCTGACTATTCATTTTATGATTGCATTCTCAGGAAAAATACTGTTGGCCAGTACGAAAGCCACTCTTCTTTCACTCTTCCAGGGCTGTATCGAGTTGTCCATGGAATTGATGTGTTTGATCCGAAGTTCAATATTGTCTCTCCTGGAGCTGATATGTCCATCTATTTCCCGTATTCCCAAAAGAGCAAGAGACTTACAGCCTTGCATGGGTCAATTGAGAAACTGTTATTTGATCCAGAACAAAATGATGAGCACATGTAAGTCCTTCATATGTTAATTCTGTGTTTGTGGAGTCCTTGTTCCTTTATACTTTATCTCTGAGTTTGATTTATGTGGATATTTGAGATCTGGTGGGCTTATTTTCCTTGTCCTTACAGATGGTGAATCTATCTAAATCAGCTCATATCAGTTTAGTTTGCTAAGTGTCAATTTTTGTGGGGGAACGATTTGCAATTTATAGTTTTCTCATATCATTCAACTATTTGATGATTACTTGTCCCAAATTTTTGAAGTTGAATAGGAAATAAGTGGATTATATGATCATATTGCATTTAGAGATGCTTCGACCTATCAAAAAGATGTTCTGCTTGGTTTAAGCTTAAATCTTGACGGTGGCAAGAAACTCTTCCAAGATATTTGACGATTCCTGTACCACAACTATATCTAGTTGCTGTTATCTTATTTCATTTTTTACTGTTGCAGTGGATCATTGAGTGATAGGTCGAAGCCCATTATATTTTCCATGGCGAGGTTGGACCGTGTTAAGAATATCACTGGATTGGTGGAATGCTATGCCAAGAACTCTGAGCTGAGGGAGCTGGCAAATCTTGTTGTGGTTGCTGGTTACAATGATGTGAAGAAATCCAAAGACAGAGAAGAAATATCAGAAATCGAAAAGATGCATGACCTTATGAAAAAACACAACTTAGATGGCCAATTCCGGTGGATATCAGCCCAAACAAATCGTGCTCGCAATGGAGAGTTCTATCGATACATAGCTGATTCAAAAGGCATTTTTGTACAGGTTGGTTATAATACCAAACTATAGCAGCAGATCTTTTGGCCTCTCTCTTATGTATAATATGGCTTTGGATAATTATTTCTTGAACTGTCCTTGATTGCAGCCTGCCTTCTACGAAGCTTTTGGACTTACAGTTGTTGAATCCATGACATGTGGGCTTCCTACATTTGCCACCTGCCATGGCGGTCCTGCTGAGATAATTGAAGATGGTGTATCTGGATTCCACATTGATCCTTATCATCCTGATAGAGCTGCCACAATCATGGTGGATTTCTTTCAGAAGTGTAAAGAGGATCCCACTTACTGGAATAAAATATCAGATGGCGGGCTTCAGAGGATCTATGAAAGGTCAGTAGAACTTGGATCTGCAAAGTTTCTTCTTCCCTTATCCCTGGGTGTCACTTGTTCGTGCAAAAGGTCATATTTCCACTAGGGGTCGGATGGAAGAAAAATAAAAAGAAATCCACCGTGTTGGTTTTCTTTTTAGTTTTCTTTAAGGGAAGGCCATGGTCTGTCGGTTGAATATGAAGAGGGAAACCCAGCGCTCAATGTATGTCACCATAACTTTTTCACTACCAAATAAAACATAAGACGATCTCTTCCCCTCTCAAATTTGGCTCCGTGAAAATCGTCAAGATATTATGCCTTATGATTGCGTTTCTGCTTTTCCTTGTTTGGTAAGGTTACCTTTTAAGTGAATCTCTCTTGCGTGATAACTCACCTGTTAGAGCATATCTGCGATTCAATGATGACCTTTTGTTTCCAACAAAAAAGGAACTTTTAGTAAATTTCTCATGTTGACTGATTCCAGAAAACAAATTGATATTGCAACTACTGTACAATAAATCTTGTTACAGCTTGCTCAATTCAATAACTGAATTTATAGTAAGTCGGTAGTCTACGCAACGAGATTTCCATCATTAGCTGCACTTATTTTCAGCTGGCGTTTCCTGGAGCGATGATTGTCATGGCACTGTGTTTGTTGAGCTCACCAGTAGCATATACGTGTATTTTGGTGCAGATATACCTGGAAGATTTATTCTGAAAGGTTGATGACACTTGCTGGCGTCTATGGCTTCTGGAAGTATGTGTCAAAGCTCGAGAGGCGTGAAATCCGACGATACCTCGAGATGTTCTACATCCTCAAGTTCCGAGATTTGGTAAGAAGTTCAACACGGTATTAAATGCTTCTTTCTTTTCCTTTTATAAATCATGCCCTTGACCACAACATTTTCAAGGCCCCTGCGTTTTGATTTTCTCGAAATATCATTTTTACAGAGTACTTAAGCTGGTGAGACCCCACATTAGTTGTTGGATTCGTTATCGAAAGAGCTACTTAACAGAAATCAGTATCGAACTAAAAGGAGGAAGAAAAACAATACATAAGTAAACACTAAGCAAATATGGAATGCTGGGATGTAGTCGTATAATTAAATTGTTTATTTATAACGTATTGTAATTTAATTCATTGAAAATCTATTAACATATAGTAGTTGGTAGAGTATTCTCCATTATCATCAGTGTGTTATGTCAATTATACCTTGAACCTTTTCAAGTTTTCTATTTAAATCATTTGTTTAAAAACTTGACAAATTTTTATTGCTAAAATTATATGTCGAGAGTGATATGGTGTGTGAAATAAATCTTAGCAGTTAATAAAAGATTTTTGCTATTAATATTGTACAGATGGAATAAAAGGTAAAATGACTGTAATTATTATTTTACTCTTAATCTGAAGAATTTTATAAAGTAGATATATGTCATATATTTTAATGTGTAAATTAGATTGAGGGTAAATATGAAAAAGGAACCAAAGAAGGTTGGCGCAAGTGGAAGGGGCTTGTGTCGCTTAAGCAGAGGTGCCGAGTTCGAGCCCCTGTGAACGCAGCAAACCTTCTTGGGAGGGGTCCCCGGGAAACCGCCCGACAGTACCCCGAATCCGGATTAGTCGGACCTTCGGGTACCGGATACCGGGTGGGAAACCAAAAAAAAAAAAAAATATGAAAAAGGAAAAAGACATTAAACCTCATAAACCTTTACAGGTAATAAGATTTCTGATTATGAATTGCATAGCATGATTTATTATTGTGGAACTGGTCTGTTTTCAGGTAAAATCTGTGCCCTTGGCGACGGATGATCCACAGTAAGTCGCGACCTCTTAGGGAGCGCAAGAGCATAACATGGTACGTTGCCATGATAATTTACTAATTAGTTGTAAAGGAATAAAACTCAAGGCATATGTAGTCCTAAACGTGTGGACATTTCTGCATATGGAGGCGAGCTGACTCCATGAATGTCCGATGCGCTTGGCAGAAGAGGCTATGATCTTTCTGCCTGTACATATTATGTGTGCGATGGTCTCATGTATCATGTCTCGATTGTTCCATGTTCCGTGAACTCGTATCCCTCAGATTTTGCACGAGCAACCTGGAGAAGGGATGTCTCTGGTACTCGAATCTGAGTGGGGTCCGGGAGTTATGGATAAATAAAACTGATTCCGTATGCTCTTGATCTCTCAGTTTGCTTTTTCCTCTGGTCTTTTCAATTACGCTGTCGGGCATGTGCTTACATCGAGAACTTCGTTCAAAGAGATGCGAAATTAAATTTCTACGTGCAAGCAATGAAAATGTTATTTTTTTTAATCAAATGCTTAGCATTAAATGGGAAGGTCATGTTGGATTTTTAATTTGATTAATATGGTCAAATAATATATTATTGACTGAGTATTTATGTTATCATAATTGTTGATTCGGTTAAATGATCTAATTAAATTTAATAATAGGTCTTAATGAGATCTCGTAAAAGCATGGAACTAATATGCAGATATTAAAAGATAATTTCTGATTCTATGACGGGCGAAATTAGAAATTAGTAAAATCTCGGGCACTAATGTGCAGTAGAGGGGGCTGTGGTCCCTGTGTCAAACTATACAAATCCGACTCCTCTAATATCCCATTAGCTAGTCACGTCAGGGAGAATCTCACAATCTCTCAAGAGATTAGTGTTGGCCTAGAAGACTAAATGTGGATTTCGATCATGCACCGATCGTTAAGGATTCAAGTACGCTTCTAATTTATATTTATGCACAATCTCTTGGCGATACCAACATGTATAATCTTGAGATTTAATTCGGTTTCTAAATCCTTCAATTGGTATCAGAACCGTACGTGTTGAATTGTTGAGGATTTTGAAATTAGGGTTTTGCTTTAATTGAATCAATTCAGTACACACTTGTCTCGTGCGAATTGTGAAATTCTTCCTTTTGGGTATTTGGCACCGTGCGGAACCTTTTACTTTGGTGTCATGAAATAGTTGAATCCGGTGTCCAATTTGTCTTGCATGATTGTTCATTATACGTTAAACCTATTTTCTTCCTTTCATTCGGCCTGCGATCCATCGTGCAAAAGGATTCCAAAATTTTTGTTTAATTATAATATGTTTGGTTGGGTGGATTAGGATGGGAAAAATAAACTTATTCTATTTCTCATCCTATTCCAGTGAATCAAATACGATTAACTATTTCTGATGGGGAATGAATGGAGAATGGAGGAGTTTTTTTTATTCCCTATTGAAATGTCGGGAATAAGTATTTCCATTGGGAATAGGTGTAAAAGGTCAAAAATACCCTTATCTTTTTTCTTTTTTTCCCCCTCTTGCCATTGTCCATGGCTGTTCACGGTTGCCTTCACCTCCGGTAGCATCAGCATTCACTTTCCGTCGGCCTCCATCTCCGGCCAGCCTCTCCTGACGGCGACAGTCATGCCCAATCCAATGCCCGTCAATCTCGACATCGCTCCTGACCTTGATCTTGCCTTTCGCATTGCTCCCGGCCTCAATCCAGCTGTACCCGCCCTGCCCTTTGCTGTCCCTCTCGACTTCGATCTCACCATCTTGGCTATCCCCGATGTCCGACGTCACTCCTGCTGTCCCCTGTCACTCCTGTTGTCCCCCGTCACTCTCGATCTCAATCTCGTCGTCCCTTGTCGAAGGTTGCTATGCTTGTCTTTGCTTTTGGTTTATTAGTCTTGGATTCATACTTTGATTGGATTAGATTGTTGTGTTTTAGCATAATTTGTGATTACGGATTTCCCAAGACCTATTTATACTATGTTGGGACATAACGAATATTTCATAACTTATATGGTATATAGTTGTAATATGAATATTTACATATTGTAGGATTTGGGAAAGAAGATGCGAATAAAAATGTGACTGGAAGGCGCACCAAGACTCCTATTTGTCGCAGTCCCTTTAGTGACCCGAATCATCACAACTGATCAAAGTAAATAATGTGTGAATAATTTATGTATTTGTTGGGATCATACTCTTTACTGGGTGAAGAATTTTGTAAGAAAATTTATCATATTTAATGATATTATTGATACAATGTCTTAGGCAGATGTGAGGATAAATTCTATTTTCCTTCTCGGACGTGTTGGTCCAGGTATGAGATAAATTGATCCTGAAATACAATGTCTTAGTCAAATACGATGATAGATTCTATTTTTCTTCTCAGATAAATTGATCTTGGTATGAGATAAATTAGTCCCGAAGTAGAGTGTCTTAGTTAGATGTGACGATGAATTTTATTTTCCTTCTTGGATGAGTTGGTCCCAGTGTAAGATAAACTGGGCCCACTATGAGATAAATTGATCATGGTATACAATGTCTTAATCAAATGTGATGATGAACTCTATTTTCCTTCTTAAATGAATTGGTCTCAAAGTACAATGCCTTAGTCAGATATGATGATGAATTCTATTTTCCTTTTCAAATGAATTGATCTCGGTGTGTGATAAACTGGTATTGACAAGTTATATATAGATCCCGACAAGTAATAAATAGGTCTCAATACTTTGTACTCTAGCCCATAACCTTCATAGGTCCCCATATTATATCACAAGAGCCCGACAGGTTAATATAAACAAGTCCCAATAGGCTATAAATAGGTCCCCAACATTGTTTAGATTTCAACACACATGCCCAAAACTTATATAAGTTCCGATACTATATAAATAAGTCACGATCCCAATAGATTATAAATAAGTCCCCAACATTGTTTAGCTGTTAACACACATGGCAAAACCTATATAGGTCTCCATAGTATATAAATAGGTCTCGATAGTTTAATTAAAAACCATAACAATAAAAATTAGATGAGATCAAGCAAGAGATATTGCACCGGGGAAGGACTGGACTAGGAAGGAATGGAGGAACGATATCAAGGGATGGAGTTTCACCAAGATGGAATGATGGACGGATGGGGATGGCATGTGGGAGTGGGTAATAGCGGGTGCGGCACCGAGAGAGGGAGGGAGGGAGGCAGGGACGGCACTGAGAGGATGGAGGGGCACCGCACCAAGAGTATGGGCGGGAACGACACCGAGAGAGGGGGCTACTGGGAGCGATGCATGGAGAGAGGGAGGGAAAGCTGCCGGAAGGAAAAGGGACGGCACCAAGACGATGGAGGGGCACCGCACCAAGAGTATGGGCGGGAACGGCACCGAGAGAGGGAGCTACTGGGAGGGATGCATGGAGAGAGGGAGGAAAAGCTACTGGAAGGAAAAGATACGAGGGGAAAAAGGGAAAAGAGATTAGAAAAGAGAACAAATAGGGACAAATTTGACAATTGGCTCAATTTAGTGTTATTTCTCTGACAATTCATTCCTATCCTTGATGGGAACACACTATTTTGGACATCTAGATGGGGAATAGAAAAACCCCTCTATTTCACATCTAGTCTCCATCCGGAATAACTAACCGTTGAACCAAACAAGGATTATGTATCATGTACGGAATAGGTTAGGAATATCCTCGTCAGCATAAGGGAATTATTCAAATAATGGAGATGGGCTATCAGCATTAAGCAGTGTTGTGGCTCCGGGAATTATGATGGGCTTGTGGACAGCCTAGCCCAACCCATCCTTTTTATTCAACGGAACATCCAATAGAGAGGAACGATAGTAGAAAACAAATCAAATTCCCTATGGTGGCATTCGAACCTGCCTATGGCTCCTGAAACCATTTTGCGTTTACCATTGAAGCATGCGTCTGTTTGTCGATGCACGCCTGATGAAATTATATATATACACGTAAGAATAGTTTTGACAGGTGCGTGGTGAAGTTGCATCGGTTTTAATAGATAGTATAGATACAGATATAGATGTATACTGTAGATAGATGGTTGCCATGTAGGATTACTCTATATTATTTTACTAACATGTCGGTGGTTTATGCACAGGCCGGCACCAAAACCAACCTAATATGATCAGTTGATCTCCGATGGTCTGTAAAATTAGGAGACAGGCCTCTCCTTTTCAACGCTGCTTTCAAGCAAAATCTTAGACTTCTACGTATATAACTGGTCAACCATTTCCGGCTTACTAATTTTTCAATTTTAAATAAAAAGGACTTTGCTTAGTAACATTACTCTCAATTTGTAATTATGGTTATGTTCAATATGAAAGAATTAAACGAATTGGAATGTAATGAGGTTCATAAAATAAATTATAACTGTACATAGAGAAAATCAATACTTTTTGAATTTATTTTCATAACACAAAGGTAATGAAATTGTAAGAAATGATAAAATGAGCATTCGATATCTTTTTAAGAAAATGTCATTCCTTCAATTTGAAGAAAAAACCTATACGGAACAAATTTTAAAAATGTATTTAAGTAAAAAATATGACACATAAAACTAAATTACTTGGTCATTCTATTTCTTTCGATTCTTCCGTGCCAAACCCAAGAAAGATTATAGATTTGATTCCCACCCTCCATGTAACCATTTATTTTCCTGTTCCTTATATCCCTTTCTAAGAAGATGACATCCACTAATTTAACTGACTTTTTTTTTCAATTTTATAATCACAATTTTATTTCTTTAGACCATTAATTATAATACAATCAACAATATTGTCGATTCACTATAGTCAAGCATCTAGAATAAATACATCTTTCCTCAACGTGTATCACCAGTGCAATTTGATGTTACTAGGTCATTTGTTGTAGTGCTTGTCAGAAATTAGATGCTACCACTCCAATGCAAGTCTCCGATAAAAAATTTATCAAAGGATTTTGACTTTGTTAGGTGAATCTAAACTTCTTTTTTCGGTGTATATTATCTTATATTCAAAAAGAGTAGATAACAGCGATATGAATTGGTTGAGATAATAAAACATGTCTTTCCTAGGTCCAAATTTTGTGAATGGTGGGAATTTACTTTGGCAGATTTTTACCTCTCAATAGGCTCTCCTAACTCGAACTGGATTAATTAGAGATTGTTGAATTTCTGGATACTAGTAGTTCAGACCAAAAAATTTATATTGTGAGAGTTTTACCCCCATTAGTCAAGGCCCATTAGGCACATGAATATCATGTGATATGTACCAAAAAAAAAAGTTCTAAATGCCCTACTAATATTTGTTCAAGCCGGATTGGTCAAATATATGGGTTAACTTAACTTCATCAATTATAAATTTTTTCTCATTTATATGACTTTAAAAAAAAAGACTTTACTCAAGCAAAATCGATATTGAAACACTTGATCTCACCGGGTTGATGGAAGACATCATTATAGCACCGATCTATTTGCAAGTTGGAAGTGCCCACCATTAACATTTTTTCTCATGACAAGGAGTTTATTCTCCTCTAATTCACGAATACCCGCAAACTCATAAATTTAGATAAATTTATGTGCAAGGTATATGTGTGAGTGGTTTTACTAAAAACTACGCACTCAAAAAGGCAATCCAACCTCCGACAATTATTCGTTCCTATATACTATATCCATGGGATATCTTTCTTTTTTTTTATATCGATGGTGTTCAGTACTGTGGCAACTGACTAATCCACCAGAGCGTGTATTTACAGCCCGGGACCCACATTAAGTCCCGGATGCTGACCTCCAGGGGGTTTCAAACCCGGGCGCTTTTAGAGCTTATTGAATAAGCTTGCCAGTGGGTTATTGCCGTTGGAGGTCTCTATCCATGAGATATCAATTGGTTATTTCGTGAGACAGCACTTGACAAAGAATTAGTCCTATCGGAAGGAATAAAGGGCAAGAAATAGAAGAACAAAACGAAGGAAGTAGGAACCTTCCATGAGATTTGCCGTACTCATGTTTCCGCGTAGATCTCGGAGGCCTCTATATTGGAAGAAAATTAAACAATATCTTTATTATTATATGGATCTAGAAATTTATCTAGAACTTTTGTCACACCGACTTCCAAATCGTGGTGATGAAAATAGAAGTCTGACTGGGAAGATAATCTGCTATTCTTTTCCACGGGGCGAGCGTTAGTACCGAATATTCAGTTCGTCGTATGTGTTTGTAGTTGAACACGAAAGTCCAAACATTACGTATAGCAGGGTCGGCTGGGTCATTGATGCTGTTACCCAGTCAATGTTAGTACTAGTTATTGAATTCATCATATATATTCACATTTGAACACAAAAGTTCGAACATTATATATCAGGGTTGGCTAAGTCGTTACAGCTGTTGCTCTTATTTTACTTATAAAAAGATAATCCTTCATATAAAATGCACTTTAATTTGATATTGCATTGCATTATAGACCAAATCAAATGCCTCCTAAGATTGTCGCTTCAACGTCCATATCCATTTGAATCTATACACCAATGACCAGTCAATGATCTCCTACCGGGTCTTTGTTTGAATGGTCCGATATTAATTGAATACAAAAATTTAAATATTATGTAGCGGGATGTCAAGATCACTACTACCTTTTTACCTATCCAAAAAAAAAAGACAGTGAATGAAAAGATTTATTTATTTTTCATGCATCATCCTAAATTTAGAAATTTTATTGAATTGACTAATTCAAAATGAATTTGATCAGTTTATTGAAAAGTAAATTCCTTAGATTGTAAGACATTACTAAATTTTTCATACATATGAGATCATCACCCGAAGAGAACTAAAATGAAGGGATAAATTAGATAAAATATACTGAAAATTTCGTTATCGTCAATCGAATTACAAAAAAGTTTCCAAATTAAGAGTTGCTATCCTCTCTCTCTCTATATTTAAAATCTTTTATAAGGAGAAAAAAACGACGAAGGAATGTCGGTGCTGCGATCTTGTTTACCACTTATGGAAAAGGTCTAACCTATAATCAATTATTAAGACATTTGAGCCTGAAGATTCGATCACTGGATTGTTCGTAAACTTAATCTAAAAAATTATAATTAGTATTTGAATTAAAGAAAAAAAATCTAACAGCTCATAATTATTTTTCTCATTTATTTCACAATCTAGTGATAGAATCGTAGAATTTCCCTTGTTGTGATAGCTGTATTGACGATGATACTTACCGTTGGCTGATTTACAAAATTTTTCATGCTGGTGAAAAGAAAAGTAAAATAATGTATGTGGGAAGATAGAATAGGATAATTTAATTAAAAAATAATATTGATAGATTTTATATAATATTTTATAGATTTTTTTAAATCAAAGAGGGACAATGATATTCTCCTCCGAGGTGAGGGGACCTGAACAGTTAACGAAATATTTTTACAATTAAGATCGTAAATATAATGTGAGAGGAAAATAACTGAAATTATTAATTTGTCTTTAATTTATAAATCGAATGGATGTTATAAACCATAATATGTAAATTATATTGAGGATAAACATAAAAAAATAAAAAAGATATCAAAATTTCAAACATCTGTATATAATAGTATAGATATAAGCAGCCTGTCGGTGTCTTATTAGCGAATGGGCATAATTCTCTGAATAAAAGCCCATACTAATTTTCTTATTGGATTACGTTTGTAAATTGCATCAGATCGTCGAAATGATTGGCCGAAAGTTCTTCGCCACTGTCTTTTTCACACTTACATACAAATTATGTTATAGCTAAAACACGCTTTTCTTTTAAAAGAGATGAACTCAGTACAGAGGTACTGTTCTCAACTTGGACTAAGAGGTCATTGGTTTCAGCTATCATCAGTGAAATTTCATATGTTATTTTATTATCTCTTTTTTTTTTCTAATCTCTTTACAGACTTAGATGACTCTTTTATATATGCAAGACAAAATATTATATTTATTTTTCCGATACTAGGACCGAGTGAGGAATACAGATAAAGAAATATTAGTTTTGAGAATAGTAAATAAAATAGAAAAAACTTTGAGAGTATAAAAGAGTTGGGTATTTGTTGACTTAAATGAACCATTCGGTTGACATGGCTTCAAAATATTACGAGTTTGGTGAAAATTTGTCAAGATATTAGAATAATTTTATTGTTTTAATTCACACGTGAAATTTGATGTGGAATTTGTTGTTACTAAATTCGAGTACGGAAAAGAAAGTGTTACCATAACCAGTTGTTCTAAAATAGTTGAAATGTAATAAAAGAATTGTTCTTGTCTTTTCAAAATTGTTTTGTGCAAGTGGTGGAGCTGCTGTTTTTCTTCGGCTCGTGGCTTGACTTTATTTCTTTTTTTTTTTTTTGGTGTGAAGGGAAATATATTATTTGCTTAGGTGTCAGATACAAAAGTATAGGGCATACCCTCTTCCATCGTAGTCATTCTAGTTACATACGTCCTTATATAATCTGCATATAATAGGTCCAAGACCTCCTCTGGAGGGTGGTCCAAAGCAAGCAATCCATCTGCCCTAGTCCTTGCCAGCTTCGCTAATGCATCGGTTACTCCGTTGCGTTCACGGTAGATAAACCTCCTCCAGCTCCAGCGGAATCCTCGGAATAGAGTCCTGCATTCAATAATGATGGGTATTAGTGGTGTGTTTCGTTCTTCCGATCCCCAGATTAAGTCGAGGGCTATCTTGGCGTCCATTTCCACTTCTAGAAATTGGATGCCCATCTCGGTAGCAATCCTCAACCCATCTCGGATCGCCCATAGTTTAGCTATAACACTATCAGTTATGCCTAAAAATCTCATGAAACCCTGAACCCAGTTGCCGTTAGAGTCCCTTAGGACACCTCTAGCCCCTGCACGGCCTGGGTTACGTGCTATTGAACCATCGGAGTTCAATCTGATCTAGTTCTCCTCCGGTGGATACCACCTGATCATGGATGGGACACGCCTGCCTGCTCGTGGCACTGCATGCTGAGCCGCTTGGGCTTCAGCTGCCCAACCCAGACAGAGCTCGGTTAAGTTGCTGTCACTATTCGTCCCTTCAAAGACTCGTCGATTTCTCTATTTCCATAGGCTCCATATAACTTGAGCAAAGACAAAGGTCCATTTGATCCCATTGTCTAAGAACTTGTAGTTACATAGGTTGGACCAAATCCAATCAAACATCGGTAGAGAGAACGTGGCCCTCTTTGATCTGGGGATGCCCAACGATCGCAAAACATCAATGGCTACTTTGCATTCGTGTAGAACGTGATCTAGGGTCTCAACTCCCCTGTGACACATTCCACATATCGTCTCCACCTCTATGCCTCTCTCATTAAGAAACATGTTGATAAAAACTTTCCCATGACAGCATTGTCAGAGGAAAACTTGAATACGAGGAGAGATGGAGGTTTTCTAAAGCTAGCTCCAGTCAGTTGGTTTCCCGCCGTTGGATCCCCTGATCAGATTGATGGCTAATCTTGTGCTATAATGGCTTGATGGTTCACAACCTAGATCAACCACCACCCACCGCCGCCCGCGCCCCCCCCCCCCCCCCCCCCCCCCCCGATAGAGTGCTCTAGGTAGTCCTAATGCTTGTTCTTTTATTTCGATAGGTAGGTTATCCCAACACCACTCTCCATTCTCATCCCACAACTCCGCAACTGTCCGGTTCATGTCTCGGGCGGTCAAAGGGTCGTGAATGATTTCTCAAGGGGTATCCATGTGTCTATCCAAACCTTGACCTCCTTCCCCTCTCCTAATGCCCATTTAGATCTCATAACACACACCTGTGAGCCCTCTCTCAAGGCCTTTTTGTTCACCACACTTGCCCTCTCGGGATTTAGTCCATGCCTATATTTCCTCCTAAGTTGTTTTGCCAGGGCCTCGAGGATGTCGCTGCCCTCCATGCCAAATTGCCAAATAGGGCTCTATTTCTATCCTCCAATCTTTTTAGCCCTAATCCACCCTCTACCTTTGGTCTCGTGACTATATCCCAGCTAACCGGATGTAATTTTCTCCTCTCGTCTATTGAGGCCCATAGAAAGTTTCTGCATATTCTATCTAGGCTGTTATTAACGGACTTGGGGAGCATGGTGCATTGCATAATATGTGCTGGTATCGAATCAAGAACTGAACTAATCAGAACTATTCTGCCTGCCTTGGATAGAAAATTGGCCCTCCATCCTTCTAGCTTATTCTTGACTCTTTCAATTAAAAAATTAAAGGAGGAGGCTCTGTTAGATTCTAGTTCAGGTGGGAAGCCTAGATATTTCCCCAAAGAAAGAGACTCAACCATCCCCAGGCATTGTGAAATTCTCGACTTCATGTGTGGCGGGGTATTCCCTGAGAACACTAAACGAGATTTTTCTCGACTGACTCTTTGCCCAGGTAGCTCGCAGAAGTGTTTTAACACACTATCTACAGTCTCTGCCGACTTCTTTGTTGCCTCCCCCATAAGTATGAGGTCATCGGCAAAAAGTAGGTGTGTGAGTGGTGCAGATCCTTGGGCTATGCGAATCCCTCTCTAGTTACCTTCTTGCACTTGTCTGTCAATCAACCATGAGAGGTATTCAAGACATAAAATGAACAAGTAGGGTGAAAGGGGATCTCCCTGTCGCAGGCCGTGCGAATGGTGGAAAGAATCCAGCTGACTACCATTAAAGAGGTCATCTACCTCCACTCTGCTTGACTTTATTTCTCCGATAAGATGCATTGATGCAAAGTTGTAATAAACATTTTTTATCAGAAATTGTGGGATACCTTTTTAGTTAAATTTGTTATGAAATAATAATATAGAGAGAAAACGACCAACATTCAGAATCTTTTTTTTTTTCAATATCACAATACAATCTCATTCCACTATTTATAGGCATGTAGAAGAGGGGTGTTAAATTCATCAAATAAATAAAAATTTATTTGAGAAGTACCAATAGACATCTATATTATATATTATAACCCCTTGGAATGCTAATGAATATCCATAATATTATAGTACTTCCCCTTGGATTGTCTATCTATTCCACCAACAATGTGCCCCATTAAAATGGTACTAGGTAAAAATCCTAGTAAAGAAAAAAGAGTATATCATTCTTAAGACTTGATGAGACAAAACCATAACTAGGGAAAAAAATACAGTGCTTGCTCCCTTTTTAGTTGCATCATTACTTGAGGTCTTTGAGCCATCATTGTCCAATTTTGTAGATTAACTCTTCGAATCCCATCTTAGGTAGTGCTTTTGTGAATATATTGGCTAGGTTATCGCTAGATTGAACTTGTTGAACATTGATAGCACTATTCTCTTGAAGATCATGAGTAAAAAGGAATTTTGGGATATATGTTTCGTTCTGTCGCCCTTGGTATAACTATCCTTCAGTTGAGCTATGTATACTGTATTATCCTCATAAAATATTGTTGGTACTTCCTTTTGAGAGGACAATCCACATGCCTTCTGAATATATTAGATTATTGATTTGGGCAAAGCACATTCTTGGTTTGCTTGGTGAATTGTCAAAATTTTTGCATGATTAGATGGTGTAAGCATAATTTTTTGCTTTGAAGAATGCCACGATATAGTAGTGCCACCATATATAAAGATATAATCCATTTGTGATCATCCATGATAAGGATTAGACAAATAACCTGCATCTGTAAAACTTACGCCATCTCTTGTTTGGACAAATGAGAATAATATAAGACCATATCTATTGTACCTTTGAAGTATCGAAATATGTGTTTAACCCCTATCCAATATTTTCTTGTAAGTGAAGAACTATATCTTGTTAATAGATTCAATGCAAATAATATATCAGATCGAGTGTGGCTCGTAAGATACATTAATGCACATATTGCACTCAAATATGGTACTCCAAGACCCAATAGATCTTCATCATTTTTCTTAGGTCCGAAAGGATCTTTATCAATTTCAAGTGATCTCACGACCACTTGGAGTACTCAATGGATATGCCTTATCCATGTAAAACCTTTTAAATATTTTTTTTGTATAAGTAGATTAGTCCATAAAAATCCCATTTTTAAGATGCTCAATCTACAAGCATAGGCAAAATTTTGTCCTACCAAGATCTTTCATTTCAACTTCTCATGTTAGACAATTTGCAACATTTTGAAGCTCTTCAGGAGTTCTAATAATAGTCAAATTGTCAAAGTACACTGTAATAATGACAAATTGTGATTCAAATCTTTTTATAAAGACGCGAGGACAGATGAGATCATTGTTATAGCCTTTTATAACCTTTTTTCAATAAGTACTACGTTAATCGATTGTACTACATAGGCCCTGCTTATTTTAAAGCGTACAGAGACTTTTGCAGTTTTATTGAGCAAAGTTCTCCTGAATTACAATTATATTTTTTACTGCAATCTTTCTGGAATTTTTATACAGATATCACTATGCAGCAAGTCATATTGATAGGTTGTGACCACATCCATGAAATGCATGTCAAGTTTTTCATATACTGCCAAACTAATCAAATATAAAAAAGTTATTGCATTCACTATAGGAAAATAGGTCTCATCATATTTAATACCAGGTCTTTGAAAGAATTCTTAGGCAACTAGCCGTGCACTATATTTCACAATTTCATTATTCTCATTTCTCTTTTATTTGAAAACCCATCTATATTTTACAGGTTTTATACCAGCAGGTATTTGGAGAACAGGTCCAAAAACTTTACGTTTCACTAGCGATTTCAATTTAGAATTTATAGCATCTTTCCATTTTGGCCAATTTCATCGATGTATACATTCTTCCACACATTGGTTTGAGATCCTCCTTTTCATTTATAACATTTTGTGCAACATGATAAGCAAAAATTTCGTCAACAATTACCTCATTTCAGTTCCATCTTTCTCCAATAAAAACATAATTGATAGAAATCTCTTCATTTTCTTTAATTTCAGGTACCTGATTTTTTTAGAACTGACTCATTTGGAGTATCAAATTCTTCTATCATCATATTAGGGAACATTTCTTGAGCTACAATTTCTTTAATTTAGTCATTTGTATATTTGGTTCCTTTTCTTTTACAAGAATTGTTACCTTTGGAACCGATTGGTCTACCATGCTTGATTTATCCCTTGTATCTCATTAGCGATGATAGACCGTCTTTTAGGAACAGACAATTTTGACAGGAGCATTTGCAATTTGTATATGTGACTTCGTCACTCTTTTGGGGTTAGTAAACACGTCTGATAATTCATTTATTAATTTTTGTAAATGAATTATCTTTTCAACTTCATAGTGACATTGTTTTATGTTAAGATCAAGATGGGAGAGTGATAATTCATTCTGGTTAATTCTTTTTTCAGTTGCTTAACTTCTCCTTAATGTTGAAAAAAGTCACTCATTAAAATGACAATCGCCAAAACATGCCGCAAATAAATCTCTTGTAAATGGTTCAAGATATTTGATTATAGATGGATATTCATACCCAATATATATTCCAAACCTCCTTTGAGATCCCATCTTGTTATGCTCCGTTGGAGCAATTAGAACATAAACCGCACATCCAAAAATTATTAGATGGAAAATATTTGGTTCCTGACTCAAAACCAATTATGGTGGGGAGAACTCATAGTAACTTGTTGGCCTAACGTAAATAAGTGTTGCTACATGTAGAATGGTAGGTCCTCATGCAGATGTAGGAAGTTTTGCTCTCATAAGTAGTGGTCATGCGATTAATTGAATTCATTTTATAAATGATTTTACAAGACCATTCTAAGTATGAACATACGCTACAGGATGCTAACAGTAATTTCAATAGTAGTACAATAATCATTAAATGCTTGAGAAGTAAATTCACTAGTATTGTTAAGTCATATTGTTTTAACCAGATATCTAGAAGATGAGCTCATAGTCAAATTAGTTGAGCTAGTAATCTCATAAATGCCTGGTTGGGAGTTGATAATAAGCATACGTGAGACCATCTAGTCCAAGCAAAAATTAAAATCATAAAATATCTAAATAGTCCACTTGGTGGGTGAATAGATCCAGAAATATCACAATGCATGCATTCTAAAAATCCAATGGATTTAGTTCCCATCTTTGCTATTGCTGGCCGAATAATTAATTTGCAAGCAGCACATGAGAATTCATTTAATCACAATATTTTCTAACTCTTCAATGTGTATCAACATTAATTATTTATAATTCTTCGTATCATAATTAAACTGGGATGGCCCATTAATTAGTAAGCTTGCAATTATTGTAGCATGTGCTTCGATTTTGTTTATATTCGTGTGGTATATGCCTGAGGAAAATAGATACAATTTTTCTAATACACACTTCTTGCTTGAGACAATATTTTTAATACACAAATATTCAACATTACTTTCAATTGTTGTCGTAATGTGATATCTATTTCTACAAATATCTTTAAAACTCAATAAATTTCATTGAGATTTTTTAGAATATAAGGCATTATCGATTACAAAGGTTGCTCATCCAGGCAATATGATTTGAGCTCTCCCAGGGCCTTTAATTAGGTTTGTATTACCACAAATTGTAGTGATATTTATTACTTGAATCTTTAAATAGGAGAAGTATTTCGTATCTTTAAGTATAGTGTGTTGTTGCACTATCTACGAGGCATAAATTTTTGTCATCAACAAAAAGGTCCAACCCGAGAAAATTCCATATGATAATTCCATATTTTTCATGGAAAAATGACATGCATTAAAATATTATATATATATATATATAAGAGATTATAAAACAAACAAATGTTGAATGAGATATTATTTTGTTGTATAGGCATTATTTGATAACATAAGCTTTCTTCAAATGAAAATAACCTAATCATCCTTAGACATATATGCCATCAATCAAACTGGTATTTCCTCTAGTTGGCTGAAAAAGTCAGTAACATCCAGATGAGTGAAATCATCAAATTGTACATTAGAAGGACCACACCGAAAGATAAAATTTGTTTTCACCTTTTTCTCTTTCTTTTTTAGAAACTCCTGACAAGCTCAACAAAATCTTTGACATGCGACAGATACGAGACCAACGACCCTTCATTCCACAATGATAGCACCAGCTTTCATTGCATTTTATTTGAGTCCCATTTACCTTTTCCATTTTTCTTCTCATTTCTCTCCCACTTCAGGTGGCAACATCGAAATTTGGAATAACCACCACGATTGCCAAAGTGACCTCGACCACATCTGTGCCCACGGCCATGACCACAACCTTGTTTATGATTATGATATTGATATGTAGTCACATTCACTTAAGGTAATGGAGTAGAACCCGTCGAACGAGTTTCATGATTTTTCATCAAGAGCTTATTATTTTGTTGTTCAACCACGAGAAGATAAGAACTTAGTTCAAAATATTTCTTAAGCCTTGCTCTCAATATTGTTGCTGCAGTAGCAAATCTTTTCCAACTTATCAGTTTTTTTTCCACATAATTTCAACCGGAAACTGGTTCTAGACATAGTTGAATTATACTCACTATCTTATAATCTTGTAGGTGTAAGTGCAACTAGTCTAATGAGCTTTAGGGAGAATGATTATCTTTTGGTAGCCATACCTCTCTTTGAGGTTGTTTCAAAAGATAAGGGGATATTTTACCATTAAGTATTCTGCTTTAAGTCCCTCATAAAAGTGGTACCCAAGGAAAATCATTGTTTTTACTTTGTCTTTATCAGATGCCTTATTTTCATCTTTAATTATATCACCAAGGGCATTAGCTTCCATATAGATTTAAACGTCAAATATCTATGATAAATAATTTCTCCTGTGATGTCCAATACCACAAAGTCAAGTTTCGCCAAATTTTCCATAACACTACTAAAAAACTATTGTGCTGCAATGGGCTAGACCTCCATGCTAATAACGTGTCATGAAACAGCAATATAAAAAGAACGTGATGAACACTCAAAATATTATTTCTCTTTAATATCACAATACAATCTCATGCCATTATTTCTCAAATAAATAAGAATTTATTTGAGAACACCAATAGACATCTACATTAATATTATGACCCCTTAGAATGCTAATGGACATCCATAATATTATAATAAAATTCATTTTTCAAAAAACTTTTATCACATTATGGGTGCATATAATTTTATTGTACGAGTAGTGAACGTCCATATTGTTGAGGTTGTTCAAATTCTTTAATCCAGTCAGTACTTCTAAATTTACTCTATTACGTTTGTTTGTTGGTGTGCGTACGAGACAATGGGAATTAGTCGAGCGAAACTCGGATATCCCACAATTTAAAAAAAAAATCTTGAGGTTGTTTGACACCATTCGTTAAATAATATCTTATATTCAAATTATGTAAGTAAAGAAAAATTATAACTAGGCAGTCTTAGTTAAAGTCAATTTAATTTGAACTTAAATTAGTTATGATATTCGTAATGGAATACATCCCAATAAATAGTGAGTATATATATTTGTAACCTAATCTTTCTTTATGAAATATTTTTTGTGCATATATAAATATGAATATAAATATGTGACATTTTTGTGTGTCCAATGCACGGGTAAAACATATTCCCCACAATTAATTCAATGATTTTTCTAGGACTTTCCCTCGCATCGAGTTCTGAAATGTCCGAGCAAATGTCGTAAGCATGCTTGAGGGGGGAAAAAACTGACATGCTCACCGACCCAAAGTCCTATGAGATTAGTAATACTTAACATGTAATTACCAAAAAAAGGAATAATACTGAAAATATTAATAATGTTCAATTATTATTTGCCAAGCTTATAAAAAGTGTTATATTTTTCTACCTGTTAACATCCAAAAGCTCAATGATGTGACTTGGCAAGGGTCATACCTAGGCCTGACAAACTGTGTCGTGTCGTGTTTAAACGTGTCGTGTCTAAACGTGTCCGGGTTAGAAACTCCAATGATCTGGATATGACACATTTATCTTTCGTGTTTAAACGGGTTCGTGTTTAAACGGTCGTGTCTAAATTGTGTCTAAACCGGGTTGACCCATTTAATGTAAAATATCGACAATATATAATTATAATCTAATAATATATGATGTAATTACTAAAATAATAATATTTATTGATAATTAGTACAATAAATAAGTAAGATTAATCAATTATTGAATATGTAATGCATGTAATATTTTATATATCATGAAATTTTCATATATAAATGTATTAAATGAGTCAATATATGTATAAAAATAGTTAATACATTTAATAAACGTGTTTAATCGTGTCGTGTCGTGTTATACATGTTCAAACCCAGTTAAACACGTTTATTTATCGTGTCTGTACATGTTCTTGTCTAAATAAGCTTGACCCAAACCCGTCTAACTCTGTGTCGTATCGTGTCGGGTTACCGTGTCGTGTCAATAATTGTCGGGCCTAGTCATACCGTAAAGGTATGAGTTTTGGATGAAAGTCATGTATGTAATAGTTATGTTACATAATAGTGTTTATACTGTATTATAAATTAATAAAATTTAATTATTTTTAATGTTAGTTTTTATTTTAAAAATTTTATAAACTTAAAATAAATAAATCTTATTAATTCGTGATATTATATAAATACTGTCATATAATATATCAATTATATATACCTAAGACTCTCTTGAGCTCTGGATCAACTAGTGGAGCTTTCACCGACTCGGTGCATTTTTCATGCAAGAAAGTTTGAAAATACCTTGAAGGTGACGGCTGGATTTAATCCTCCGGCACTAAAATCAATCACCAATAAGAGAGAAATTTGTAATGAAAAGCACGTAAAGCTGGTTTGAATCTTAAAATATCATTCTATCCTTGACAAATTGCTCCTTTATCCTAGTTACTCCAGATTCAGATACGATCAATCTATACTAGGTATAACGAATCTCTTCCGATTATGAATTTTTTTATTTTCACAAGATTTTACATATATACATGACTCGAACATGATAGCTTACTTAAGAAAAAGAGACGTTTTATTATCTCAACCAATTGACTTTGGATGATTCCAAGACCTTGCAATTGTGTCAATCCGAAGTTAGGCATTTCAACCAAACCGTTGACATTGGCCTAAAAATGAAAGCAGCGAACAAATGTCAAGGAAAACTGTTTAATTGGAGTTGAACGAGAAACATTCAAACCCTTTGAAATGTATTACTAACAATTAATGAAACTATGTCGTACACAAAAGAAGACCAGCTCGGTCCTCTCTGTGCTCCCTAAAGGAACAAGATTTTATTGTCGATGGAGATCTCTGCGGACGCGCTTTCGCTAGAACTTCTTCCTCGCGTATAGTTAGTTTGAATCCAAACAAAATGCTTTTCATGAAAATCAACACCCTCCAGCTAGCAAGATTAATGTAACATCAAATCAATGATAATTGCATGCTTGTGTTTTTGTTATAAAGGAGATTCACAAATTATTTGTGCATTGATTGACTTGTTCGATTGGCTGTCTCCCTTCTTTGCTGAACGAAAAGTATGGGATAGCAGCAACGGCGACCCAATCGTCCCTCGCGTCATGGTATTCGAGCTTTCGTATTCATCAAACGTACCGTGCCACCAAAGACCTAGTATAGTTCAGGAATCGCTCTCCTCCAATCACAGATCCAAACAATGTACGTCTAACGGATGTTTTAATATAAATCTATGGAAAAGATTCGACCTAAAACCTTAAACTTACCAAATTATAGGAGAGTTGGTTTTGAATCAGTAAACCATCATTTCTTCGGTGACGACTACTCGCTTCCCTTGGATAATAATTTTTATGACTATCCACCCATTCATACTAGATCACTTGTTCTAAACGACATTTGGGTCCTCTGTACTGTGCTTTTGTACTTCTAAGTTTATTTTTTCACCGCTCCGTTCTTCACTGGAAAAAAAAAAAAAGATCATAGTTCTGAAAAAAAAAAAGATGAAAATTGGGAATAATAAGATATAAGGAATTTAATTGATAAGAATCGAGTTCAAAATCTCTTAATTTTAATTCAGAATATACATTATTCCATCTAATCCCTTTAATCGAAATTGTATATCTTTTTTAGCTATATTCGTCGTGAAAAAGATTATATATAGACCATACTCGTCATCCAACATACCGAGTCCAATATCAAGCTCTTGCTTTGTTTAGAATCCAGCATGGCTTCTTCTTCTTCTTGTACTTCTAAGCTCTTTCCTCTATTGCTCTTCTTCCTTTCCTCCCTGTCCTTTGTCTCTCCATCCTCTGCCGATGTACCGACCTCGACCAGCCTCGTGTCCCCCAGAAAAATGTGCGAATCGACGCCGGACCCACGATACTGCAGATCGGTGCTTCCAACCTACAACAGCAGTGCCGATGGGTACTTCTACGGTCGGTACTCAGTCCGAAAGTCGCTCTCCGAAGCCGGGAAGTTCCTTAAACTCGTCGACAAGTACCTCTCCAAGAGATCATCCCTCACCACCGCCGCCGTCAGGGCCTTGGAGGACTGCCGCCTACTGGCTGGCCTCAACATGGACTTCCTCTCTGCCTCGTTCCGAACCGTGAACTCCACCTCGAAGACCCTGCCGGTCCTCACCGCCGACGACATCCAGACGCTCCTCAGCGCTATCCTCACGAACTCGCAGACATGCGCCGATGGCCTCCAGGCCGCCGCATCGGCCTGGAGTGTGAGACAGGGCCTGGCTGCGCCGCTCTCCAACGACTCGAAGCTGTACAGCGTGTCCCTCGCGCTCTTCAACAAGGTGTGGGTTCCGAAGAAGAAGAGGGCCGCCCCGCTGTCGGTGTGGCTGAGCTCTGCCTCCTCGAGCAAGCGATTCACCTTCAGCCACGGTCAGCTGTCGTTCACGATGTCCCAGAGGGCCCGAACGGTGTTCGAGTCCGCTAGGGCTAAGCGGCGGCTCCTGCAGTCGGACGGAGACGGCGGGAACCCTATCCTGGTGAGCGACATCGTGGTGGTGAGCCAGGACGGGACCGGAAACTTTACGACAATCAAGGATGCGGTCTCTGCCGCCCCGAACAACAGCGCCAGCGCCAACGGGTATTTCATGATCTACGTGACGGCGGGGGTTTACGAGGAGTACGTATCAATAGCGAAGAACAAGCGGCACTTGATGATGATTGGTGATGGGATCAACCGGACCGTCATCACTGGGAACCATAGCGTCGTTGATGGATGGACCACGTTCAACTCTGCCACGTTTGGTAAGTAGTAAATGCATTTGCAGTAATTTTAATACCATTTCTTGATAAGTTTTCGACATCCAGAATTTGGTCTTCATGCAGTGATATAAAATTTCAACTCCTAGTTAAATAGATTTTGAATTCAACTTTTACCGTGAGAGTTGCATGCTTATTTATTTATTTTTTTATTTTCTATCGTTTTATTAAGTTTATGCATTTTTCTTATCATCGAAAAAGAAAAAGTTTTACTAACATGAGTTGGTTCAAGTGGTAAGATACATATTTTCCTTAAGCAAATATCTCGAGTTCAAATTTTTTTTTAATAGGGAAAACTTATATTTAAACTTCTGGATATAAGAGATGCAAAGGAAAAAAAAAAGGCCTTTGGCCATATGCCCAGAATTTCAAAAGCTTGTAGAATTATGGCTAATAGTGCAGTGCATTACCAAAGGGGGTTGGACCGAGTGGTAAGCAGTTCGATGCCGCTTAAGGAGGTCTCAAGTTCGAGTCCTCGCGTACGAAGACACCCCCCTTGGGAGCCTCACCCGCCATTGCCAGGCGTGCGACCCGGGGCGACCAACGGATTAGTCAAGTATGGTTGGCTGAAGGATGCCGTCTCACCGCTGGTGGGCCTACTTGGATACCGTGGCTGGCGATAAAAAAAAAAATAGTGCAGTGCATTACCCTTAATTTTTTTTTTTACCAAGCATTATTTTTTATTTAAATCTTGAGATTTTTAGTTTGATTTATGTCTAATGACTCTTTTTATTCTCATCTTTCGTCCTAACCTCGTACTTTACATTTGGTATACTTGAACAAATGAAATGAATATTCTAACCTTCCATTTCATTCTTTGTCTCCTTTTATAATCACATCAGTTCATATTTTCAAAGCAAAAATTAAAAAAAAACCATTAATTTTTTCTATGTACTAAATATTTTATCTTATAATATTCATTTCATTTTATTCTTCTCCGTTTCTTTGAACGAAACGTAACATTTATCCTCCTTTGTAGCATGAAATCTCTCACAAAAATGCTTTCAACATTATCAAAATCATATTTTAAGAGAAATGAGTTCGATTCTCATTAGTCAAACTCCTTACCGTCTCTTATTTGTTACTTCCTTCGTTCTCATTTTAGAAGTTACAGAGCCTCCTTTTTAACCGGAAAAAAAAAAACTTTAGAGGAATTTACCTAACTGATCTTGTTAATTATTGAGCATATGCGTGATCTTCTTTTTGGATCCATTTTCCATAGATATACTAATCCCCAAATCACATGTGCAGCTGTGGTAGCACCGAGCTTCGTGGCGGTCAATATAACATTTCGAAACACAGCGGGCGCGATCAAGCACCAGGCCGTCGCGGTTCGGAACGGGGCCGACCTGTCCACCTTCTACAGCTGCAGTTTCGAGGGCTACCAGGACACGCTGTACACGCACTCGCTGAGGCAGTTCTACCGGGAATGCGACATCTACGGGACGGTCGACTTCATATTCGGCAATGCAGCCGTAGTCTTCCAGAACTGCAACCTGTACCCGAGGCTCCCGATGAGCGGACAGTTCAATGCCATCACGGCCCAGGGACGGACCGACCCGAACCAGAACACTGGGACGTCCATCCACAGGTGCACGGTCAGACCGGCGGATGACCTGGCCTCGAGCAACCGAACCGTGCAGACATACCTCGGGAGGCCGTGGAAGGAGTACTCGACAACCGTGTACATGCAGACCTACATGGATGGTTTTATTAACCCGGCCGGGTGGCGGGAGTGGGACGGTAGCTTCGCCCTGAGCACGCTGTACTACGCCGAGTACAATAACACCGGGCCTGGGTCAAACACGACGAGTCGGGTGACGTGGCCAGGGTACCACGTGATCAATGCTACCGATGCGGGTAATTTCACTGTATCGAACTTCCTGCTCGGGAACAACTGGTTGCCGCAGACCGGAGTCCCATTCGACCTGTGATTGTTCATGACCGAGGCACTGGAGCCAAGAAGCTGAATTCCCATAGAGAAGAAGCATACAATAATTGGGATCATAATCTTCCAGAGAAGGGAAGCTCTTAATAATCATGTGAAGATGAGGAGATTTTTTTACATTTTTTTTTTCCGGCGGAAGCAACCGAAGCCGATTTATTCTTTCATTCTTAGATGTAATAATTTCTCATGAAGCATTTTACTTTTATTATAAATTAATAAAAGTCAATTATTTTAAAATTTTTTAATAAAATTCTAAAAAATAACAAATAATCCTACAAATAATTAAATTTCATAATATAAAACTATATCAGTAATATACCGGTTGCTATAAGAATTTCTCGGCAAGGTGAGCATTTTAATGTCTCTAGTTAAAAGGAATGTGCATTGCATGAAGACCAATCTTTTTTATTATTTAATTAATTGGTCGGTGCCAGTTGCTGCACAGTTGTCTTTCCTCATTCGACCGATTTCCGACACATTCCTTGGATCTACTAAATCACCGGCTTAATGCAATTTCTACTGGATTAACAATTATAGACAGATAATAGTCAGTAATAATATATAGTAATTTTAGATGATTTATTTCCTCTGTATATATCTCATACCATGTATAGACACATGTACATCTTATATATATCAATACACAGAATAGTCTCTATACTTCGGCACTCTGTTTGATTCGCAAACTGCAGCTCACAAAGACTTCCTAGAGCAATAGTGGCGCGACCTACGGAAGGGTTCCTTGTCTATGGTTGATTTTATTCACTCTACAAAGCGGTTGGCAGCCAGCTTTGCCCAAATCGGCATGTCAAATCAACCGATGCATCTTGACTAGGCTAGGTTCCGACTGGGAACTTCCTCTCCTCACCGTCTCTGTCGGCCATGAGCACGGATGAGCTAGGTACGTTACTCCTCAAAAATGAAGCCCGTTGCCAGTTCATCCATGATCAGGAACAACATAGCTCATTCCACAGCGTTCTCGGTGCTGTCCCTGAAATCAACTACATCAATGGTTGGAGACAGCACAACACCTCTAATCGGCACTTTCCTGGCCGAGGCAGAACCGGTCTTCTCTTTGGTGGATGAGCAAGAGGACGTGGCAAAACTCTTGCCTTGGCTCTGTCTCGGGTCGCTCTGCTTCATTCCCACATGAAGAAGCTAATTATGCATCTCCTAGGCCCGTGACTCACAGCATGAGCAGAGGCCCACCGAGGGTCCCTCATGGACAATTCAGCCTAGCCCAACCATTCAACCCAATTGACACCAACAGCTTCTCCTTCCGCCCGCATCACAGCTCACAGGCCAGATCTGGGCCTACTGCTTCTCAATTTCATGGGCCGGTCTCAGCTCCTATTATTTGTTAGCTTTGTGATCAGTTCGACCATATAGCACTTTACTGCCCCTCTAATCAAATTTCAAGTCCACAAGTTAATTTTGCAGAAGCCTTCTCTACAGGACTCTACGATCTTGACTAGTATATGGATTCCGGTGCAACACATCATGTCACCTCTACCTTGTCCAATCTCAATATTAAGCATGAATTCCCAAATTCGAATCTTGTTTTTATGGATGATGGTTACCATCACTTGATCTTGCCTTTGGCTCATCTTCCATTTATTCTCTAACTCGTCCACTACATTTACAATAGATTCTATATACACCACATATTTTCAAAAATATCATCTCTATCTACTTGTGATAATTCTTGTCCCATTGAATTTAACCCTCATTTGTTTGTTGTCAAGGATCTCAAAACTCGCAATGAGATGTTACAAGGCCCAGTTAAAGATGGACTCTATTACTTATCATCGAGCACCACGCATAGCCTTCAAGTTCTCTCTACAACAGACTCCAGTATTCTATAGCGTCAGCCATTAGGTCATCCTTCTTTTTCAGTTGTGAGTCGAACATTGCGTCCTTTAACTTCTTTGAATAAAGATCATCTTGATTATATATGCTCTATTTGTCAACAAGGAAAAATGTTAATTGTTCCTTTCCGTTGACAATGAATAAAAGTTTTGCCTTATTTGATCTCATCCACATTGATATTTGGGATCCTGCTCCAGTTTCCTCCCACTCAGGTCACAAATACTATATTAACTTTCTCAATGATTTCAGTAAATTCTCGTGGTATTTTGGCTCAAATCTCTATGAATGCTCTACGAAACTTTCGAGTCTTTTGTCTTCATATTGAAAATATTTTTGGGCAAAAAATTAAATTTATGCAATCTGATGGAGTTAAAGAATTTCTCTCTAGTGAATTTCAGAGTGAATTACAGGACAATGAAATCTTTCACAGAATTTCTTCTCCCACAACAAAATGGTTTCGTGGAGCGCAAACATCATCATATATTTGACATGAGTCTTACATTTCTCTATCATGTCTCCCTACCTTCCTCATTTTGGGACTATGCATTTGAAACTACTGTCTTTCTTACCAATCGACCACCAACCAAATCCCTTGCTTATAAAACACTGTTTGAGTTAGTCTATGGTCATATACATTATTATCATACTCTGTGTTTTTGGCTGCTTTTGCTTTCCATATTTGTGACCATATACCCGTCACAAACTTGAGCCTCATTCCCACAAGTGTGTATTTCTTGGCTATTCCTCTCATTACCAAGGTTATCGATGCCTCGACCCCACTTCTAGTTGCATATTCATCTGTCCAAAAGTTGTCTTTAATGAAACTTCTTTTCCCTACAGGGCTATGCACATGATGTCAACAACATATCGATCCTCTTCCTCTAGGCCCGACCATCCTCCTAGTAATATCTCTTCTCCCATGACATCTCTTCCCATTCCACCCTCACTCTCTATTCTAGATACCCATACTTCTGTACTGCATACTCCACCTCCTGGCATGAATGCAAGTGCTCCAGAAACCATTTCTCCTTCTTCAGATTCGTCAGATCCTATAGTGGCTGCTCCCGCTCCTTCATGGACTCTTCAGATTCACCGAATCCTACAGTGGCTACTCCCGCTCCTCCATGGAATCATTAGATGGTCACTTGTTCTTGTGATGGCTCCCTCCGACCTTGACGGTTTACTATTTCTCGCCATCCTGTTGCTTTTCATGTCTCTGTTGTCTTATAGGAGCCTAACACCTTTTCCCAAGCATGAAAATCACCTCACTAGCAAGCTGCCATGCTCGAGGAATTTCACACACTTACGGAAAACCATACTTGGGATTTGGTTCCTCCTACTCCGTCTCAAAATGTGATCAAGTGCAAATGGGTATATCGAATAAAGCAGCATGCTAATGGATCCATAGACCGGTACAAAGCACGACTTGTCACCAAAGGCTTTAATCAGTGGGAAGCTATTGGTTATGCTAAAACCTTCAATCCGCAACATTCTCTCCATTATTATCTCTCTCAACTAGTTGATACGCCAGCTCGATGTAAAGAATGCCTTTCTCCGTGGGCATCTGACTGAGGAGGTGTATACGCATCAACCTCCTGGCTTTACCGATCCATCAAGACCACATCATGTGTGTTGATTGTACCGCTTGCTCTATGGCCTCAAGCAAGCTCCCAGGGCCTGGTTTCATCGACTGAGTTCTTTTCTATTGAACCTTGGTTTTACTGGATCGTGCTCTGATCCATCTCTCTTCATCTTGTGGGGTCAATCATATCTTATCTTCCTGCTCATATATGTTGAGACATCATATTGACAGGAACTGCGGGTGCTCCATTCGACTCCTTGCTTTTGGCACTGATGATAGAATTTGCTATGAAGGATCTAGGTCCTCTTCATTTCTTTCTTGGCATGGAGGCTCATTCAGACTCTACTGCGCTATATTTCACTCAGAGTAAATACATTTATGATGTTCTTCTGCACATTCCATGCTTGAGTGCAAGCCTCTGCGGTCCCCTATTGCTCTTGGTCCCAAATTATCAGTACTCAATAGCGAGCCATTTGAGGATCCTCATTTGTATCACCATACTGTTGGCAATTTGCAATATCTCTCTCTCACTCGACCCGACATTGCATATGCACTCAATCAAGTCTGCCAGTTCATGCATGAACCATCAACTACACACTAGTTGGCTGTAAAGCGTATATTGTGGTATCTGAAAGGCACCATCAAACTTGGCCTACATCTACATCCTGGATCCATATATTCTCTTCATGGCTTTTCTGATGCTAACTGGGCAAGCTTCCCTAATGACCGTCGATATTGGTTTTGTGATCTATCTAGGTCCTACCCCCATATCTTGGAGTTCCAAGAAAAAATGTGTTGTCGCATGATCCAATACGGAGTCAGAGTACAAAAGTCTTACCAATGCCACCTCTGAACTCATATGGCTACAGTCTCTCTTATGTGAACTGGATATCACTCTCCAGCGACCCCCACTACTATGGTGTGATAACATGTGTACCATTTACCTAACTGTCACCCAGTCTTTCATGCTCGTACCAAGCATATCAAGATTGACTACCACTTTGTTCATGAACGATATCTCCAGAACAACTTAACCATTTGCTTCATCAATTCAGATGATCAGTTGGCCAATGCACTCACAAAAACCCTATCCTTATCTCGCTTTGCTACCATTCGTCTCAAGTACAACATGGTTCCTACCCCGTTGCACCTGCGGGGGAGTAATAGATAGATATAGCTAGCAATAATAGATAGTAATCTTACATTATTTATTTCCTCTTTGTGTATATCTCATTACCATGCATTGACACATGTACATCTTATATATATCAATACACAGAACAGTCTCTATACGAGACACTATTCTCACATTCTCTTCTCAAATTCTATAAATAATAACAAAGGTTTTACCAACCTGAGGTTGGCTTAGTGATTTCTTCGCTCTACCCCAAAGGGGGATCTCATGATCGATCCCTAGGTTAGGAGGATTAATAAGAATTTTCTCAGGGATGCCAGTCATACTGCAGATTAGTCTTGATATGCACTCTAGTTAATCTGGGGATACTGCGCGGTGTAAACAAAAAAAAAACTAAGGCTTCTATAAATGTTTAGTGGATTGTTGTTTGTTGCTCGTAATCCATTATGGTCACCGATCCAGTAACAATAATTGATTTCCTGTAATCTCATAATATGTTTGTTTCAAAAAAATTGGTAAGATGCATAGAGAGTATTTTTAGCATATCAAATGGGGGGAGGATCTTCTATCCATAAATGGATATCGACGGAGATGGAGATGGAGTTAAAACATGCTTGTGAGATCAACTAGTATTAAATCAATAGAACCAATTCTCTTAAAACTATGGGTAATCGAGTTCGGGTACCCTATATTTTTTTCAGGTAACCAGACCTTATCCTATATAAGTCTGATTTCTAAATTGTGGAGCCGAACCCTACTCTTTTAAATCTTAGAACCAAATCTTACGCGGAACCTGTAAAATGCCACAGGTTCTGGATACCCTATTAGAACTTGTTTGTTATTTATTCTTTTACTTTTATAATATGAATTACTTCAATATTTTTCGTAATTATTATTATTTCATATAATTTTTTTTATCATAATCAGATATGTATAATTTTTAAATATGTTACATTGTATTTAAGTATTATTTATTATTAATTTTAAGTTATAATAATATTTTAGACATAAAAGTTCATCAAATATGCACATTTATTATGTCAAATGACAATTCATTGAGTTAGGAATGCAACTTTTTTAAATGGTTTGTGAATTGGAGTTCAAACGAGAAAGTTATGAACGATTAAAATTACCTGCTTGAATAAGTTTACATATTCCGATTCTGGCTCCGAGTACCCTATTTGCCAAAACCAAAACCAACCAGCTCCTTAGTTCATTACACAGAACCTACCCTATTTTTATTAAGATCTTCCCAGAACCTACCCAATATAATATATTCCTACCGGTTTCAAGTCTACCTTATACCCGCACATACCCCTACTTAAAGCAGGTTTTTAACTGACAACAACATATGGGACGGAGATGGAACGGGTTCTTTTAAAGAAAAACTTTATCCACACTCTGTCTCTCTGGACAATTAATTGTCAAAATATCTCTTTAATAATCAATACGAATAAATTATATCATAATTATTAAATCATAATTACATTTTGATAAATATAAAAGATAATAATTCAAAATTACATCGCATCATGTGAACTTGATAACACAGAAACCCATGATCGAATTCTAGGTTGGGAGGGTTAACAGGAATTTTCTCAGGGATCTCGGCGCGACCACCGATTTGTCTCGAGGTGCTCTTTAGCTAATATGAAAATATTACGTGGTGCAAATAAAAAAAAAGTAGGAAAACAAAACTTATTTTGCTAACATTCTCCCTGTTATCCCACGTGTCATTATTTACCTTTTTTTGGATTAATTAAGAATAACTAAACATATGGCATGTTTCATTATTTACCTTTATGGTTTACTTAATAATAACAAAACATATTGGGGCCGAGCTCGTTGGTTGGCTTGCATTAATGGTCTTCTTTCTCTGTCATAATTGTTGTTATGCCTCCTAAATTTGTTCACTTCCCTAACCATACTTTTGCTAACATGGCACCTTAGAGGACACCTCGCGAGCTCATTGGTTGGCTTAACAGTTGAAAACGTAGTTTTACACTTTTAACGAGCTAAAAACTAATACACAATGGCAGTTTTCAATACTTTACCGAAAATAACAAAAAATAAATATAGTTGGGCATCTGGAGGCTAGTGATTTCCCGTGTGCGACCATCCACTCCCACACAAGGTTGTTCGTGGCCAATGAGGTCTTTGGCGGTCTCCTCAAAGAGTGATAGGTAGTGGCAGATAGGAGAAAATCTCATATGACCCTACCTTAATAATAAGATAAGAAAATATTTATTAAATTACTTGATTGATGATAATTCTCATAACTACTCGGTTGATTAATACCGATTTACTCATTTGTTACAATTCGATTTGTGCTTTCCCGGGTCACGTGGTTGGACAGGATTACCTAAGAATTTCTCGGTCAATGGTTAGCGCTAGAACGGAATGCCAATCTCTTGAGAAATGCGTAGGTGAACTAAGTGTATAGATGTTGTGAACTCGACCGAGGATTATTTCAAATCTCTGCAATAGATAGATACCACATCGTCTTAATAAACTGAATATTGTTAATAGTGGGAGAACGATTATGTGATTTTTTTTTTACTTGCTAAATAACCCTTGACCGAGTTTACCGATGACATGACAAGGTTAACTCATGTAAAAATCTCTCGAATCTCCCTCTCTCTTTGAAAGGGAATTCACGTCACCCTTTGGGTGAGTTCAATCAAAAAAATTAAATTGATAAGTGGTGGTATCTATCATCACTGTTATTCAACCTCATTGGTTTTTGGGTTGACCACAACAGGGAGGAGATGAGGAAGCAAAGAAGGTTTGGGTTTGTTTGGACAGGTATGCTAGCTGAGCTGATTGATAGGTATATTACGTGACAATATTTACCTGGTATTACAAAAAATAATATTCAGCTAGCTTAATATTTTATTTTTAAGATTTTATAAAAATAACTCTTAAAATGACTAAATTATATTAGTTTATGATATTACATAAGCACGGTCATGTGATATAAGACTCTCTCATGGTTGATTAGTGAGGGGAAAGGATAAATTTAGTAAGAGTGGAAAAGGAAAGAAAGGGAAGGGATTATAAGAATGTAATCGCTGGTTAGGAAGAGTAGGAAAATCAATGTTTATTTTTAATTTAAATAATTTTAAAATTTTTTTGCTCAAAATTGATGAGGATAGTTATCATTACTATAAAAATGAGTACATAGTAAAATATTCAAGAAAATAACACAATTACAAGATCAAGAAACATGGTGAAATCCTCAAAGTTGGCCGCAAGGAAAATACATGCAAGGAAACACATCAAATAAGTGCATAACACTTGTAGATGGCCACCAATAACCGAGATCCTAATCTGAACCGTTCATTGTACTTCATGGACCACAGTGAAAACCGAAAAGGAAGGGTCCTTAGACATTTATCCATATAATTCTCAGTAATCTTATATAGCTATTTAAAATAAATATCCATAAAAGAGCAAAACAAACAAGTGTCTCGAACCGTACTCAGGCGAGTGTATTGTCCACCAGCACTAAACTCGGCTTTTCTTCCATCTCCGTCGTCTCTTCCCCTGGCTCGATCTAGCTAGGTCTTATTCAGATCTTGCCGAATTTGGTGGAGGGATCTCAA
Organism: Lagerstroemia speciosa; assembly: GCA_037672795.1. Classification (NCBI taxonomy): domain Eukaryota; kingdom Viridiplantae; phylum Streptophyta; class Magnoliopsida; order Myrtales; family Lythraceae; genus Lagerstroemia; species Lagerstroemia speciosa. Next base: position 4,769,585 of record CM075299.1, read on the forward strand.
CAAATCCGACATAAATATTACAAGACCAATTGTAGAGCCAATTGTAGAAACTAGAGGGTAGTTGTTGTCAAGTTATTGGTGGACGAATGCTAGGATCCGCACATATAAAAAAGGAAAACGGCTAAAAGAAAGGGAGAGGACTCTCCGCTAGCGAGGAAAGGGAGGGACAGATGCACCGACTAACCAGAGGGAGGGGCTAATTGGGTGACCTATAGCAAAAGCCACCAGTTCTACAGTGGAGGATATGTACGGCCATCGATTAATGAGAGGAGGAGGCCACTTATTGGGAAACGAGGAGAGGAGGGGGCAGCCAACATGCCCAGCCGAAGAGGTTTTTGCTGGAAGCGGTGGGAGCTATTGGAGAGGGTTTAGTGAGAGGGGAGGGGAAGATTGCTTCTGTTGAAGCATTGCAATTCCAAAATTTTTTACTTTGACTTTATTATTTTTTATGATTTTTTATTTTTTAAAAAAGTATGCTAGTAATATTATTACAAAACACCAGATTAATATTCACACCTCATGCTGTCACGTCAACCCCTATTAATGGGAGAAACTCTTTGGTGGAGTGGCTCCACCACGTGGCAGCGTCACGTGGTGCCGCCCACCACTCAAGAGTTGACACATGTCAGCATCGCTTCGCTACTCGTACAGACACGTTAGCGGCACTGACATGTGCCAGCGCTAGAGTGGGCGGCTCCACCACATGGGCGGTGCCACGTGGAGGAGCCCCTCCACCAAAAACTTTCTCTGTTAATGGAGCTAGAGTGAAAAACTTCTGACGACATTATGTTAAAATAGTACATTTTATAAAAATATTATATAACATATTCACATTTTTAAAATTTTTATACCAAAAAGCATTTGATGAATTTTTTGCTTTCGTGAAACAATTTTCCGGAAATGCTGGCGCTTTATCTTTCCCAAGATTTTCCACCCCAACATTCAAGGGCAAAAAAATAAAAAAGGATTAATCTTCCCTAATAAAGGAAAATCCACCAAACAAAATATCACCGACCCAACTTACCTTCATTTGACTCTCTAAAATAAAAAAAAATAGATATTCCTAACTCATAATAATGCAGTGAGAAATAATCAATTAAATTATTTTAATTAGTAATAATTATAGCAACTACTTGAATGATTAATACTAATTTACTTGTTTATCAAATTTTAATTAGTATTTTTTCATATCATATGGTGGACTAGGACTAACTAAGAATTTATCCTCTAAAATTTAAGAAATTTTTAAATTATCCTATCTCATCCAGGAGAAATCTTGTATATAATAAGTATATCACGTGATAATAATGGCGTGATATTATGAACTAATAGTATTTTGGCTATTTTTAGGATTTTTCTGTTCATAGAGTTTTATTTATAAAATCTTAAAATTACTTAATTTTATTGATTTATGGTTTCATATTAATACTAATACTGATATACTCATTACACATAATATTCTATCATCATCTAATAGTATAGAAAATATCAATTAAACTATTAATCATTTAAAAAATAATAATAATTATTATTAAATAAAGTAATTTAATTAATATTTTTTGCCATTTTGTTTTATCATCTAAAAGTTAGTTCTTTTTATCTGTCTGGAAGTTTGTTCCTGACAAACAAACCAACCAAAATTAGCCCTCTCCTATATTTGCTTTCTTCCCCGCGCCTCCCTCCGACAACCCTACAAATACCAAATCAAAATTTACGAAGGCAAAGGAGAGGTCGAGAGAAGAAGGTCAACAAATCCTACGTCATCATACCAAAGATGAGCTCCGCCATAGCCCCCTTTACCCTCCTACCCTTTGCTCTCTGCCTTCTCCTCGGCTTCCAGGCCGGCCTGGCCGCCGCCGTCGCCGACGGGACGAGCCTCGTGCCGGAGGTCTGCGGCCAATGCAAGAATAGGGACATGTGCTTGTCGAGCCTCGGAGCAGATCCCAACACCCAGGGCGCCGACCTGAGTGCCCTGACCCTGATCTCGATCCGCGTGGCCACGGCCAACGCCACCGACACGCTGACCTACATCCGCCAGATGCTGTACGACAGGAGCCTTGAGCCCGGGGTCCAGCAGGCCCTGAGCGACTGCACCGACGCATACGTGGATGCGGTGCAGCAGCTCGACGACTCCCTCGCGGCCCTCACCGTGAGGAACTACGCCGACCTCAGCAATTGGGTGCAGACGGCAGCAGCGGAGGCGGACTCGTGTGCCACGGGATTCGGCGGCGCGGACAAGCTGGGGGTGTCCCGCCGGAGCGAGACGTTCAGGCAGCTGTGCGACAATGCGCTCACCGTCATCGGCCTCCTCGAGAAGAACAAGCAGTGATTGACGTACATTAATCAACGGGATTAACGGCTCCTTATTCTTCTTGCTTGCTTTTTTTTTTCCTTCTTATGTATGTTTTCTCGTCGATATTTGTCGACGAATAATATATGACAACATTCTCACCTGTCATGGGGAGCTGATCGTAAATTGCTCTTTGAACGGTTTGATCACTGGGTAGCACACTTGGACGAGACTGTTTTGAAAGGTCACCTGGCTAATAATTAAATATGAGTAACTCGGCCACCTAAAAACCTTACTGATATCTAGTTTGATGAGATTAAGGTCACAGATTCGAATCATGATCTAAGTAATATTATCATAAGAAACTCTTAAACTTGCGCACTGGCGGATACCAACTTCTTAAACTAGGTTAGGCCTTTGGTGGTAGTACATTGACAAGTTAGTATTTGTATTGGTTATTCAGTTTATTTACTATGTTCACTGTCAAATATGAAATCCCGAATATTATATAATGAAAGCGACTGGATCACCACTATTATAACTCTCCTTTTCATGGATTGAAAAAATTTATGAGTCACTCAATTTTGGTCAATAAATTGGATACCAGCACCCGCCTTTAGGTAAATGAATTCTGGTATATTCAAAACTTGTGGTTAGTATATATTAGAAAAAAAAGTTTAAAATCAGAATGAAAATGTTCAATCCGTGGCCAGTTAGTTGAGTATTGCAGAAAAAAGCTTGACTCCTATAAGTTGAAGCTCCTAACTCGAGAACAGATGAAAAAATCTGTTTGTTTTAGTTTGTCCACCTCACTCTCCCACGTTTGATGCCTGCAAAATTTGGTATTATACCTATCAGTTTAGGTTTTTAACAGAATGTTGCCTCCATCTCTTATATACACGTAAAAATTTTAACAACGCGTGTATTTTTTGACAAAAACTTTGGACATAATTTTTTTTACAATTTGACCTGACCATATCAAACGATTAGCCCTGCAAGTCCTAGAAAAGGAAGACGACAACCTCGTATGTACACATTGATCGGACGCCAACATCCAGGGAGAGAGAAGCTATCTTTTGTTCCACACATTGGTTTCTCCTGCAGCCATATATAATTATCGTAAAGACAAAATTTTGTTCGTAGACGGGATGACTTTAGGGGTACTTGGGAGTGATTGTCTACCTTAAAATCAAAAATATCATATAAGATATAATACAAAATTTATCGATTAATTTATATGTTATATTTTGTTTTCTTCCTTTAGTTTCAACCCTTTGATTCGAGTTTTCTGAAACTGTCCCTGGTCATAGATGGTAGAGAGAAAAATGAACGTGAAGATATGATTAAACATTGTCTACTACTTAGGAATTCGGTCATCTTTGAATAATTCAAATTAGTCGGGGTCGTCCATTAAACGATGTTTTTATCATTATAAGATTCGAATCTAAATTTTTATTTAAATAGAGGACACTTCAAATAATGTCAAAGATATGTCCATGGTTATAATATAATGGAGATCGTGCACCTAGCCCGATTTGTACAGGAGAGCCAGTTCTTAGGCACGCGTCCAAACTCCAAAACTGGCTTGTTGAAACTTCCATCCCCCGGGTAGGTAAAATTGAACACGGATGGATCAGCGTTGGGATGGCCGAGGCAATCCGGAGAGGGGGGGAGTCATTAGAGGAGATGGAGGAGAATGGCTCAGAGGGTTTGAGAGGCACCTTGGAATGGCAAATAGCTTGCTTGCGAAGCTATGAGCTGTACAAGATGGGCTTAGCTGTGCTAAATTTGTTTCTATTACCTTTGGATCACAGTCCAATCTTAACCCCCATTATTGCTGAATGTAGGACGTTGGCACGGAGCTTTAGGCGGATCTGGGTTCATCATATCTATCGAAAAGCTAATGGAGTTGCGGATTTCCTAGCCAAATTAGTAAGGGACGAATGTAATGACTTTAGACTTTTGGATAGACCCCCATCAAGTGTGGGGGAGTTGCTTCTGTTTGACACCATGGGAGGCTATACTCCTAGACTTGTTAACGAAAATGCTAGGTGTGCCCAGCTTTTTGATCTGTAACTTAAACTCCTCATGAAGTATTGAGAACCAATATGAGAAGCATTCTTTGAACTTGACTTGGTCTGTTTTTTATTTGCAAGCAATCTAGATTTTTTGGAAGAATATAAATGATATTGTTTTTTTATATGTCTCATGCAGGAAAGAATTTACATGTTATTTGTTTGGAGAAGGCAGTGGAATTCCAAGCCACCTTGAAACCAGGCCGTCAACAAAAAGGTTATCCAACTAAGCATCAGATGGGTTCCTCCTGCCTCTGGGTGGAGGAAACTCAATACTAATAGATCCGTGAATGACCATACAGGGAGAGCAGGGGCAGGAGGAGTCTTATGAGATGAGGCGGGGAATTGGCTACATTGTTTTTCTTGTTTCTTAAGATCAACTAATAGCTTGATAGCAGAGATTTGGGCTATTCATTGGGGGCTTTTGCTAGCTAATAGTTTAAATATCACATGCCTTGTAGTTGAACTAGATGCAAGAATTGCAGTAGACAATGATGGATTTAGGGAGGGCGATGGCCCCCTCCTAAACTCTAGAAATTTCGGAAAATTCTACGCAAATTTTACTTGATTTTGTCATATTTTTATTGAACAATACATAGTTCGCCCCCCTGAATTTTTCAACTTACTTCCCTTAGAGTTTCGCCCCCTGTACAAATTTTCTAGATTCGTCCCTGGCAGTAGAACTTATCAATGGGAATTGTTCAGAAAATATCTTCCGTACTCCTCTTATTGTAACCTCACGCAATAATTTGCAGTAGTTATGGTGATGCACAATTATCGATAGGCAAACTCAGTAGCTGATGGATTAGCAAGGCTTGGTCGGGGACAAGTGCAACAACTATTTGTATTTTGACTCCCCCTAAGGAGATTGCTAGTAATCTTTTGTATGACATTTTGGGTATCCAAATTCCACATTTTGTAAGGGATATACCAATCCCCGGTGTTAGAGGCTATGTTGTGGTTAATGAGTTTCCTTAGTTTACCCAAAAAAATGCAAGCATCCTTATCTACCAAAAAAATGGAACTCCCATACTACCGTCCCCACATCTCCACGCGCGGAACATGCGCGTGTACTCGACGGTCTTAAAATTCTCCATCGTTTCCCCGCAAGGGCCGCCGTCAACCATAGTCCGACTTCGTCTCCGTTTCCATCCTTTGTCCGGCGAGCCGCCGAAGGGAAAATTACGATATCACCCCTCACTTGATCCACCAAAACAAGGCTCTCCCAGCCACCCCCCTGTAGTCATTTTGGTCAAACCGCAACACAACCCCCCGGGTTTCGATTCCACCTTGCCTGAACAACCTGAAAGTTTGCTGCCTCCCTTTCGTTGCCTTGACGATTCTCAGAAGCCGATGAACTCCGCCACCAAGATCCGCCGTAAGGTGGCGCCCGTTTCCGTGGCTGATGGCGGAGACTCTGCCGATAAGCAGGAGCAGCTCCTCCTATCCTCGGCAATATGCAACAACGAGGACCTCAGCCCGTTCATCCGCAAGGGTTTCGCCTCCGGGAAGCCGGACCGGCTCCTCCACCATCTCCGCCACTTTGCACGATCCAAGGAATCCGAGATCGAGGAGGTCTGCAAGGCTCACTACCAGGATTTCATCCTCGCCGTTGATGACCTGCGATCTCTTCTCTCCGACGTCGATTCCCTCAAATCCTCTCTCCACCGCTCCAATTCCACCGTGCAGTCCGTTGCCGTCCCTCTCCTGAATTCGCTCGACGCTTTCCTTGAAGCTAGAAACATCTCCGTTAACATCAATCTCGCTCTCCACTCCGTCCACTCCTGCATCATGCTACTGGAGCTCTGCTCAAGAGCGAATCTGCATCTCTCCAACAACAACTTCTACATGGCTCTCAAGTGCGTGGACGCCATCGAAGGTGAATTCCTCGATAGGGTGCCGTCCCTTACACTGAAGAAGATGCTCGAGACGAAGATTCCAGAGGTCCGATCTTACATAGAGAGGAAGGTGAGTAAGGAGTTTGGAGATTGGCTCGTGGAAATTCGCGTGGTGAGTAGAAACTTAGGTCAGTTGGCGATTGGCCAGGCTTCTGCTGCGAGACAGAGAGAGGAGGATCTGAGGATTAAGCAGAGGCAAGCTGAGGAACAGAGTCGTCTCAGTTTGAGAGACTGTGTTTATGCCCTACAGGAGGAGGAAGATGATGATGTGCTCAACGGTAGCATTGAAGCTGGCGGGAGCTCAGAGAACGGAATCTTAGGGTTTGATTTGACTCCGCTTTACAAAGCTTACCACATCCACCAGACTTTGGGTCTGGAGGATCGGTTCAAGCAGTACTATTTTGAGAACAGGAAGCTCCAACTGACTTCCGATTTTCAGGTATCCTCTATGACCCCTTTCCTTGAATCTCACCAGACTTTCTTCGCCCAGATCGCTGGCTTCTTCATCGTAGAGGATCGGATTATGCGGACTAGTGGTGGGTTGATCTCGAAACTGGAAGTCGAGAATCTCTGGGAGACTGCTGTCAGTAAAATGTGTTCTGTCTTAGAGGATCAGTTCTCTAGGATGCAGACTGCTAGTCATCTTTTGCTCATAAAGGACTATGTCAGCTTGCTAGGTGTGACTCTTCGAAGGTATGGATACCCAGTCGATGCATTGCTTGATGTCTTGAGTAAGCACCGGGATAAGTACCATGAGCTGTTGTTATCGGATTGCCGAAAACATATAGCAGAAGCCCTAGCTGCTGATAAGTTTGAGCAAATGCTGATGAAGAAAGAGTACGAATATTCTATGAATGTTCTTTCTTTCCAGCTCCAAACATCTGATATTGTCCCTGCATTCCCTTACGTTGCACCATTTTCATCGACTGTTCCAGACTGTTGCCGCATTGTCCGTTCTTTCATTGAGGATTCTGTTAGTTTCATGTCATATGGCGGGCAGTTGGATTTCTATGATGTTGTAAAGAAGTATTTGGATCGGCTTCTAGGCGAGGTTTTGAATGGTGCCTTATTGAAGATTATAAATACATCTATCCATGGAGTCTCTCAAGCTATGCAGGTTGCTGCTAACATGGCTGTTATGAGGCGAGCATGTGATTTCTTCTTCCGTCACGCTGCACAGCTCTCAGGGCTTCCTCCGAGAATGGTGGAGAGGAGCAGGAGGCAGTTCCCTCTGAACAAGGCTCAGGATGCAGCAGAAGAGATGCTCTCTGGGTTGCTCAAGACAAAGGTTGATGGTTTCATGATATTGATAGAGAATGTTAACTGGATGGCTGACGAGCCTCCACAGAGTGGAAATGAATATGTGAATGAAGTTATAATTTATTTGGAGACCCTGGTTTCTACTGCTCAACAGATATTGCCTGCTCCAGTTCTCAAGAGAGTGTTGCAAGATGTACTCTCTCACATCTCAGAAAAGATTGTCGCTGCTTTATACGGCGACACTGTGAAGAGGTTTAATGTCAACGCGATAACGGGGATCGATGTGGATATAAGACTGTTGGAATCGTTTGCAGATAATCAAGGTTCGCTGTTCTCAGATGAGGAAGCTAGTCAACTGAAATCCTCACTTGCTGAGGCGAGGCAGATGACCAACTTGCTCTTGAGCAATCACCCGGAGAATTTCTTGAATCCTGTTATCAGGGAGAGGAGCTACAATACCCTGGACCACAGGAAAGTTGTAACGATCTCAGAGAAGTTAAGGGATACCTCAGACAGGCTATTTTCAACCTTTGGGACGAGAGGGTCGAGGCAGAATCCGAAAAAGAAATCTCTGGACGTCCTGATAAAGAGGCTCAAGGATGCAAATTAATTCATCCAAGAGCTATCAGTGTGATGGCTATTCTTTCCATTCTGCTGGTTGCTTTCTGTTAATTTTTCACATGGTTCACGTGTTATTTGCTAGCAGGAAAAGCCGATCGATATTCTCGTTGCATTCTACCAGCACTTGGGTGAGTTCTTATTTGTTCTTGTTACATTTATGCCTTGCATCACTTGTATCTTTCTTTGATCCATATTATTAAGTTTTTCTCATCCAGGCTTCCTGATTGGACTTCTGGTTTAATGCTTTAATAGATAAACCATTTCTGTGCATCAATAAAGTTACATACTGAGCATTCTAGTTCAATGCTTTAATAGGGAGGACTTGGTCATGTCAAGAATTGTTAATCCCACAATCTAAGAGAAGTTGCATTTTTGGACATTGTTCCAAGGACCTTGTTAGCACAATCTTTTAGTTGGTATACCCAGGAATCCGGTTGGTCGTTGTATCATTGTTATATTAGCTAGAATTGTTATTTAGGTGTTTCTAATTCCTAGTTGATAACTCAACCAAAAAAGGTCATTATAAACAAGTATTCTGTTGTAGCAAAATCACCATTAATAATTGGGATTATTACAGTGAAAGTTTTATATGATTGACTCTTTTGTAGTTGAGTCCTGTATAAGTTTGAAAATTGCTAATTCAACCTATAAGATCAGTTTCGTTACATTTTCAGCCCGAATTATCACTATTTTACTGATGTGGACTTCACGCCATTAGCGAAATTTTTAACGGAACATTGACGATTTGGACTGGGGAATTAATCTTATAAGATTGAATTAGCCATTTTCAGACTTGGGGGCTCAAATGCCAAAAACGTCAAAACATATATGACTTTTAGTGTTGTTTTTCAATTAATAATTTAATAACACTTCGTTAGACCAATTTGTTATGACAAATTAGATATTTTAACACAATAATTTACTACCATGAAGAGAATACAGTAAAGCAATGATATTGAAATGAAGTTAGTGAACAGCTAGCTGTTAGAAATCATGTGGCATTGTACCACTGCTTCCTGCTACCATTATAAGTAGAGAACATCAGAGCTGCTCTCAGTAGAACGGGAGTCGAGTCGGGCTGTGGAAATTGTGAAGGACAGAGTCCAAAACCGATATTATCAAGTGATGTGATCTTTAAGCGTAAATATGGAGAAAAATATGTTATTTCCATTTTTTTTCTTTTATAAAGGAGACTCACATGTTTAAAGAGGGTAGAATGAAGATGAGATTAAAAAAAAAAAGGACGGAAGTTTCACCGGCGAAATCCAGAATCTCTATATTGTAGAGGGATAGCGATATTAACTGTATCAAACTCTATCTCTTATTTCTATTATTTTTACTTATTATTCACGTGGGAGCCAATGGTGACATTGATTGCAGCTAGCGGGCATAGCAATGTTTTGAAGCTGTTCATTCCTCATCATGTAATTCTAGGATTAACCATCCAAATCAGTACTTTACTGACAACGATGAGAATTGAATCCCATGCTAGGAATAAAGAGATTGAAAGCTGGTTTATAAGAAAATTGAATATCACTGTCTAATATCTTAAACTTTAATGTGGAAACGAGTCCGAATCTCTTATAGGCTCGGCGGGATGTTTTACACAGTATTAAAATAGATTTTTACATGGACTCTTACCACACCGGGCCCATGTGTGGACTCGTGGTTCATTAAGTCGAGTGTGAATCTCGTGATCCATTTAGTTCGAGATTGGAAAAAAAAAATATCTAGCTCGTAGCCAATTTGTCGACTAACAGAGAAAAAGTTCGAGCTCGCCTAATGGTAGTTTGCCCACTCACACAAGATTGAAAGTAAAATGTTCGGTTTGAGGTCAGTTATTTGAGGTGAATATATAACGGCGCGCACATTAGAGAGTAAAGAAATTGAAACATATTATATAAATATATATCTATATTTATACTATTATATGCAAACATGTGAAAAGTTTGGTGTCTTTTTTATTTTCAACATTCACTCTTAAATATAATTTATATATTAAAATTTATGATATATATTTGATTTTCATATTAATGACAAAATAATAATTTTATTCATTTCCCTCTCATCTCATATCTACAATTCTAATAGTAAAAATACTTTATTAACTGTTCAAATTTTCATATCCCACACTTCATATCTATAATTTTAGTAATAAAAATTTGTCAGTTTTTAAACGAATAATTTTAAATTGTAAAAATAAAAAAGTAAAATCAATATAGTATACTGATAAAAATTAAAAATGTTCTACTTGTTACTATAAGTTAACAAATTTTAAATGAATTACATTGTAATAAATTATAAATAAAAGATATAATTATACGAATTCGTTACAGTATTTTTTTCATATTTATTTATTTATTATTATTATTATTTTATGCATAGTACAAGTCCGTATTTATTTTATATATATGTATATATATAAAGGTACCACCACCTAATATAGGGGCATTGGAGTTCCCTTCGTAGGAACTCACTTCCCGATCAACCATTCTCAATCCTATTCCCTACCCGTTTCTTCACCAACCAAACACCAATTTGATCTGCAAATCAGATTGCTTAACAGGGACGTCACTTGTGATTCTGTTTCAACGGATCCCATCTACCCGGAAAGTTGATGTAGTTTGATGTTATCATAAACTTGCAAAGCCGCTGTCCTCTATTAGAGAAAGTATTCAATGTCCCGACCATGGTATTATTGACATGGTGTATCCGGTCAACTAAAATCTATTATTTTTATGCTTGTCCAAGGACGGTTCACTATTTTATTAGAGTTTATACATGTATATATTTTTTAAAGAAATTTTAGGGTCTAGTAAATATATCTGTATAATTGTTGATTACATGTCAAGTTCTGATTGGACGGATATGTCATGTCATCATTAACACGTGGTATAGCTGTTTAACTGAAGACTTTCTGCCTCAATCAGGTCTGATTTCTTCTCGTCGGAAGGAGTACATGATTTTTCACTTTTACACACTTGTGCTAGTGATTCCGTATCGTCTCCCACAGCTGCATCCCGCCATGCAATAACCTTCGACCAGTTTGTGTCTGCAAAACAGGGACAGACATTTTATGGTGGCCGCGACATCATCAGCCTGTCTCCGAAAAAACTCAGGCGGTCAGGGAATTATCGAATTCGTTATCCATCCATTCGGACATTGCAACCTATCATTCATGCCGTGTCACTGTCGAGTGAGCGTAAGCTTCGTAATAGAATATGCGCAACCTGGAGGTTATGTATTTGCGTGGTTTTTTCAATTCCCATAGGTCTAGCACGAGGTTATGTGCGTATTTATTTAGTAGAATAGTGGTCCAATATTTATGAAGCCCAAGATTTTTTTTTTGTGCGCGCTAGTATCCAAAAGTCCGTCAGACTACTGATTAATCCAGTTCGATCCGGGTCAATCCATTAAATGATAAAACTCTCCCAGCATGAATTTTCTTCATTCACAAAGACACAAACCTGAGATATTTACTTAAGGAGACCAAGTACCTTACTATTTGAACCAACTTCTGAATTTTTTTCCTAGATAGTAATATATTGTTTTCTTCTAGGGGTGTTCGGGTACAGATATCCTGTATTTTTTCTTAATATCTAGGCCCTACCATATGTAAGACTGGTTCTTAAATTTTGGATTTGAACCCTATCCCATTGAATTTTGGAACTGGACCGTACCCGTAACCTATTAGATACCACAGGTTCCAAGTACCTTGTTGGAACATATTTATTATTTATTTTTACCTCTAAAATATGAATTACTGATCAACTTTATTTCATATAGTTTTTTTATCATAATAAAATATGTGTAATTTTAAGTATATTTGTATTATGTTTAAGTACTATTTAGTACTAATTATAAGTTATAATGATATTTTATTCATTAAAATTCATTAAATATACATAATTATTACGTCAAATAAAAGTTTATCAAGTTAGGAATATAACAGTTTAAATTATTTGTGAATTGGAGTTTAAAAGGAAAAGTTACGAATAATTAAAATCAACCGCGCGAATAAGTTAACAAGTCACAGTTCTAGGTACCATGTGTGCTGGAATCGGAATAGATCGGTTCCTTCATTCGCTATCTAGAACCTACCATATTTTCATTGAAATCTACCAGGAACCTTTCCACTGGTTATGGGCTTACCCTACATCCATGCCCACCCTTATTTCCTTCATACAAGGAAACTAATAAGCTCGTTAATAGGTATTTAAAGTGATTTCTCTAGACTGATGAGCATGTCGAGAATAGGAATGGCAATGGCCCGGGATGGGGCGGAACTTGAGTTGGCCCGCATTACAAAACAAATCAACATTAGGTGATAAGGTCTGATATAATATTAGATCACAGGGTGGGTCAAGACGGGCCTCGAGTCTCCTTACGAGTTGAAATATGAAAAATTCCGAGTGAAATCACCGAAAGTGGTGATAGAATGGAAATGGGGAGTGCATTTAGACACTTAACAGAACTAAAACGACGCAAACACGAGTTCACTATAAAGAGTATCGAGTCGGCTTCAATTTGACAGATCACAGACCGGTATTCATTTTCTAATTCTAGACATCAATATCATCATCCCGAACACCGATCGAATCATCTTGAACATCAAGTTTGTCTTCTGAACATGAATGTCATCTTTCTAAACATCATTTAGATCATTCTAAATATCAATTTAGTCCTTTTGAACACCAATTTAGTCCTTGCATTAATGAAGTGTCATCGATGTTACTGTTTCAAATAAATCCCTTTCACATAGATCCCTGATAGTTAATAAATCCCTTTCAAATTATTCCTTGAACGTTCAAATATTTCTTATTTTATTCTGTCTCGCATGGTGTCTTTTCCCTTCCCCTCTCATCCCCTCCACACTCCATCATGTGTCCACTCCCCCAAACACAGATCAGAGGGACTATCATATTCGCTCACCTTCTCGCTCTCCTTGGTAGCAACTTCCCTCTCTCTAACGCTCGAGAGAGAGCTTATAACTTGGGATAATTCTCTAAAGCAATAACCTAAGTTCTGGCAATTCAGGATTGAAGATTGAGCTCTTTGAGACAATGACTTCGAATACATAGTATTGAACTCAATTTCCTCGAAATCGAAAATTTTAGATAATATCGTTGTTGCCGAGACATAGAACGTACTGTTTATGGTGTATTTGGTTTGTAGAGAATTTTTCATCTCAACCCCATTCATCTGATCTTGCTATTCCCAACTTTTTTCGCATATTTACAAATAAGTTAAAACCTTTAAATTTTTTAAAGGTTCCTTTATCCTTAGTTCACCACGTGTAAAGAAATCCTTCGTCCATCTCAAGCAATGACTCAGTCTCGAGAGAAACTGGTAAAGTTCATAGAGACTTGTTAACAAGGTCAACTAAAAAATAATATAGATCTAAAAAGTGAGGGTCAAAGATGGGATCATCGGGGTCACAGGCGGCTCATAAGTACAATAATAAGAAAGGAGCAAAGATGGAGAATAAGCAATTAATAGGGTATGGAAATTGCAAAAGTAGATGATGAAGCAATTGTCCCCCTTCCTCTCGTTAGCTATCTCATCCACTTTACTCCTTACCCTTATCTCACTCCATGGAGATCAACAGATTTAAGGAGAGGATGGAGACCGACTGAAGTGTTTGGTGTGAAGCCATTGATGTGAGTTTGACCTCAAATGGGAAGACGCGGAGGTAAGGGTTCGGGAGAGAATGGGGGGAGAAGTGCGAGAGAAAGCATACAAAGAGGGGTACGAGCCAATTTTGAGAGTTTAAAAAAAGTTGAGTTATGTAAAGCTGTAATAGAAGGCTGAGAATGAGGGAGTGCCCAGATAACTTGAATTGAAATCAAATCCAAGCACACCCTTAGAGGTTGAAAAATCCATCCTAAAGCTTCAACTTGAAGGGAGATACATGAGAAGATGATGAACAATGGGAGTGATGAGAGTGAGAGAGAAGCTGCTGTCGAGGAGAGTTGAGGGTTAGCAAACGTGCCATGGACATAGCGGAAATGTTGAGGGAGAAGAGAGGAGACGGAGAGAGACAGTGTGCATGAGAGAGAATGAAATAAGAAATGTTTGATCGATAAAGGACTAACTTAAAAAAGATGTATTAATTGTCATGAATATATTTGAAATGAATCTACTTAAAACCGTAACATCATTAACACTCTGTTAATGCAAGGACAATATTGATGTTTAGAAAATTAAATTATGTTAAAAAGGATAAAATTGATGTTCAAAATAACTTAATCGATATTCAGGAGCACCAAGAGTATATGACAATGCATCTCTGAAACAGATTAATTAATTGACTCCCTCTAAATCACTTTCTTTTAGTAACCAAAAACAATCACTCCTAGTCCCTCAATCCATAGATATAGGGTTAGGGTTTTCTGGAGGAAAAAAATAAAGGTCAGCGGACGTCCGTGAAGGAAAAGAGACAGCAGCTGCTCCGTCGACGGAGAGACCCAAAAATCTTTCAATACGCTGAAGTCCTCTGACCGGACCTCGTTGTCCTCTTCCTCCGCCGTCATCATCTTCCAACGCCGCCTCCTCCTCCTCTGATCAGCAGGTCACCAACAGTAATTTCCAGGAGGGGCAGGCAGAACGGAGCAGAGAGGAGAAGAGCTTTCAGCTGGGGGCGATTCTTAACGGAGTTTTCCAAAAGAAGAAGCTTCAAAATCGACCTTAATCGGAAGAACGTTGCATATTGCACGGTTATTCGGAATAAGAATTAGAATTGAAAACCCATCCCGTGCAAAGCCTTCGATTTGACCAGAACTCCCGATTTTATGAGATTGCTTTCGATTTGGAAGAGGAAATGAGTGCGTGAAAGAAAATTTGGCCGGTGACGGGATTGATGATGAAGGTCTCCGTTCATGGCAACCCCGAGGACTCCCGTGTTCTGGTGACGGGATTCATGATGAAGGTCCGTTCGTGGCAACTATGAGGACTCCCAGTTCCTCAACCATCAACGATAGCGCTGTGATTAGAGGTAAATGGAAATGGCGTTCCTGGATATATGCCGTAAGGGTATGAACAGCGATGGATGATTCTAGGGTTTTGGTCCGGTGCTGTTATTGGATTAGTAGTTATTTTGATGGGTTTAGCTGATCTAGGACTTCGTTCCATTGATCTATTGAATATTGCGTTGCTGGTGTTTTGATTTCGTGTAGATTGACTTGCTGGATTTGCTACGTCTTCCTTTTGTGTTTGTGGTTGACGTGAACACGTGTCTATATTCTGTTGAAGGATTTCTTCATTGGCCGAGGAGTTTTTTCTCTTCTTTTGCCAATGAAAATGCGTTCTTCTGTCATTTTTCTAGCTGCTGTTTGTGTTAGATGTAACAGTTCTTATGGAATGAAAGCCTGTCCTGCTGCTCTGAAATTCTATTTACATGTTCAGTTTCTGTTGAAATTGGTGCTGAACTGTTCTGACATTTTCTCTTTTTTGCAGAAGCTTAAGCGTCTGCTACGACTCAGAACTGGGACTTCTGTTGCCTCTGAAGTTTGTTGTTATTAGTGGATCTGTTATAGGATTCGGGGAAGTTAAGCTGTTCTAGCAGCTGAGGATACGCCCTGTGGAATGGAGTGTAATAAAGATGAAGCCACGAGGGCAAAAGAGATTGCAGAGAAGAAGTTCATGGCAAAGGACATGGCCGGGGCAAAGAAATTTGCCCTCAAGGCTCAAAGGTTGTACCCTGAGCTTGAGGGCATATCCCATATGTTGGCCACATTGAATGTGTACATCAGTGCCGAGAATAGAGTTCACGGGGAATCAGATTGGTATGGGATACTTGGTGTCAATCCAATGGATGATGATGAGACTGTAAGAAAACAGTTCAGGAAGCTTGCTCTAATGCTCCACCCTGATAAGAACAAGTCCATTGGAGCCGATGGGGCATTTAAGCTCATCTCAGAGGCGTGGGGTTTGCTTTCAGATAAAGCTAAGAGAGGAGCATATGACCAAAAGAGGAGGGCTAAAATATTCGAGAGAGTTTCGAGCGCAACTGTTGGATCGCCTGCTCCTCCCAGTGCTAACGGCTTTTACACTTTCGCTAGACGCACGAATCCTCCTTCCTGCACAAAGGTGCATAAGACTGCTTCAGAGCGTGTGGGGCACTCGCAATCTTCTCAAAAGACGCAGCCTCGTACCTTTTGGACTGTGTGCTACCGCTGCATGACCCAATTCGAGTACCTCAGAACCTATCTTAACCGCAATCTCTTATGCCCAAATTGCCGTGTACCATTTTTAGCAACAGAAATTAGCCCACGACCTTTAAATGGTAATATATCATTAAATCCCTGGAATTTTTCGCAGCATCAAGTGGGTGGGAGAAATCATGCTACTAAAAAGGCTACAGTGCATAAAGGAGTCAATAATGTAGCTTCTTCGGATGACCGTGTTTCCTCCAGTCAGACGTCATTCCACTGGGCTCCATTCAAGGGTGCAGGTGGGGGTGCTTCTACTGCTGCACAAGCTGCAAGTGTGGTGCAACAAGCATACAAGAAAGTAAAGAGGGAGAGGGAGGAGGCACAGGCCGCTTCAAAGAGAGAGGACGCACTTAAAAGAAAGCAGTCCCACAAAAAGAGTGGTGGACCAACAGGCAAGTTGCCTACTGCCAACTCCTATAATGCTGCAAGCAATACTGATGGTAATGATGTCGTGAATAATCATGCCGAGGCTGTTACTAATAAGACTGGAGTTCAGAGTGGATTTGGAGGAGTAGGTGCACTCTGTTCTTTTACATTGAAACAAGGAAGTTTTCAAACAAGTAGGGTTGGCACAACAAGTAAGTTCAATATGTTTAGGGAAGTACCTCAGATTGAATTACAGAGAATACTTGTAGAGAAGGCCAGAACTGGAATACGTCAGAAACTGGATGAGTGGGGAGATGTTGCAAAAGCAACCAGGGAGGGTGGTAAAGGGAATCATGATAAAGCGAGGGAGGAAATTTTAACAGAAGCTGAGATGCCGGAAGCAGGGAATAAAGCCCGTGCCTCAAAGGTGATTGTCCCAGGCATAAGTGTTCCGGACCCAGATTTCCATAATTTTGACTTGGACCGAACAGAGAGGTCATTTGGGGAGAGCCAGGTTTGGGCTGCATATGATGGTAATGATGGAATGCCTCGATATTATGCTATCATTCATTATGTTATGTCCTCAAATCCCTTCAAGGTGCGGATTAGTTGGCTCAATTCGAAGAGTAATTCTGAGTTTGGGCCTTTGAACTGGGTTGGTTCGGGTTTCATGAAAACCTGTGGAGAATTTAGAGTGGGCAAATATGAGATCAACAACACTCTAAATTCCTTTTCCCACAAGGTCAGTTTTACCAAAGGTCCTCGGGGGATCATTTGCATATATCCAAGAAAAGGTGATATTTGGGCTCTATACAGGAACTGGTCCCCTAACTGGAATGAGACAACTACAGACGATGTTATTCATAAGTACGATATGACGGAAGTTCTTGAAGACTATGATGATGAACGAGGGGTGACTGTTGCTCCCTTGGTTAAGGTTGCAGGGTTTAGGACGGTATTTCACCGACATTTGGACCCGATGGTGATAAAAAACATCCCAAGAGAGGAGATGTTCCGATTCTCTCACCATGTCCCTTCACGCTTGCTTACAGGCAAAGAAGCTATAAATGCTCCCAAGGGATGCTGGGAGCTTGATCCTGCGGCAACCCCATTGGAACTTATTTACTCTACATCGGCCGTTCAAGACATGGAAAATCAGGAAGCAGTTCTTGAAGAAGCTACATTGGATGTCAAATTGGACTTGCATGACAAAAGATATAAGCGAAATAGAGAGGAATCTGGAGTGTCAGAGGGAATAGCTGTGGATGATTATCTTGAAAATAACAGCAAGTGATAGGCAGTTCCACATAGATTCATGGTACGTTCCTTTTTTTTTGTCACACGGAACTAATCTCGTGAATCATATCGATACTGTTTTATAGCATAGTCTTCCGTGAGCGTTCTCTTGGTCCCTTCCTCCGTTTTGGTATTCATAGGGGCCTTGCATTTTAACTTTTTATGTACTTGCTTCCTCATAGGTTCTGCAAAAATTTTGGAAATGTAACGGGTCGGTTGGTTTTCCTTCTGAGGCTACCCCATGACCCCTTTTTAGTTCCCTGTCACCTTTTCGGGATTTTCCTGACTTTATATGTCTTCAGTTAGGCAAATGGTGAAGTATTTATTGTTCTGCTGTATGTCATAGAGCTAAAAGCTAGACTTTGGAAATGGATGCTCCTTGTTCGGTCATGATCTCTCTCACACACCCAGGCTCACACCAATATGCTCTTTTTATGTACAATGAAGTGTATGTGCATTCCTCCTATAGATAATCCTTTGCTAGGCTTCTCCATGATCTGCCATTGTATTGGTTCTCTGAGCTTCCAGTAGTTATCTGAAGCATTATCTGTTGGTCTCAATTTATTCTACAGATCGTCGTATGCGGTTTGTTGTCCAAATTCCACGATCCTGAGCTACTAGATTTTTTTTCAGCTAAGTATTTAGCTGCTGCTTCTTAATAGTTTGTAAATACGTTATCTATGTATCGGTTACATGTGATAGAATTTAAAAAACTGGAACAGTCCAATGCAGCACGCAATTGTGGCTTCTTACGTTTGATCCCTTTGTTTCAGAGAGCTAATGCAACAATGAAACTGGTAAGTAAAAATTCTCACCGTATTGTCAGTAGTACTCACTCATTATATCATAACGAGGATGTGATGATTGGTTGCATCAGATAGATCCTTGCTCTGAATATCTGCATTGTATAAGGATTGTGAATAATTATGTCTTCTAAATGAGTCGGTTCTGGTTTTCAAAACAAAGAGCGATCGATTCATCTGCTTTTTCATGAAACAAAGATGTCGAGTCCTTTGATGTTTGATTTAATGATATTTTCTTTTTTCTAGCATGTGTGATATATGGACATTCACCAGAAAGAAGAGGTGTGTGCACAGTGAATTGGCACACAATTACCCAAATGACTTCTAGAGGAGGATTGGGAATATGGATGCTATCAGATCTTAATGAGACTTTTCTGTTCAAATTTTGTTGAGGCTTGATAAACCACCTAGACAAACTATGGTACGATGAGCCCTCTGCTTCTAGGATGTGGAAGTGTCTTTGTCGTGTTTTGCATTAGATCTGTCGAGGCTTGGGTTGGTTCTAGGATCTGGTCGACTTGCTCTTTTTTGGTCGATTTATTGGGTTTCAAACTCTATCCCTCTAGCCGAGCTCCCCACTGATGCCATTCCTTAATAGTCGCTAAGTCTTCCAGACTTCCAGTAATCGATCTCACTAGCCCTAATGGAATTTGGAATTGAGGAATGTTTGCTCATTTACTTCCACATAGTGTGGTTCTCGGAATCACAGCCACGCTACCCCCACCTCAAGTTTGGAGCTTGACAAGCCTATCTAGCGCCTTTCGAATGATGGGTTGTTCTCGGTCAGTTCGACCTACAGCTTGCTTCTTCGAGAGAAATGGGATGAAGAGAAGACACTTTGGAAGTTAGTATGGAATTCGAGAGGCCATCAACGAATTAGGTAATTTCTCTGGCTTGTGGGACATGATCGATTACAAACGAATGAGCTACAATAGAAGAGAGGAAGTGGAATCGAGGGCACTGGTTCCCTTTGTCGCTCGCACTTGGAATTAGCTCTCCACACATTGAGAGATCGCCCTCTGGTTGAGCCTATGTGGCGCCAACTAGTGTCCCCTTTGAGACTAGACGACTTTTCTGCTCAAGATCTTCAGAATTGGCTCATCATTAATTTCACTCATTCCTGTCCCGGCAGGGCAACTCCCCATGCTCCCTTATGTTTGGAGTTGGATGCTCGCTTATCTAGAGATGAAGGCATAGGGGGAGCTCTCTGAGGCTCAAGACCCGTGGAGAGTTTGTGGATTATCAAGAAGACCACCATCAATTTTAACCTTGCCTTGTTACTCGAAGATGACTCCCTGAATGGTCATCCAACAATATGGCGAGATTTGGGTTGGAAGTCTCTGGAGGCTCGCTGGTGAAGCCTAGCACAGATGGGGCGGCAGAAGAAAACAGCAGTCGCACAGGCAGTGGGTTGGAATGACCACATCAGTTCAGGCGGAATTGTGGGCGGTTAAATTCGGGCTTGAGTTGGGTTGGGAGTTCGGCCACCACTTTGTCATACTCGAAGTGGCCATCACCACCTTACATTGCACATATCTTTGCAAGGAATATGTATATCACACATGCTAGAAAAAAAAATCATTAAAATCGAACCTCAGAGGACTCGGCAAAACCAGCCCGGAATCGTGATGACCAAGGATCAAAGTCAGTCCATACCCCCTAAGAAACTGGAACTGTCGGTTCAGAACTGGACCCTGAATCAAATGGGCACTGGCAGATTTGAACTGGGGCCATAAAAAATGAAAAGAGGAAATTAAATTAATTGTTGGTAGGTTTTGATTCACCTAAATCTCAACATAATACATAGGCAACTTAATTTTGAACCCAATTAATCTAATGTATTTTAAAATTAAATTTCATTTAATTTTAAATTTGATAGGACTTAAATGATTGGTTTTTGGACTGGCGGTTTGGAATAACGATTCCTTTGGAACCAGTCAAAACCGTAGTTCCGAAACATCCAAATGGTGGTTCAGGGCAGTTCCATATCCCCTTGTAACTGGAATCAGTCAATTCATGAACTGTGGCCACCACTAATTGCCATATATATAAGAAGGTGGACAAGTTTAAGAAGAATAGGAAATAACGTGTTCATTTAAATATATATATGCATACTTGATGCGTGTCTTTAAATACTCACTCAACGTGTTCATTTAAACACATATTCATACTTAATGTGTGTCATTAAATACTCGCTCACAACAGTTGATCTAGCCGTCCTCAAGATAAAATGGTAACGAGCCCCGCATTTTTTTTTCTAGTCTCGGGCTTTAATCAATCACGAGTTTCACATTCAAGTCTGACAATGTGTAAGCTTATGTAGTTGGTTCTGATACCATATAAACTTTCCATCGGGTTCATAATTATGGCTTATCTAATGTAAAATTTATGTCTCAGCCGAAATTGTCATGGCTTGAAAAGTGTAAAATTTATAAAATGCAGTAAGAAGGGTCAGAAGAAAGATGCGATAAAAAGGCACGATAAATTCCACTAATAAGATCGAATCGAGATGTTTAGATTATAAGACGAGAGCTGTACCAATTATAAAAAAGTTACTTCTCAATATTAAGTTTAACGTTAATAGGTCAACTCCTTCATGTTTTTATGGTTATCGACTCAAACTGCCGGCACTGGAAAGCTTCCAGGCTCCCCACCATGAAGGCTATTCAACAAGAAGCTAGAAGCACTCTCCCTGCCCCGGACGAGGAGGATAGTGCTTGGAATTTTCTCCACTGCTAGTGCTTGGAATTCCATTCGTGCTAAAGGGGTTAAGGTCTCTTGGCACAGATTTCTCTGGTCTCAACCCCTCGTACCGAGACATTGCTTCATTTCTTGATTGGCTTTTCAGAGCAAGCTCTCCACCCTCGACAAAATTTGTAAATGGAATACTCTTGTCCGTCCACGATGCCCCCTGTAAGAATGAGAGGGAGACTAGAGATCATCTCTTTTTCGGGTTGCCCTCTTTCAAGATAAGTTTGGGATCATACCCCGCTGTTTAGTGGAATCCATAGGATATCAAAAAGTAGGCAAGATGAACTAAACAACTCTTTGAATCTGTACAAGAGCAAATCCCTTCCTTTGATTGTTTATCGATTGTCTTAACATGCATATATCTACTTCATTTGGAAGTCTCATGATGAGGTCACCTTTTCTTGTATTCCATTTTCTACCAAAACTATGATTGCTCGTAGTAAGTTCTCTATTAAGTGTAGACTTCTTGGAATTAAGGATTTGTCTGGGAAGATTAGAACAAACGAGCATAGGAATTACTTGTAAGTTGGGGTGTTGTTGTCCAGTAAGTCTTTTTGCTCATTTCTCCTCTCCCTTTAGCTGTTGGTGTTTTGGAGCTCCATCGATGAGCTCCAAATCATTTTGTATAGCTATTGAATTTGTTAATGAAGGGTTTTCCCGATTTCAATCAAAAGATGTAAATGGGTCTTTGTCTCTTTGACAATCTCTGCACGATATATTATTTTTATATGAATCTTATTTCATTCAAAAAAATGAAAAAGGAGCGGGCGGCGGATCAAGAACTCGAATTCGTCCACCACCCAAAGCAGACATGGAAACCCCAAGCGGGCCCCTGTTTCCGTGTCGAATCCGCAGTCGAAGACGAGTCCCGGCATCTCCTAATCTGAACTCTTTTTTCTCCTACAAAGTCTCTTCTTCACCGTGCTCGTTCTCATCATCCCATAATCAGTTCTTATGCTTGAGGAGGGCAGCTCGCAGCTCGGCCACATCGATCTCCTCGGCCCGGTTGTCTGGCCTGTAGTACCCTGTTTTCGGGTCCGGCACCCACGAGACATTGTGCGCCGGACCAGCCTTCTCCCCCGCCGCCTTATTTGGCATCACGGGGCCGCTCCCGCCTCCAGTCCTCCCAACTCCTTTGGATGACGCCGCAGAGAAGCCTCGCCTGAATCCAGCAGAGAAACCGTCAAAGTTAGTGATCGGACAATAGAATTTTTCAATCTTCGAACGACAGTAAGGACAGAGCAGAGCAAAGAAAGAAAGAAAGGAAGGACGAAAGTGGTCAAGCAATCTGCTCCGTCCGTTCTCATTGGAAAACAGTTCTCGGCCTCTGCCTTCTTGGAAACCACGAACGGGGTAATACCTTTTGATGGCAGAGGAGATTCCATCGACGAGAGCAGCAGACAGGAGCTTAGCGTTGCAGAGCGATCGGGCCATGGTTAATATCAACACAGAAAATCTGAAAGAATTCGAAGATTCTGTGGAAAACAATGGCGTCGAAGGTTTATTCTTCTTCTTCTTCTTGTTCAGAGACCAAAAAAAAAAAAAACAGAAGACTTTCTGTCGATTATCTCTCTATGGGAGCAAAAGAAACCTCCTTTCCGGTCTCGAGCGTTCTCGGAAAACTGTCAATGGTGTCGATGGGATTTGTCTGGAGAGAACGGAAGAAGGGTAGGGGTATTATATAGAGAAGCCGAAGGACGCGAGGGAGAGTCGGGAGAAGGGAGCTGCTATTAAGGAAAAATTGTGAGCCAAATGCAGTCGCGAATAACGTGATAAATTTAACTCATAAATATTTAATAATTAATTAAATATTTAAATAATTATTAAAAAATAAAATTGCTAATTAAAAAAAAAATATGGCAGGAGTCGCTCACCGTTAAGAGAGACAGGACACGGAGACGGACAGGGAAATCGCGTCCACTAGGATTGCCTTTTTGAGTTTTTTCTTGTTTGGGGTGTGGGTCCCGTCAAAGTTGGGCCCACTGGCACATGAGAAAGGCCCCTCCTCACTTGCCACATGGCAGTTGCCACCACAGCCGTTCGCGTTTTGTCGATACTTCCGGAAAGTGGAAACGGATGTTGCCTTTAAAAGGATTTATGGCAACTCAATTAACAGATTTATTTATTTTTTCGGTGGTCGAGAATCTGAGTGAGACATCTCAGGAAAAAAAAAAAAGTCGGCAATAAATATAAATAATAAAAATAGATTTTGGATATTTAACATCTTTTCATTTATGTATTTATTATAGTTCAATATCTATAAAAAAAAATTCAAACAATGAAACTTAAAAATTTTGCGCATAAATAAAACAAGGATTTTTAAGAGAATTCTTATAAACGGTTTCATATGAACACAATGCTAGACTTAAGGAGTGCCCCGGAGAGTTCCTAAAGCAAGAAAATTCATAAAAGATTCTATATATTTCACGTAATTTTTATTTTTATTTTTATTTTTATTTTTATTTTTATTTTTATTTTTATTAGGTTATTTTATTTCCTCTCTTAATCTATCAGATTCCCCTCGTATTGAATTCTACAGTCACTAAATTTTCTTGATCCGTCACTGCATGAACGTCCCATAATTTCATAAATTTAGTCCTTACGTATAAACATTTATGGATGATCTCACTAAGAGGTACGTGCGCAAAAAAAAATTCTAACTTACAATCTCTTAAATTACTTATAAAATGTGGCACATTTTATCTACTTCAACTAAGAATAAGATTATGCCTATAAAGATTTTTCACGAACATATATATATATATATCGAAGGTAAATTACACGATATTTAAGTGAAGACGAGTAATCCAAGAGTTTGGTTCGGGGTGAAGAGGAGCGCGGTATCTTCTCACAGGTTTGAATCCTGTGGATCAGCCAACTAACAATTCCGGGTTTACCCTTGCTTTGTACGTTTGTTGGTGTTTGTGTATGAGACTGTGGGAATTGGTCGGGTAAAGCCCGGATACCCCTCGAAAGTCTTCAATGAAACTGTTATACCACGTCAGCATTACTTACATGGTATATCTGTCTAATAAGAATTTACTATTTATATATTATTTTCAATTAGTGTTCACCATTTATTATATTTTTTAATATTTTTTTACCATTTATGCATTATTTCTGATTAGGGTTCACCATTTATTTAAGATTTTTTATATTTTTAAAGATTTTTTTAGGATCTAATAACCATAATTATGTAAGTATTGATTACATGTCAAGTCGTTAATAGACATGTATATCACGTAAGCGATACTGACGTGATATGACCGCTTCACTGAAGACCTTTCTCTTCGACATAGAGAGAGAGTGAGAGGGAAGAGAGAGGTTGGAGAGTGGGGTTATTCCCGTGAGATGTCTCCGACAGCGAGAGTCGTTAGATCATGGAAATTTCAAAGGAGAAGGAAGGAAGGAAAGATCAAATTGAATTTTCCATGTCAGGAGAAAATCCAATTTGAAATACATCTGATTGGTGTCGGGCTTTGGCTTTTCTTCACAGCTCGGTGCCAGCTTTTCGGTCAAAGCAGTGGCTGTGAGCTGCCGCTCGTGGAGCCAATCGCCCACCCCAGCCGTTGGTCGGTCGGCCGCCCGGCCGAGTCACGTTCAGTGAACCTCTGCCCTTCGTTTGCTTCCGTCTCTGCCGACTACTTTTCGCAGCTGTACACAAATTGGCAACGATCTGCTAGCAGTAGCCACTAAATATTATCGTGGATTGATGCAATTTAGTATTTCTTTTTTTTTTTAACTAAAATTCCAGTTCAATTTCAATACATAGGGAAAAAAAATTATAATGTGCAAGTTGTATAACTCGGAGACTGACCGACTAAAACTTGAATTAGGAAAAATGTTTGTATGATCTCTTTTCGTTGTGTATTACTTGATATCTAAAAATCCAATGGATCGTGACTAATTCAAGTCCGAGCAAGGTTGGCCCGCTACAGAATTGTTAATTATATAGATAATTTAAAATTGTGTTATATTTTACTGTAATATTTTATAGCATTTTCAATCTTTATAAATTGTGCCATAAACAAATAAAAATAAAGCACATGATTAGAAAAAGAAAATTGAAGACTAATTGTAATTTTAGGGAGTGGTTATAGTTTAAAAGTGATTTTACAAATTCAACCCCACTTATCATTTATTTAATTAATTAGAATCTATTTACCGAGGTCAGGGGCATTTTGAAAAATTCAAAAGTCCTCTTATATATTAATATAGATATTTTGTTCACGCAAAAAAGTAAGAAATCATCATAAATAATATGGTAAATATTATTGTAATGCATGAATTATGCGTAAATTCCCTGTTCTAAATTACTAAGCCTTAGGGGTATTTGGTTCTTACATTATTAGATTACAGTGTAAAGTTAGATTGAAGGAAAAATTATTACTTTATTGGGAAAGTTGATTGTACAATAAGATTGTTGTGTTCAATAAATATTTTAAATTATAGGGAAAATTATTGAATTGTAATATTATAGTATTTGATATGATAGAAAATGTGTAATTTTACTATAATACCCTTTACTTTGTTAAAGAAACAAAATGAACAACAATACAAGAAAGGGGTAAAATGGGTTTATCAGTATATAATCTGAGAATAGACTGTGCATTCTGAGTACAAAAAAAAAAAAATGAAGAAGCCCGGTAATATATTCAAGGCTCGGTAAAAAGGAAATGAGATGCATTTTGCAGCCGTAAAAGTTCAACTTCCCATCGAGTCTTGTCATTTTACAACAATCCATACAGGGGCTTAGCGGTATGGATTCTTTTTAACAGAGAATGTAAGATATGGTACATGTGAAGAAAAATAAAAAAAAAATTACCAGCCATTCTAGTAGAAAAAAATTGTAATAAAATAAAGAATTCACACATAGATGTTAGAAAAATAATGTTTATTCTCGTATTCCCCTGAGCATGTAATTCTTAGTGAGGTCGTCCACGCATGTGCTTTGCAAATGAACTAGCCTAAGATCCATAAGTTTGTGAGGGTGTTTATAGGTTTAAGAAGAATAAATTTCTCATTATAAAAAAAATGATGTTTATTCCAAGTACTGTGGGGACAGGATAAAAGTGAAGAACTGGCACGGGAGTTGTTGAACCCCAAAGGGTTAACCCGGTAATAAAGTGTTTTTTCCATTTAAAATTCAAATCTCCTTGAGACCGGTTTGCACTTTTAGATTTATCCTACCACGTGCGAGAAAGTCTTTAATGGAATGGTCATACCATGTAGACAATGCTGACATGATATATATATTCAATTTGAATTCATTATTTATTTACTTGTCCAATTAAGGTTTCACAAATAGAGCTTTTTTTTATATTTTAAAGAAATTTTATGATTTAATAATTATATTTATATAATTATTGATTACATATTAAATTTTAATTGGACGGATGTACCATGTTATCATTAAAACGTGATATAACCGCTTTATTGAAAATTTTCTCGCTGCGTGCACCCATATGAGTGCGTACGTGACCGTATGAATTAATCTGACAAAATTCAAATATCGCATGATATAAATTTTTTTTTAAAAAAAACCATTAAATTATCTTCAATATGTGATATAGCAGCATTTCAAAACCGCTACGCCCAACAGCGAACCAAGTCATTCCCATTACCGAACTGCAGCTGTACACTGCCCTTCGGTAGAGTTGTGTGCCGTACTGTTTCATTATGTTCATCTTCATAAAACTGTCCTCCTCAGTATGATAATTAGTGATTCCATATCTTCTTCTCGACTCGACCCTCGAGGATATTTGTTCAGAACTCGCCGTCGACATGGGTCTCCCGGAATTTAACTTTGCTCTCGGTCGTTCGTGCTTCCATATGTACGGCCCAGTCCTGGGTGATGGTGGTTGCCGATGGAGTCCTCCCCGTTTTCAATTCGAAAAAGAAGAAAAGAAAAGAAGAATTCATGAATGTGGGAGGGAATGGGTGGGGGTCAGGCCATGCCGGTGGAAAAAATTATTACAAAATAATATGGTGAGAAAAAAATTAATTAAATTATTCTGATTAGTAA
This sequence comes from Lagerstroemia speciosa, assembly GCA_037672795.1. NCBI lineage: Eukaryota > Viridiplantae > Streptophyta > Magnoliopsida > Myrtales > Lythraceae > Lagerstroemia > Lagerstroemia speciosa. The sequence goes on from CM075299.1 coordinate 4,797,183, forward strand.
TAATTAATATAATCTCTCAAATAATTAATACTAATTTACTCATTTATCATAATCAGATTGATATTTTCCCATTCTATCAGCTGCTCCCACCAATCGGGATTCTACTCTCCCTCCCTCTATCTACTGCTCCCTCCAATCAATTTTTGAATGACTTTCTAGTCGGATCGTTCTTGCGCTTTGGATATGAAGTATCATTTGAAGCTTTAGACAAAGGTGCTATTGAGATATTGGGCCCTTATGGTATCTTGTACACATTCCGACTATTGGCTGAGCGAATAAGTCAACTTCAAAGTGGAATTGTTGTGCTAAGAGTGTGTCATGACTCATGGCCACTTGCCTGGTGGGGGCGACTCCTCCGTTGTGGGTAAATGGGAAACCCGACTCTACGGACCCGAGGAAAGGCTGCACAACAGTAGTAGGGGCGTGTTGACAGGAGCTTTTTGCAGTGCTAACAGTAATGCAAGTGAACGAATTACCAGTTACCAGATCGGGGTCATTTTCCTTTATATGAAGCACCAAAATTTTAGAGGTTCGCTGTTGTTCACATTTTTTTTATTTGTCTAACTTGTATTTAGAATATCAACAGGCTATATAACTAATTCAGATTCGAGTTGAATTGACTCACTAAGGGGTTGATATGAACTAACATGCCTACCCCCGACTTGCCTCGACCCTTCCTACGCGACTTGATCCCCTTGAGACCCCTGACTTGCCCTCCTACCCTACTTCCTTCTATCACACGACCGACTTGCTCTCCTTCCCTGGTGAACTCGACTGGCCTCCCTTCGGGCCTGGGACGATTGACTTGCTCTTCTTCCTCGGGAAACTCGACTTGTCTCCCTTCGGGCCAAGGACGCCCGACTTGCTCCCCTTCCCCAAGTGGCGTTACTTGCCTTCCTTCGGGTAAAGGATGCCCGACTTGCTTTGAAACCCTAATAATCGACTTCCCTCAGTATCCCAGTGCCTGACTCTCCTTTCACCGATACTTGACCCAACTTCCCTTTACCGATATGATGGTAGTCGGTACTCAAAGGAAGTATACGTTAGTCATCACCAAAGTACATGAACATAGAGATGCTACTCCTCATGTGTTGAATATATGAAGACGTGGTACGTCATTCGACCGTATCAATAACCTATAAATAAGCCCTTAAGGGGCCAGATAAAAGGGATAATATTCTACTCTCACCAAACATTTCTCTCACTTATACTCTCTTCATCCCTCTCTCTGACTTTGGCATCAGAGGGCCATTCCGGGGAACCATCTTTGACTTGGCTTGTTGCAGGTCTCAAGGAGCCCTCGTAGGAGCAGTCCACTTCCCGCAGTAAGGAGTTCGCCCGATAGGCCACCTGGATCATCCGAAGGACCTATCAAGGATAGAGCTTTTCTAATATGAATTTTTTTTCCTTCACAAAAAACTCGAATATGAGAGTATAGTTAACGAGAAAAGTTATCGAACTACCTCAGCCAATTCACATTCGTTTCTATTCGTACATTTAGAATTGTACGATGAATGTGTTTTCTATGTGGAAGTAGGTTCTGCTCTGGGTGTCAATTTCTTTTTGACGAGACCTTAATTGAGAATGTTGTACAGTTAAATCAGTAGTCACGTGAGCAATTCTTCATAGCGTTAACAGATAATTAATTATTTGTACCTTCAATGTCAACTTTTAAAAATGTTGTACCATTTTATAATATTTCAAATGTTTCGTACCATATTATAACATTACTCAGATTTTATATATCACTGGTGCTCTTTCACTCTTAATAGGCATTCTTATATGTATAATTAGTTTATATAATAATATTAAAAAAATAGAAGTAATATATTCTTTTTGACAATTGAGTCCTATATGTTAAAAAATGGCTAATTGAATCCTATAACAATTGTTCCATCACAAATTCGAGTCTGAATTGTCACCCTCTATTAGTACTTCACCGATGTGTCACTTGACGGTGTCCATTCTTGCACGAGTGACTTTTTTTCTCATTTGCGTGCAATTTAATCCGATGTGTATTGCTGATGTGGCAAACGATGCAATTACATTATTACCCCTTATCGCTAGTCAAAATTTTTATTTTCTTATTTCCATGCACCTCTTTTTATTTCTATTTTTGCTCATCAATCTCTACTGAATCAATTTGACTCCGTAATGATTTATAGAAAAATACAAACTGTAGAGGATGATGATGTGAAAGCCCACATCAAACCACCAGAGTCAAGTTCGTCTTCATGTCCATAACTTAATCGAGCAACCTGTAACAAAGTCGAACCCGAGCGTGGAGGCTTAGATCGGCTCTCTTATGCTCAAGTTAATAAGGGAAATATGAGAGTAGGGTCAAGGAGAGAAAATCAAGATGGGATGTGTATTATGTACATATATCTTCTTCCTGAAAATGGAGGACATATATATATATGTATAGGAAAGATAAAGAATGGGAGAAAAGGAGTATCTATTTTACCAGGAGATCCATACATGTGATATGACGTGGTTGGTCCCGATATCTTATTCGAATATGACCGATAATATAATTGCTAATACCACTCGATTCAAGTCGGATAATTCGTAGTCGGATCGAATAACTTTGTTTATATGAGAGGGTAAACAAAACCCTCGAGACAAGCAACAAATCACCGTCGGAATGAACATGGACCTCAATAATCCTTGCAGAAATCGCGTCCGCCATCCCCCTGCTCACCATTAATTATTATCGGGTCGGTAATGATAGGCTTAGAATCGAACACCATTTCGGACAGTAAGGACCCGTAGATGCGGATGATCTGGTAAGCATCGAGAGGGGGGAGTCCCCCTTCATTCTCGAGAAGCTTCAGCGTGGCCCTGAGCTGGTCGAGAATCGGGGGAGGTGGCCTCTGAGTAGGCCCGGTAATCCCTTTTTTTTTTTTTTTGAAACGGGTTTCCTCCAGCCATTGCCCGAGATCAATAGCTCTAGCGGAGCCGGTCACTGGGGAGGGTGGTGCGTCGACTAAAGCTTCCGGGGTGGGATTCAAACCGGAGATCTAAGCTCTAGTGGAACTGATCACCACGAACGCCTCACCACCCCGGCTGCACCCTAGGATGCAGGCCCCGTAATCTTTGCCATGATATAATAACTCGATACAGAGATAAGCGGGCGGATTGAGCTTAAACGGGTTAACCCGTACAACCTGTTTCAAGGAACAAAAAAAAACTAGATAAACCGAATCAAATCCATGTAACCAACACAACACAATTAAATCTGTTTAATTATATATGTTTACGTGTAATTTATTTAAGTTAAAATCACGATTACATCCTTAGGACTAATATACAGTATCTCTGCCTATCAAGTGCCGCCGTAACACCCACAGCATAGCCACCTCTATCCCAGGATAATCAGCTAGTGCTTTTACTTTGATAATCAGATTGTCCACTCATAATTTTAAAAACCACATATCAATTAGCTAGGTGTGAGTTTACGTGTTAAACAGGCTAAACGCAATGATCAAATTAAACATGAGTTTACTGTTCTACACTCAACCTCAAAAGGCTCGTACACTGATATCCCCATCTATAACCCGAATTTTATGCAAATGGAGCTTTTAACATATACATAGTACCAGCATTTCACTGGTGAAAGATGTGCTCACACCAATACATAAATGAAGACTAAGCCATGCATGCAACATACCATGTCCAGAAAGAGCAGAGTGGCCATACAAGTCAATCATCCCTTTTAGGCAAGAGAAATTGAATCAGTACATTTTATGCAGATTTTATTGACTCAATGGAAGCACATAATTCATTGAAAAAAAAGACATTGAAGCTTATTAACAGATGAAGAACTATAACAATCAGACAAGGTATCGGAACCCAGCCAATTGATCAGCCAAAGGAGATAACATCAACCAGCGGTTCAGTTTTCCAAAATAGCATTCCAAAAGTCAGCTTGCAGGTAACTGACCCATCCTACTCACACTCTCTCTAGCTCTGTGTTTATTTTATTCAGCTGTTCCTTTAGTTCAGACCTCCACCCTTGGATCAAACGTTCTTGCTTCTCAATAAGCTCGTTCTTCGTCGCCAACTCTTCTTCCATCATCATGATTTCCTGTCACATGTAATGAAATAAAAAAGGAGGAGAAAAAAGGACCAATGAATCTATGAGCTGCTGAAGCTGAGGGCAGTTTTGAGAGCAGCATGGTTGAGGTACCTTTCTAAGTGTCTCTGCCTTTGTTGGTTGATCTTCACGCTGCAGACTGATGAAGTAGAGTTGAAGCTTTTTTGCAGCCTCCATAAAATCTCTGGCATGCCTCTCCACATCAACTAAAAGCATCAGAAAGGCTTTTCTGAGTGTCAATGCAGATGAGATTTTGCAATTTTTGGTAGTTTATTAAGCACGAAATGCAATTTAAGATGATTGACTCACATTAATCCTAAGTGTCATTTTACAAGAGAAGAAAATGATGCAATGCTCCACTCAACTAAGAAATTGTTCATCACTCCACAGTCACAAAAAACAACTGAATATGCCTTAGGATTCGCTACTCTGTTCATCAACTAAATTTCCATATGACTAATGAATCCACCGGCTCATTGATTCAGTTTTCAATGCCCCAGTTTACTCCATTGCCCTCGCATCTTACATCAGCTAATTGCATGGGAGTAATCAGCTTCAGGTAACTTTCACATTGACGCACCAGGAATCATTTCCAACCCTCTGCAACTGCTCTTAGTTTTAAATAAAGAAAATGCTCTACATCCATCTCATTAATTTTCCCACTAGATCTCCATGAAGCTGATCTGTGTAATATTCTTTTAATGGCCACAAAACTATTGCACCTACAACTGTCGGAAATTCTATACCCCAGTAAATCAATAGCATAAACACCATCACAGCTAGATGTCCCTCAGTACCCGCTACAATGGAATCTTCAGCAGTATCCTACCTATGATGTTTCATCCAATCCGAACTCTTTCTAATAAGCTATAATGTCTCGGCAGCATTTACAGAGATGCAAGCAACACATTACTATGGCACTAATGACTCCCATCATCAGAAAAATGTGAAAGATTTTATTGAGGGAACCCTCTAATATGATATAAAACTATCAAAAGAAGACAGCAAGCTCATCAATAAACAAATAGTAGTAGGAGTGACTTTTTGATGTATTTTACTTTTTCAGAAAAGAGAGGAGTTTACAGACTTTGATGAGAAGGGTGGGGAGAGCGGTCAATGGCCTGAAGCTCTCGGGCAGGCAAGCAAGGGAGCAGGGCAGCCTCAAGGGCTGCTACAAGTGCCATCATATCTTCCTTCGGAGCCTGGGGAGACTGCATCTGTGGATCTGCTTGGTTCTGTTGATCTGCCATTGTTTAAAAGAGGCTTCTTTTTTAACTAAACCTGGATAAGCAGCACCAAAAGAAAAAAAAAATGTAATGGTGAATTTCCTACTACAAATCAAGTGAGGGATTAATCTGCAAAATTCCTAAACAGAAAGACTAAAATGCAAAAATTTATAAGACAAGGAACTGGCTTGCAATAAAACAAAAATTCGTTAGAGCACATTTTAAGACACAGGTCATCATCATGATTTTTCACAATTCTGTTCCAGTCGTTCCCGACTTATTCATGATGAATTATGAAGAAAAAGACTATTAAGACCTTAAGATCAAACGTAACATAATGGATGACATGATTCATCATGAACAAATTCAAGATTGGATAAGATGCAACTAAGGCATGGTTTCCAAGACACGGATGACCCAATTACAATCAAACCAAATTGATCTCAGCCAAGGCACAAATAAGGCAAGACTCAATATGTTTCGATCACAATCAAGCAAATTCATTTCAACCAAAACGAGAATGAACTCAAAATTCAACTAAGAACATAAGACCATCATTTAGCTCATTAATGTTCTGGGGACTCAACCAACTCGAAGCCCATCAATTACCTTTATGGCTTTGTAAATACAAGTTTTCATCAACTTACCCAACTTCAAGATTACTGTCCAATCTCAAGTCATGATCAGTGGAATACTAACAAACAAAAATGAATGCTAAGTCCAAAAATGCAGCATATCATGACTTTTCACTGAATAGCACAACAATGCATAGGATCCAAGGCTACTTAGACAACTCAATGAACTTGTTACAGTTTAAAGTCAGGAAGAAAAAAACTCCAGTTCATATATTTATCGTGACCTGAGACTGTCTCATCCCTACTCATGCAAGAAACACATTCACCTGTCATTAGTTGATCAACATTTTCCAAGTTAGCCCACTATCAAAGTACACAAGAGGAAATTCAAGAGATCAGCTCCTTAATGTTCTCCACCCGGATATGCTAATAACCGCACACAGACACTGAAACCACAGACAATAGGTGCGAAATGAAAGATTAGCATCAACCGGGCCTTATCAAGCAGCAGTAAATGGATAGAAACTCACAGCCCCCGCACGGTTTCCTTTCATCTCAACCCGCAATGCAACACGACAACGAGGCACGCGGAATCGAGCGAGACGGAGCGGCCAGTTGATGCGAACGAACAAACAGTAGTGCAGATTCTAAGCAAGAGTCAGTGAGGGTCAGTGGAGGATCGAGTAGAGCCTTACCTACTTAGCAATGGCTCGGGTAGGGACTGGGATGAAAACTCCAGCAGCAGGTACTCTCGGCTGGCCTGGGGGATGATTCGATGGTGCTTGGACGGACGGAGGTAACTCAAGGTGGTGGTCTGAGCACAGAGGTCCGAGTGATACGGAGAGGCGTGGTGGAGAGCGTACTGGGCGATCGGAGTCAGTGGACTAGTCCAAGAACCAACAGCAAGTCGGAAGGCCGGGCTCGAAGGGTGATCTGGTCGCGGATGAGGGGAAGATGTTCAGCTGTGACTCGGACAAGCAGGGCCTGTGCTCGGTGGAGAGGACGGCTGGGCTAGGTTAGGCGGTTCGGGAGAGGAGGCGGGGGAGGTAGACGGCGGCAGCTATGGTGGTTTTCTGGTGGCACGGCGGCGGAGGACGGTGAATCGGGTTGAGAGGCTCGGTGAGGTTCTTATTCAGCTGATAGACCAAAATGAAGGTCCTGCGGGGCCGAGGAGTCCGCTGAAAGAAATGGAGATTGCGGATGATTTGTGCCCCGTGAAACCCTAGCATTTTTCAATTTTTATTTTATTTTCATTTTTTTAAGTGTGAATAGTGGAGAGTAGCACAACTCTCCCCCAACTTATAAGAATAGTACTAGATTATAAAAAAGTGTAGAACTAGCACCAAGTTATGTTAATTCTCAACTTTACCCTTATATTTGTCTTCTTCCTCCACTTAAATTTTAATAAATCTATCACTTTCCCTCCAAAAATTTTCCCTCCAAAAATTTTCCCTCCCTCTCTCTCTCCTTCCCTCTCCAGCAGCCGCCCAGCCAACCCCAGCCGACCCCGGTCAGCCAAGCCCGCCGCTTAGCAAGGCCCAGCCGCCCCAGCCAACCACCCCGGTGCCAAGCCGAGGTGGCCGAGCTCCCCCACCCCAGTGCCGAGTCGAGCTGGTCGAGCTGGTCGAGCTCCTCCACCTTGACGCCGAGCCGAGCTACCCGAACTGCTGCTGCTGCTGCTCCTCCCTCCCCCGGTGCCTAGCCGAGCTACCTTTGGTGCTCCCGTCCGTCCACCTTGCTGCTCCCATTCGTCCACCTTGTTGTCCCGGTAACGCCAAGTAGTCCAGGCCACCTTTAATCACAGCTCCCCTTAGTTAGATTTCATTAGAAATTCGATTTTTCTCCTAGGTAAATAGGTCCCGACAGGGAAAAAATAGGTCCCGACAAGGCAAAAATAGGTCCCGGTAATAGAAAATAGGTTCCGACAAGGGATGCCATAGTCAGATTTAATTAAATTTTCTTCTCAATTAAATAGGTCCCGATAAGAAAAAAATAGGTCCCGATAATGGAAAAATAGGTCCCGATGAGATGAAAATATGTCCCGATGAACAATGCCTTAGTTAGATTTCATTAGGAACTCTATTTCTGAACAATAAGGCTAATTGGAATAGAGATGACAATATTGTATTTCGTAGAGTGTAACTAACATATATTTGCTTTATATGAATGAATAGGTACTATAAAGCGTGCTCGAGTGATAATTATGTTCAATGGCAAATGGGAGTGCACAGTGGATGGAGCCTTGTAGGAGTCGTATTCCTTCTTCGTCAGAGACACGAACTTGGAGGAAGTGCAGACATTGTGGGTCATATACTCACCCATGAATGAGGGTACAACTTCTTGATAGAGAAGAAGCATAGACGTGACTTTATTCTTATGTAACATCCAGATCTTATATGTATTTTAATCCTAAACTCAATGTATTTCAATTTTTTGTCATGAATTCTAACTGATGCATTACTCTTTTCGGGACCTATTTTACCATTACCGGGACCTATTCAACTAAGACGAAAAATAGAGCTTGCCATGAAATCTGACAAAGATATTGCTCTTATCGGGACCTATTTTACTCTTACAGGGACCTATTTTCCTCTTACAGGGACCTATTTTCCTCTTACCGGGACCTATTTTTCCTGGCTGGGACTTATTTAACTGAGAAGAAAAATGGAGCTTGTCATGAAATCTGACTAAGGCATTGCTCTTCGAGACATATTTTACTGTTATCGGGACCTATTTTCCTCTTACCGGGACCTATTTTTTCCTAGCCGGGACCTATTTAACTGAGACAAAAAATAAAGCTTGCCATGAAATCTGACTAAGGCATTATTCTTCAAGACCTATTTTACTCTTACCGGGACCTATTTTACTCTTATCGGGACATATTTTCCTCTTACCGGTACCTATTTTTCCCTAACCGGGACTTATTTAACTGAGACGAAAAATAGAGAGTTTCTATCAAAATCTCCCAACAAAAAAAATAACATAAGAATGATAAATTTTTCAACATAATATAGAATATAACATAATATTTCCCAACAGAATTCATTAATATTCAAATAATATAAATGAATATCTCAACAAATACATGACTAAATTAGTTAGATGATCTGGGTCAGTAAATGAACTAAGACAAGCAGGAGCCTTTGTGCACTTTCGAGCCACCCTTTTTATTTGCATATGCTTTCTTGTACCCTGCAATATGCAAATAGATCCCTGTTAGATATAAATAGGTCCCGATAACCAATACCTTAGTCAGATTTCATAACAAACTCAATCTTCCTTCTCAGTAAAATAGGTCCCGAAATTAGAAAATAGGTCCCGAACCAATGCCTTAGGCAGATCTCATCAAAAAATTGTCATTCTCAGTTAAATAGGTCCTGATGAGAAAAAATAGGTTCCGGTGAGAAAAAATAGGTCCCGGTAAGAGAAAAATAGGTCCCGGTAAAACCCTAAATCACGCATTATGCTCACAAAACAATCTAATTTGGCATAAGTATGAATCAACCATGAAATTCAACCTAGAAGGATGCCAACCTTCGACGGGGGGGGGGGGGCAAGATCGAGGTCGGGAGAGACTTTTGGAGCAACGGCGGACAGGGGCACAGTGGGATCAAGGCCGGGGGCCTTGGGGCAGCAGCTCGGCCTAGAGGCTAGGGCTCGGGAGCTCGAGGGGTCGGGTTCGACTGCTCGGGGGCTTGGGGCTCGGGGGCTTGAGGCTCGGGGGCTCAGGACTCGGGACTCGGGGCTGGGGTCTGGGTGCTGGGGGCTCGGGGGCTCGGGCTCAAGGCTAGGGCTGGGGGGCTTGACCTCTGGAGCTCGGGCTCGAGGATGCTCGGACTCGCGGGCGGGGAGGGGGGGAGGGGGGGTGGGGCTCGGGGCTGGGGCTGGACCTCAAGAGCTTGGGCTCGGGGCTTGGGGCTCGAGGCTCGGGCTCGGGCTCGGGCTCGGTGCTTGGTGCTCCGGGGCTCGAACTCGGCTTCTCGGGGATGGTGGCTGAGCTTGGAGGACAGGAGGAAGAGAGAGAATGGAGGAGATAGTTGCTGCAGAAGAGAGGAAGGAGGAAGGAGAAATTAGGGTTATGAGAGGGGTATTTGGGGGGTTTTCAAAAATGTGATTATAAGGGATTGTAAATTGGTGCTATTTTTACAACTTTCTATAATATGGTGCTACTCTTAAAACATTATCTTCAAATGGTGCTATATAAATTTATCCCTCTTTTTTTAATGAAAATTTGTTTAATTAAGGAGGCGTTTGATTTACGTAATCTTAAACTACAGTAAAAAAACGAAAAATTATTATTTTATTTAAAAAGTGGATTATAAAATAAAATTGTTGGATTTGATAAGTGTTTTAAATTATTGAGAAAGTAGATAAAAATATATAATATTATAAAATTTAATATAATATAAAATATACATACTTTTACAATAATGCCCCCACTTCTTTTCCATTCATTTTTCGTGCAACGGGGCATTTTGTACTTTCACAATAAAGTGGGATGTGGGTAGGAGCGCGACCTTGGCAATTTGAAAATACATCCTGGTTTGTTTCCCTGTAATCTTGCATGCCCGTGAATGAATTCTTGGCCCGGGAAGGGTAAATTCACTCTATTTTGCATCCAAACACTATAAAAGATGGTGTAAAGTTAACAAATTCCCTGTAAAGTTGGGATTTTACATTCAACCAAACACACCCTAAGGGTCCCGAGAGATAGAAACTTGGAAAAAGGCAACGGATTTGTCATATATGATTTTTCTAATCCAAATCAGTTACTATCAACTCGTACAATCCATTCACTGAGACTCGGGATTAATTTTCCTTAATTTGGAGAATTTAAGAAAATAGATAAATGTCATTAATTTTAACATATAAATTATATTGATAGTAAATATAGAAAATGGAAAAGATATCAATCCTATCGAACATTTGTATATAATAGTATATATGAATGAACGTTCATTTAGCCTTTCTCATATAACAAAAGTTTTGCCAATAAAATCGTTATAAAAAAATTATAAAATCGAAATTGAATCATTGAATCAAATCAAGTTGAATAAAAAAATAACTATATGTGAACCTGTGCTATGCACAAAAAATAAATAAATGTGAAATATTATGATAAATTCATATAATTATATTATTTATTTATAACTTATTACAACTTAATTTATTTAAAATTTATTAACTTATAATAGTAAGTAGAACATTCTCAATTTTTATCAATATATTATATCAATTTTACTTTTTTATGCTTATAATTTTAAATTATTCGTTCAAAAAATGTGACGAATTTTTGTAAATAAAATTATAGGTATGAAGTGAGATATAAGAATTTGAACAGTTAATGAAAAATCTTTGTTATTAGGATAGTAGATACGAGGTGAGAGGAATATAAAAAAATCTTTGTTATTAAGGTTAAATATGGAAAATAAAAAAGACACTAAACTTGTCGCAGGTTTTCATATAAATTATAAGTATAGATTATTCAAACCAGTTTTCTAATGGTGTGATTTTGATAAAAAGGCATGTGATTGACTACTCGATTCAACCAAACCTGACCAAATTTTCAAAGTGGTCGTTAAATAAAATAAAAATGAAAACTAAAGATTCAATTTTAAAGTAAAAACTTAAAATATATAATTTTTTTTAACAATTTAGTTCAATCAATTTCACCGGAGCAAACCAATTGCATTTGGGGCCCGTTTGGTTGGCAATTTGGAACCGGAAACAGAATGGGGTGGAATTAGAAATGGAATGAAAATTTTCAGTTGGTCTGATTTGAAATCTGATTCTCTTTATATTATTTGAATTAAACTTTAAATGTTAGAATAAAAAATAAAATAGAGACACAATTATCATTGAAGTGGTTAAATATACGAAAAATAATAAGAATGATCTTTGAAAAGTTGAAAATATAATTAATAAAATAATCACTTTCTCATTCCGTTAGGTTTTGAGGAAAGTGACATTCCCCTCTTCAGGGGATTTCAATTCCTTTAATTAAGGGAAAGATAGTGGCGGCCATGGGCCAGTTTGGACCTGAAACCGGGCTCGAACCGTCCCCGAACAGTGATGGCTCCAGTTCTGGGTCGGTTCCACCTGCGTCAGGAACCGGCCCCCGATGCCCCCATAAACCGCCCAGCCCCCCAATCCCAGCTATGATTTGACATTCCCCTACCCCATATACCACACAGCCCCTCCCTTCCCTAGCAATGATTTAACATTCCCCCACCTCGATCCTCAGGCTCCAGCTATGATTTGAAATTCAAGTCCCTCCCTAGCTTTGACTTAAGGAGGCTTAGCCTGATATAATCATGGCACTACGACGCAACATTGTTGTCGCACCGGAGCGCCGTAACTATATGCAAGTCAAGGTACCATACCTCCAAGGTTTTATAAAATTTTCCTTGATTTGATCACTATAGGCCTATTTTTTATTCATATTTTAAATTAAAAAGTAAAATTTATTTTTATTCTACAAATACATGATTAACTAAGAAAATTATTCGGATTTCGATAAATGATATGTATGTAACTTAATTTTTGATAAGAAAATAAAGTTCAAGCTAATTAATTTATTTTATTTTACATTTGATTTTTAATTTTAATCTAAAATTTAATATATATTTTAAAATTATATATTTAATTTAACTTTAGTAGAACCGAACCGGCCGGGTCCAAACAGATGGTTTAAAACCAAACGGAGCTGTAATTTTGAACCGAATCGTTCGGTTCCAAAGCGTCCTTGAACCGTCTAAAAGGAGGTTCAGAGTCGGTTTCATGACCTCTCAAACCGGAACCAAAACCGGACGATTTGTGAACCATTGCCACCCCTAGGGAAAGGGGGTCGCTTTTCTCAAAATAAATATTTGGGAAATTTTGTTACCAAACAAACGACCCCTTAACTGATTAAAACTGGTTTTGATTTGTTTTGAGATAAAAAGAATAAAGTTCCACTTGATGTTTTATACAAATAAAACCATACGTTAATTAAAATATGATGACCAAATTAGATAGTCTTTAAAGTTAAATAACTAAATTGATGGTCCGCTCTAAATTTGAGGACCTAATTAAATATCAACCTATTTTATTTTTTTTAATTTCAACCAGTCATAAATTACTACTTGTCCTGTGGACCTTAAAAAGCGATCGTGACCGTCCATGTCAACATTAACAAATGATGTTATAATATATGAATCAAACTATTTTAATAGAATTAAATTAAATAGTAAGCATTAAAATGATAGTTTTTAAATTTTAAAAAATAAACTGATGGTTCACTGTAAATATAAATTTGATGATTAAAAATGATGGTTTACTCGTTTTTTTAACCTTGCATAGATACCCGGTCGTCGGCGTGCTTCGCACACCATCTAAAAACGTCGTCGTTCCGCTAATGAAAAAAGTCGTCGTCGCCGCGACCTCTTGCTGACATGGCAAGAGCGAAATTTGTGTCGCGCCATTGTCGTGCCTTGCACACCTCATCGTCCCCCCTCCCCCACAGCATTTAAACTCTGCTCCTCTGTCTTAGTCGATTGCTCTGCAATTAGAGAAGCTCTGTGCTGTCGAGAATGGCGAGCAACCTGAAAGTCGACGAGCTGAGGGCCGAGCTAGCCAAGCGCGGACTCGCCACGACGGGCACCAAAGCCACCTTAGTAAGCTGATCTCTTGACCCGATAACTCCCACATGTGCAGAAATTTCGGGTTATAGCTGCAGACCTCTTGGTCCATTGCAAATGTTGATTCGGAGATTGCTTCGTTTCAGGTGAGGCGGCTCCAAGCAGCCACCGCGAAGGGAGCTCAGCAACTGTTGGGTGATCCTGCCGATTCCTCGGCCGGTCAGAAGAGGGAGCGGGAGCCGGAGGATGGGGTCTCTGATGGGGCAGGTAAGGTCGGTGCGGTTGAGAAGTTTCGTGGGATGAGCATTCAGCAATTGCGGGAAGAAGCCCGAAATCGGGGCGTTTCCACATCTGGGACGAAGAAGGAGCTGCTCGAAAGGCTCTGTAACAGTTCCCAGAATATCTCAGATGCCAAAGATGGAGGTACACTTCATCATTGAAGCTTCTCTTCATAGCTCCAGTTTTTTTTTTTTTTGGGTAATTAAAGGACTTTCATTAAACAAAATGGCTATACAATTTGTTAATAGCACCAGTTTTGCTTTGGAACTCTTGCTGGTTTTTATTTCTCATCATTCCATGGGTTATTTACCTATCTGAAATTCATCAGCTTACTCTTGCACATCATATTTGGAAGTGAAAATGGGAAGAGAATTGTAGAAGCGGGAAAATTAGGCTTTTATTTATCCCTCCTTGTGAGCTGTTTTTACAATGCTCATCGCCAAAAACTCTGACAGGAATTGTCAAAAGAAAAAAAGTTATTTGACTTCTGAGATAAGGTCTATTTGTTATGTGCTTTTGTTGTGGCAATCTTCTTGTTAGCTATGACTGGCCAAACTTACACTTCTTATGCATTTTCACTCTCTTTATATGCATCTTCGATTGGACACCTACCTCAGACACTGTGGCAGCAATGGAAGAACAATTAGATGGTAATAAGACAGAGAAAATCATAACAGCCACCAGGAAGGGTGCAGCGGTGCTGGATCAGTGGCTTCCTGATCATATAAAGGCTCATTATCATGTTCTGCAACTGGTAATTCAAACGTGATATGTGTACATTCTCATTGTTCTATTCAATAGTTTTTTGTTGACTTCGTTTTTGTGCAGAGGGATGATATATATGATGCCATGTTGAATCAGACAAATGTTGGGGAAAATAATAATAAGTTCTATGTGATCCAACTACTTGGTACTATACCCCTTAATTCTCTGGTAACTTTTTGCTTATTTGTTTGTCGAGCAAGATTGACTGTGAATAGAACTTTTGTTCTTTTACTGGCTCCAATGTTTCTATCCAATCTCTCATTGAAAGTTACAAGGGCTAACTGCATTTTGCATGGAACAAACAATGTACAGAATCTGATGATGGGGGCTCCTATATGGTATACAATAGATGGGGAAGAGTCGGTGTGAAAGGTCAGGATAAGTTACAGGGCCCTTACTCATCACGGGAATCTGCAATATGTGAGTTCACACAGAAATTTTATGCCAAAACAAGAAACGACTGGTCGAATCGCAAGAATTTCATTTGTTATCCTAAGAGCTATACATGGTTGGAAATGGACTACAGTGAAAAGAATGAAGCAGATGTAAGTTTCTTCAGCTCACAGATTGGATTTTGGTGTCCAGTCTCTTGCGTTGAGTGTCAGTGACTACAATGACTAGCTTCTTATTGCTGTTCAAAAGGGTCGAACAGAATTCATTTGCACTAATCTGGTATGAATTCAAAGAAGAAATGGGGATTGAAGAAGGAGTTTTCAAGACAGTTTGCTTTTGGAACTTTGATTTCTTCCTTTTCAATCTGTTAGTATGTGAAAACTATCTTTTCTGCCATTCATGTACAATGGTTGGTCCTCTTTTTGTTTTCTTTTCCTGAGTATACAGTGGTCCTTATTAGGTTGAGGACAAGCCGGAACCTACACACACTCTCAGTATGCAGCCTCGGGAGACAAAGCTTGAACCTCGTCTAGCAAAGTTTATCTCTCTTATCTGCAACATTAGCATGATGAAGCAGCATATGATGGAGATAGGTTGGATTTTCAAATATTTTATTTCAAGATAATCTATGCACTTATCAAAAAATAAAAATATAAAAAAAAAGATGAAAAAGAACATCAGTGCTTACATATATATATATATATATATTTTTTTATGTGTAATGATAATTCAATTGTGTATTATATCTTGTTTATGTTTCAGGTTATAATGCTGAGAAGCTGCCCCTTGGTAAACTAAGTAAATCAACAATAATGAAGGCAAGTCATTAAGTTATGCTAGGAAGCTCTGCATTGGATCCTCATTATATAAATTTGACATATCTATCTTATATGACATCTTCACATGTAGGGTTATGGTGTCTTGAAGAGGATTGCTGATGTGATCGGGCAGTCTGATCATAGAATGCTTGAGCAATTGAGTGGGTAAGTATACCTTTTTTTTTTTTTCAAATTTTAAGCCATACAAGCAGTGTTTTTCGTGTCAAGATGCCTATTGTGTTGTGAATTTTATCTTATATTTTCTTTCCTCCTTCCAGAGAATTTTATACTGTTATTCCTCACGATTTTGGGTTTAGAAAAATGCGTAAGTTTCTCTCCCTTTTAGTCACTCTCTGTCTCTCATATTGCCTAGCATGAATTCAATTTACTTTTACTGGATAGAGTTGAATTAACAGAGCAATGTAAACAGGTGACTTTGTCATTGACAACCCTCAGAAGTTAAAGAGCAAGTTGGAAATGGTGAGAGTATCTGCAATTCTTTTGTAAATGATGAAAATCTGTCTGTTTCCTTTCCCCTAATCTTCCAGTGGATAGAACTGTGGTTTTCTTATAGCTTTATCCACTTCTGGAATGTTCATTGATCCTTTCTTTCATACGTTAATTTTAAATAGTTCCATTTCTCCGTAGAACTTCATTGGAAGAGTGTAAAAGATGTCTCTCTTCACTGCTTGATCAGCTCCATGAATCACCTTGCAGGTTGAAGCCCTGGCTGAAATTGAGGTTGCAACAAAGCTGTTGAAGGAAGACAATGGGTCTGAGGTATTTTTCATATCTAATCAACCAATTGTACAGTGCAATTAACTTTTGAACAATTGTTGGTTTGTCTACCGTTTGAATGGAGGAGTCTTCAGTACACGCGATAATATACTCATATCCTTCCATCTGTTGGTGATTTTTTTTTTTTCATTGCTGTTGCAGGGGGATCCCTTATATGGTCATTATCAGCGACTTAATTGTGAATTAACACCTGTTGGAGTTGATTCGGTGGAGTTTTCTATGGTATTTCTACAAGAAACTTCAGTTGAATTCGTATTCATATTTTCTACTAACTCGGGGGATAAGTTATACTTCTGGAGAATTTCATTCCTGTTGTGCAACAGCATTTAAAAGTACCACAGAAGAGCTCCATAACATTGCTGTTTGCTAGGAAGTCCTGAATTCTAAAGTCCATTGTTATTCTGGTTTTCTTCAGATTGCTAGGTATATGCAAAATACCCATGCAAAGACCCATTCAAGCTACTCTGTCGATATAGTTAATATATTCCGGGTATCAAGAGAAGTGGAAACAGCACGCTTTAGAGAGGTGATTATCTAGTATATACATTCATATGTATTGACATATAAGCTCTATCTTCTAAATGATTTTTATAGACTAATCCATTTTAGTTATTTCTGCTATTTACCGTTAATAGATTCTGACTGCTTTTCAAAATTTCAGTACTCAAGTACGAAAAATAGAATGCTTCTATGGCATGGTTCTCGGCTTACAAACTGGACTGGAATCTTGTCCCAAGGTTCTGTTCTTATTTTGGTTCTTGCTCTTCATTTTATAAATACATGTAATACGAATTACAGAATTCCTAGCTGAAAAATGTTTGAATAGGGTTGCGAATTGCTCCTCCCGAAGCTCCGGTAACAGGTTACATGTTTGGGAAAGGTGTTTACTTTGCAGATATGTTCTCAAAAAGTGCAAACTACTGCTATGCTAGTAGTGCTGCCACGGCTGGTGTTCTTCTCCTTTGCGAGGTTAGCTACTGTCCGAAACTTTAAGTAATGCTGGGAAATTATATGATTGATTAGCAAGATGAATTTAGATGTGTTTTGTTACTGCTTAGTAAAAACCAGAATGCAGAGCCGTTGGGAATAGATCTGTACTGGTCCCAGTGATTTATTCACTGACTTGTCACTTTTATATGCTGTCGTTGCTTAATGGATCATGAATGTATCTTTCCTTTTAGCCATTCCGTTACATTGTCTTCCTATGATAGAATATGATGTTTCTTAGGTTGCACTTGGGGACATGGCAGAGCTCCTACATGCCAAATACGATGCTGACAAGTTACCCGAGGGAAAATTGAGGTTCTGCACTGTTCTCTTTCCTCGGCTGGTTATTTAATCAATATATACCATCTTTTCAATATCACAATAAGGATGGTTGGATGAATATGTCCTTGTTTATTAATGTTAAACTGGCTTAGCTCTGAACTTCTTTTTCCTAACTCTGACTCAGAAAAGAATGCATGGCCTATAAATTCTTGAAATAACAACCGACCTTCTATTTCTTTAGATTTTCAAGGCCAAAACCAAAATTCGATATGTATGTGTTGAATGGAACTTGAGAAATTTATATGAATGTTGCAGCACCAAAGGGGTTGGTGCGACTTCACCAGATCCTTCAGAAGCTCAGACCCTTGAGGACGGCGTTGTCGTTCCCGTCGGGAAGCCCAAGCAGCAATCAGGGCAAAAGGTAATGAGAGAACAGGACCACACAACACAGGAATACGATTTTTTGTCGCAGCTGCATTTAAGCCTTATCTCTGAATTGCCTGAAATCTGATTCTCTTTGCAGGGTGCCTTGCTGTACAACGAGTATATAGTGTACAATGTGGCACAGATTCGAATGCGTTATGTCGTTCAAGTGAACTTCAATTATAAGCGATGAGACACAAAAGAATGTGACCGGACATCAATTTTGGATGTCTGGGAAGGCTCTCTTGCTCTGCCCCCTAACAAGGCAGGACTGTTCTATTGACCCCAGGAGCCACATATCATCTTTTGTACATTTGCAGTGGAAAGGTTTATCCTTTTCTGGTTCTCCTCATAATTCTGCTGATCTTGCGATCTTGGCTCAACTATGAATCCGGGGAATTATATCTTTTGGTCAACGACATCTTGAGCTCTCTGAAGTCTTTTCTTTTTGACCTCTGGGCATCTATCTGGATAAGTAGAACTTCTAATTTAAGAGCCCGTAGCAGCTGACAGTAGTTTCATGGTTCCGCGTGTTTTTCAGGTATTTTTTATTGAATTGGCATCTGCTTATAGAAAATAAAAATAAAAAAATTAGCCGATTTATGCAATCTGACACCGCAAATTCCAAATTTCCTTCTCTATATAGCTACAAATTTTTATATAATTCTATCTCATCATATAATATCAGAAAATACTAATCAAGTTATGAAAAGACTCGAACAGTTGCCTTAATTGCTAATAATCTAAGTAATTTAATCAGTTTTTTCACGTTAAGTTACTTATGAGGTAGGATCATTTAAGATTTTTTTTTCTATCAATGTTTTTCCATCGAAACAGGATGTATATCTTTTCCTAGGAAACTGCTAGTCCCTGTACATCGAAGTTACTCCACAAGAATTTTGAACTTAGAAGGGGTTTGGTTTGGATATAGTTAGATTATCAGAAAAATTAAGATTGCAGGGTAAAAATTTCTTGGGAAGTGGGTGACGATGTGAAATTTTGGTGTTTGAAAGAAAAAATGTAAAATTGATTATAAGTTTCAGCGAGTATAACATAAAATATGTAAAGTTGGTTGTAATATAATAATGTCATATTTTTTTGAATGTAAAGATTTTACTAACCACTCTGTAGAGTTTTAACTTATATAATCCTATATTATAATAAATTTTACAGGCAAACATTGTATCTGTAGTGTAAGGTGGACTTTAACAGGAGGGGGGTTCGGTTCGGGTATTGTTAGACTACGGTGTAAAATTAGATTACATGGAAAATGGCTATTCTACATGAAATATTATTGGTAATGTGAAATTGTTGCATTTGATAAATATTACTTATTGCAACTATTTGCCTATTACAACGAAAGTAAATAAGTAATCATAATATAATCTTCGATTTGACAAAATTGCCCTGCCTGTCTTCCTCTTTTTTTTGGGTCTTCTCTCTCTGCAAGCCACTGTAATTTTGTATTTGGGCTGTTTGTAATTTTCTGGGTGGATCCCTCTGCAATGTTAGATTGTAGCTGTTTTGGGTTGTAAAACCTTTACAACCAAAGGTGGATGGCCCGATAAAAAAGATTTTGTCCGGGAAATTTATAATGAGATGAGCTTAGCAGGCAAACAGGGTAAATATGGTATAATCTTACAATTTTTCTTGTAACGTAAAAAACTTTACACTGATCCAAATTACAGCGCACTTTATATCCAACTAAACACGACCTTATCCGCATCGCAACTTGCTCCTTTTGTAGAACATCTAACCTACATTTGTCCTTACAAAAGGGATGTCGAGAATCTGAATACACCGTGCCATTTCCTTTTTGTGAGCTACACGTATTGGGGCCAAAAAAAAAAAAGAGGAAAAGAAAAAACAGGGGAGGGAGAACTGACCAGCTGCCCTGCACGTGCATCAACAAACACGTCATGTTTCGGCAATTCCCTCTCTCCTTGATGCACATAAATTAGGACAGGTCCCCGGTTTTAAAATGCATCCTCCATTGTCGTGTTCAACCTAAATTTAATATTTACACCATAACAACACGAAGTCAATATGCATTTTGTGGAGGTGATCCTGCACATTTTTTTCCTTCATCAAGGTCTCGGGTAGTGGTGGCCACGGGCCAGTTTGGACTCGGAACCGGTCAAAATCAAAACCGAACCCGAACCGGTCCCGAATGGCTGGTTCCACCGACCTCAATGCCTTGTCTTGGCAAGCCCAAGCACTAGCCTTTTTAGTTTTCTAACCCCAATGCCTTGCCTTGTCAACCCCCACACGTTATCTAATGTAATTATATATTATATGGATTCGATATATAATATATAATAAATTCACTGTATAGATCACTGTTTAAATCTTAATATGTGTAACCATTCTCATGAAATTTTTACACACAACTCAATTCTCTCACATTAAACTCGGAAAATTTCAGACCGAGCAGGTCGATTTCAAACCCGAACCGTTCTGTTCAGAACTGGCGGTTCAAAACCTGATGGAATTGTAGTTCCAAACCGGAGTCGTCCGGTTCTGGAACAGTGCCCAGGACTAGTCTCGGGTTCAGTTAGTGTTAGACCGATCAGTTTTAAAACCGAATTAGTTACAAAAATTTTGAATATGAGACGGAGGAATATAGAAATAAAAAATTCACGATGCTGTAGATCCTGCCATCCCATTTTCCAATTTTGACGATTAGGCAGGCAAGGCCGCAAGGGTTCGGTTATTGAATAGAGGTTTTGATCTCTGTCTCTGCACGGAAACACAATGGCAAACTGTTGGTTGGTCCTGGGGTGCCCGGCCAATTTTGGGACTCTCTTTCGTTCCTCTCTTTTTCCTGTTTAAAAATTCAATAAATCATAAATTTGAGTCGAATCGATCTGAGATAAGAGACTCTTCCAGTTATAAATCTTGTTTCCTAAGCAATCTCAAAATTAAGCTTTTCTTCTCCACCTACGCATGTTAATTTTTTTGACCAAAAAATAAAACGGACTTATTTTACATCATATCAATTCACAGTGGTTGAAGGTTTGGCTATAGCTTTGACTCACCCTCCACGACCTGCCTACTCTTCTCAGCCAATGGTATGAAACTAGAAACTCAGATCCCAATTCCTCCCTCACCATATAAAATGAAGAAAGGAACAGACACATATGTATATGTTTGTCTATCTGTATTTGTATATGTGATAATTAGTGTCTCTTTTGATGTTTGTATTACAGCACATAAATTTGTTTGCTTTTTTATTATTTATTTTCCCTAATATTTTCCTCCCTCAAAGAAACTCATCAAAAGTTTTAGGCTACTCCCCATTTGTTACACCATTTTGTTTTTTTTTTTGCCCGAATGTTTTAATACAAATATTACTATTATATATCACGAATTGCAGTATTTAGTTACAAAAATTTACTATATTACAATATCAGTTAAAATTTTACAGTATGATAGGTGAAGTCTTACATCAAAAATACCATAAATTCTTCAATTACAGCTAACTTCACAGACATTTTAGCTGTATTTACCAAAACTTCCAAAACCAGTTTTATATATTCTCAAGCACAGGAATCAACTTAGAACCGAAAGAAAATTTTACTAGAGTTGAAATGTGATCATTTCTATCAAACTACCAGGTACCAAAAGGACTTTGAAGCAATCAAAATGAAGATTGCCCACATTTCAGCTTAGCCAGTAAGGCCCTGTGAACCCAAGTATAAAGAATAAGCTCGTTACACAGACAGAGGCCCGCTGTAAAATCTGGTTGTCAATTCTAACTTTCAATTTCCAGCTTGTTAGAAGCATTTTCATACAGAGATACTCACATAATATTCACACTTGTGTATAATGTGGTCACTGTATGTTCTCAATTTGAGTAACGAAATGAACAAATTGACCCAAGAATGAATTGACTAAAGCCACAAGATAGTAGGCATCCTACTAACAGATACAGGGTCAGCAAGGAAGAAGTCACCTTCCATTCCATTTGCCCTCTATAGCTCCTCGAATCCCTCTTCATCCCCGTCCTCCTCTATTCTCTTTGATACACTCCTCCACATCTCCATCTGAGGTAGATTTGCACATTTAGCAGAAAACAGTTCAGGAAGTTGGCATGCTAACTTGGGAACAGTCACAACTTAACTTGGAATAGAGGAGGGGTTGGCTAACCTGATCATCAGACAATCTCAACTGTTCAGCAACGAATAGTACATTCCCATAACCTTCAGAAGCCAGTTGCCGGCCTAGGCTCTCAGCAATCGCGCTATGGTTAATAATCTTCACCTTAAAATTGTGTCTCATGAAAAGCTTGTCCATCCATATGTTTAGATCGGGCTGGGAGGTCAGAACAACATCATCACGTCAGAACCTTCAACTAAATGCGATAAACAAATACGAGGGAGAGTTAATTTAGATTACAGCAGCCAGCAGAGACCTTTTTTCCTATTTCAGTTTCAGCCAACCATGCAGGAAATTCACCCAAGACGTAGCTTCCCTCCATAGCCATACTACCGACAAGGTCCAGAATCTCCTCGAAATTCGCCAAAGTCATTACAGGAAATCCCTGTAAGCACGTATTCATATAATCGTATTACAACAATAACAAAAGAAGATAGCAGAGTAATTTAATTGAATGAATATGCAATCACCTGAATGGCCCATATGCTCGGTTGGCTTCCTTTGAAGCCTTTCGCATACAAAGCCTCCTGTATGTTGCAAGGTTCTGATGGAATGTGGAGGAAAACACAAGTTTCTGGAACCTTTGCCCCAGCATCTAGCAGGTTCGTGTAGTAAATATTGAGAGAACTATATCAGTACAATCATAGACAAAACATCGACCACATATTAGAATCTTAAGAATTCTTGTTCACTTTATGTCTCTCGAATGATAAGATCTTTCCTTGGTTTCTCACAATTTTAAAGTGACTAATATGATCACTTCTGCATCTGCAATCTTTTATGAAATAAATGATGACTAGGGATACCCTTTTACAGCTAGCCATTTTGTTAATCAATTCTGATGAATCACTTGCTCGTCCAGAAAACAAACTGACGACCGGAAACGAAATTGCAACAATGAAAACCTTTGAGTTTTTCACTAGCCACTTTGAACACCTGGTCCGGGGATATATCGAATATGATGGTCAAGTATGGCCACTTAAGCCGGTAAGGCCGAGTATCCATGCCATCTGATAACAGGACAACCTGCAAGAGATCAGTCAAAAGCTGTATTTGTTCCCATGGACTGAGCCAATTGATTAATTCAAAGTCTACAAACATATTGATGGTGCAAGGGAATTTACCTGCTTCAAAGCTTCAATGTGACTGACTGTTCTAAGCAGCTTGTCATCGATGTATCGAGTAGAGAGGCAGTAATGGGGGGACTGCTTCTTCGGCTTCATCTCAAAATCGGAAGTAACAAAGCAACCGGCATAAGGGTCTATCAGAAGAGGCTCTACAGATAAAGAATTCGGACACTATCACGACAAGATCCGAGCTTTCTTTCCTATAGTGAGAGTGAAATTATATCATTGACATAACAGAAAAATATGCATATTTAACACTGCATTCTCGTGAAAGACTTTAATCTCAGCATTGAGAACGAAACAAGACCAAATCAAGATGTAGGGAAAGATCTCAACTATTGCAAGAATTCTCTCCTGCACGCGAAGCAATCGAGTCAGGGATCGCTTCAAGCCCTGAATCTATTAGACGAAATGCCTGAAGCAAATCGAAGGAAGGCGAACGCGACTTTCGATTACCGGGTCGATTGGTCTCTTGGAGGCGAAGAGAAGCTGCGTTTATTGCAGACTCGAACAGCGGGTCAGTCTCTTTGCTTAGTCTTACCCCCAGGGAGCCTCCACTTCTTGCCCTCTTCGAGCAGCGGAACGACGAAGGCACTGGAACGGCACATGCCCGTAAGCTCGCAGACCTCGCGAGGGACTCCATAGATTGAAACCCAGTGAGATCTGAGGTTCTGGGCGAAGTTTTACACCATCAATAACTGTAGGACGAGGAGGATGAGGAAGGAGTGGGGTTTTTGGATTCGGAGCTCCCGTTCAACGGTTTCACCAGAAAAGAACTGATCCTAACGGATTCTCGGGTCGTCCAGTCGATCCATGAGGAGCTGCCACGTGGATTGAGATTCCATGGGTCGTCGACGGAACGGAGGCGGTTTCATGGAGGCAGTGGAAGTCGTCCGGTCCCGATCAGCTGCCCCGGTAAGCCCCCGTGGCTACAAATCTTTTACTCAATGCTCTCAAATCGGGATCATACATAGACGCCCTCCACTAATACCATTACCCGTTATAAGAGACATTATCCGTTGGACAGCCTTTAGTTTTTTTTTTTTTTTAAACAAGATCTTGTAAGAATGATTTTTATGAACGAAAAAAATATAATTTAGAAAAAAGATAAAAATTTTGATTTTATTTTAAGTTAATTGTGTAATTTATATATATTATTATTATATGAAAACGTTTGATAAATTTTATTTTTTTTACTTTTTGCTTTTGTCATTAATCTAATTTATGTAATAAAATTTATGATATGGATATATTTTATAAAATCATCCAAATTAAGAGTAAGTTAATAATTTTGCCATTTTTACTTGCTCTATGTCTATAATTTTAACAGTAAAAATCATCATTTGTACAAATTTCCAAAAAAAATATTAGAATGTTTATATAATTTATAAATTTTTTAATGAATTTTCAAATTCTTGGTGCATTTTTAATTTTTTATTTTATTTAAACTATTATCTGGCAAGCCATGTCAACATCTTGGCATGCGTGGCTTTCACATCAGATTGCCACATCAGTGACCTTTAACAACTTCTAGAGAAAATTGACGAAATGCACGTTCAAGTAACGGTTTTAGAAAGAAAGTGTACTAGAGTGAATAAAAATAAGTAAATGTACTAACGTGAAATAATTACAAAATCTTTTAGGATTTTGTTAATTTTTTTTAAATAGCTGAGTTTTATTCATTTATAACATTACGTCACCATTGTTACCTATATATCTGTTAAATACAACCCTATCTCCGTCCTTAGGCCATGGCGCTTCATCATTTTTCATGTCACCACGTTTTTAAAACATTCTTGAATTATTCAAAACAAGTATGCTTAAGAGAATGCCATTGGGTGGTTGATGTAGCTACAACCAACGTAGTGTGAGCCGTCAGGAAGATTCCTAGAAAAGGGTAGCACGAGGATCTAGCAGAGCTCGATTTTCTTCGACACGAATGGATCGACAGTTCCACGTCAGTTCAGTGCATCGACTGAATCAGAAACCGGGGAGGCCGAGAACCGAGGGAGGATCTATCGCGCATGGGAAGAGCCAAACAGAAGTAGAAACATAATGATTTCATTCCCATTCTTTCCTTTCACCAGTTTTATTTGGCAGCCACAAAATAAAAAGACACAGAACAGAGACCAACCCCATCGAACCATCTCCCAGCTTCTCTCGAAGAGCCATCCTACCATCCAAAACCTCTCACCTATGATATCGTAAATCAAGCAATGGCGGAAACCAATCCCGATGACACCTTCGCCACGTCTTTGTGAATGGTGTATTTCCTAAAACTCAAGCAAGAGCTCCAGCGCCCACTGTGGTTGGAGCACCAACTGGCGAACTGTACTTCTTGGTGATGAATCTGCAACCAGCAAAGATGCAGCCTTCCCTCAGTAAGAACCCAGATACAAAGATACCTATCCGAGTTCTTATAATCTTCTTGGCACGTTACTTTCAACCAAAGTTTCACTTATCCGTGATCATTTTCGAAGGAATCATCCAAAATCTACAGTTGGATGACGGCTAGAAAGGTCCACATTTCATCATGCTTAGAATTTGACAGTGTTTACTTCACAAGCCCATTTTACAATTCTAAAAGAGTGTTATCATTGGCAGAATCGTGTACGATGCCCACCAGGGTTCTCAAATTACCTGAAGAAATCCCTCCAAAGGAGTTCATGCATCAACCAGTTTGAACCGCCGTCACCACCATCATTCGGCTTAATAGCAGCAGAGATTGCGCTGTCACCCACAAAAACATCACGAAAATGATCACCAATAATGGCACTAGAAGATGCAGAATGGAAAAGTAAACAGCCAAATCAAGCTCGAGAAAAGGATTTAGAGTTTGCTTTACTTGGAAGCAGTCTTCTTGAGCTCATCAAACATGGCCCTCGGGGAGATGCACCCGTTGGTGAGCCACGGAGCAATCTTGGAGGAGAAGTTTGCCCCGTAGATGTTGTCATTGTTGGTCCCCTTGTTGGGCTGCTGCTGGCACTCGGCTGCCAATTTCTTGATCCTCTGTAGAGCTTCGGTCTCTCCTCCGATCATCGAGGCTGCCTTGCCATTCTGCGTGTTCAAAAAACAGTTAAGAGTCAAAAACACTAGATGAGCAGGCAGGAAAATTTTATAAAACTCAACGGTATGATGTCATCAAGGTGCAAAACTTGGAGTTGTAACCTCAGCTCAAAGAGTTATAATCTTAGTTCAAACAGTTGAAAATAATCTGATAACCCCTTGAGGTTTCAACTCTTTAAACTGATGTTATAACTCCTTAGAAAAACTATGTAAATGATAAACTCTTTGAATTGAGATTACGACTCTTTGAAATAGAGTCTTCCTAGGCAAACATAACACGACACATTAAACCGCTTATCCACGCTTAAACATGATTAAAATTTACACTTCAAACCTTTCACAAATATCTCAACCATTTCTATGAAGACCAACAATTCAATGTCAATGCCATTCATCAAGACACTCTAAATAGAACATTGTATGAACTGTGAAGGAAGTCAAGGACCTCCCACTCAGAGTCAAGACCAAGCCAGCAGCTCCTACCATGAACCGTCAAAAGCTATTCAAGAGAGACAACATTGAAGCATACGACCAGTTACCTGAGCAATGGGATTGACGCCCAAATCGGCCAACGAAGGCAACTCCCCGACCTCGACATCGCCCCTCTTAGGCAAGCCCTTCAACTGGTCCAGAGCAGCCATGGTCTTCCTCACCTCCAAGCCCTGAACCTTCTGCCGGAACCCCTCGTAGTTCACCGGCATGTCCTCCAGCTTGAATGGCAGGTCGTCGACATGGTAAAGTGTGCTGCCCCAGAGGTACTTCACCTCTACGCCTTCTTCCTTCATGGCCGCCTCGATCCTCTCCTCGGTCTTAACAGCATCCTTGGACACCTCCCGGTTGATGTACACCGCATCGGCGCCAACAGCCTTGGCCATCTCAGGGAGGACCTCCTCGGGGCGGCCGACGCGGACTACCAGGTCGGAGCCGCGGGAGCGGAGGCTGTTCCTCAGGTCGGCGACGGACTCGAGCATGAAAGAGGCCTGGAAAGGCCCCTTGCCGGTGGGAGACTTGCCATAGTCCCGGGGGTCGAAGCAGAACACGGGGAGGACGGACATGGACTCGTTGTTCGCGGAGTTGAGGCACT
The DNA here is from genome assembly GCA_037672795.1 of Lagerstroemia speciosa. Taxonomy (NCBI): domain Eukaryota; kingdom Viridiplantae; phylum Streptophyta; class Magnoliopsida; order Myrtales; family Lythraceae; genus Lagerstroemia; species Lagerstroemia speciosa. Next base: position 4,824,879 of record CM075299.1, read on the forward strand.
CGTTGTCGTTAACGCGGAGGTCGGCCCGAAACAGGACAATGGAGCATTTGCGGAGGCCGGCGCCGGAGGAGGGATCGAGGGGGCGGTGGGGGCCGAGGGAGAGGGGGCTCTGGAGGGGGTTGGCGGAGATGCTGGACTTGAAGGAAATCTTGTTGGGAGGAGGGCAGAGGGCGGCGGAGGAGAGGGAGAGGTGGGCGAGGGAGGAAGCCTGGGTGGGGACCTTGGCTTTGGTGGGCTGGCCGGAGAAGAGGGCTGAGATCTTGGGCTGCTGGAAGAAGTGGGTAGTAGGAAGAGCCGTGGCGAGGGAGAGGGAGGCGGTGGCGAAGGGGGCCCCCATGGCCAGCGGGTTCTGCTGCTGCTGCTCGGCGGCGTTGGCCTGTGGGATTTCAGCTAATTGGGCGGAGGCCTCCATTGGAATTCAAGAAATGGGGATAGTTGCTTTCAACTCAGCTGCCTGGATCGAGGAGGCTTCTGCAAGTTAAAGTGATTGGAGAATTTGGGGGGATTTAAAGCGGCGGGGTGGGTTGTTGTCTGCTGAGGTTGTGTTGTGGTCTGGTCATGGTGTTGGATTACTGTCTTTCTTCTCATCTATCAATCCGACCGACGACCGCACCTAACAATTTTCCCACCCTAACTTTCAAAATACCCGGACAACGAAGCTGACGGACCGCCCTCAGCGGCCTTGTTCTGGTGGGGGTATTTTGGGGATTTCAGCTCGCGGTTAGGTGGTGGCCAGCGTAAAAAAGAACTATTTAAAAAAATAAAATAAAATTCAGCTATTCGATACCGCTACCACCTTCGTCGCCGAAACCAAATTTAATAATTTTGACTGACTGTAACTCAGTTGATCACGGCTGTACTTCTAACTCGATAAATTTTATTTGACATAATAATTACGTATATTTAATGAGTTTATAATGTTTGAAAGATTAATATAACTTAGAAATTAGTAATAAATAACAATTAAATATACTTTGAACATACTTAAAATTATGATACATTCGATTGTGATAAAAATAACCATATAAAATAGCAATAATTACAAAATTCTTTCATACGTTTATAAAGAAATATATGAAAAATGTTGAAATAATTCTTCTTGTAGAGAAATTTTCAGTGAAATGATTATATCAATTGTCAATGATGATCTTATATATTCGTCCAATTAAAACTTGACATGTGTGAATAATTATACATATATAATTAATAAATCCTAAAATTTCCTTAAAATATAGAAAATCCAACTCATTTGTGAACTCTAATTGGATAAATATATAAATGGTGAATTACGATTGGATGGATATATCACGTCAGCATTGATTACTTGGTACAACCGCTCCATTAAAGACTTTCTCGTACTGTAGAGGTAAGAGGAAAAAAATAATTAACATGTTCCGACAGGATAACCAAAACATGTGATTTTTTTTTTACAGGTTTGTAATAGGGTCCGGTTCTGGATTTCAACCCGGATCCAAAGTTTAGGAATTTGTCATGTACATGATAGGGTTTGGGCACCGTGAAAAGTAAAGGATGATCCTCGGACCCGAAAGTTAGTTACTTAGCGGTCCCAATGGGGTTCTGGAAGGATGAGAAAACTGCATGAATCAAGCACGGGTGAGTTGAGTTGACTGAAAGTATTGGTGGGTTCAAGAAATTGAATGTGAGCTTTTCACCACCTAAAATTCTTCTTACGTACTTTTAATTTCGGGTAGCAACCGGACAGTTTGCCCAGCAGGACAAGTCGGATACCATGTTTTTCTTTCTTCTTTTTTTTCTTTTTTTGGTGCCTCTATTGCAAGTTATTTCCAAACTTGGTACAGAGATGAAAACTCTACCCGGATCAACCTGTGGTCGGAAATGATTCTGTACATTGATCTCACAATGTGCCAAACCAGTTCGACCGAGTCGTACGGGTTAAATTAACTTCTAAGGTGTATATGACAGATAAGTAATTCTCTTCTTCCCCTTAATGATAGCACTCCATGAGACTTCAAAACGCTTGTAGTGTCAGGGTAAAGAAATGTGGATTCTAGAGTCCCGTTAAGGAAGATTGAAAATCCGGGCTTCCTGAAATCGGGTAATGCAGGCAAGGGTGAATGAACTTACTACATTAATGTTGGGGATAATATATAGTAGAGTTGGATCAATGCTACGCGCAGATTTTGCTGTTTAATAAAATTAATAAAGAAATTAGACATGTGATTTTTTTGGGTATATCAAATATAAACAATAAGTAATAAGTTTAGAAAAAAAAATTGAGTGTTAATGAAAAGGATAGGAGAAAGTTGGAAGAAAATGAATTTAATAGAAGAAATGAGAGAGGAAGCAGAAAGAGAGAAAAAAAGGTAATTCTTTTTTCAGTTTGCACCACGCGGTATTCTCAGACTAGTCAAAATGCATACTGAGATTAATCTGTGGTCAACTGAAAAAATTTCTGTCGACCCTCCTGACCTGGGGATCGATCTTGAGATCAACTATTTGGACGTTTAATAAAGAAACTATTAGACCAATCCCAAATTAGTAAAAAAATAACTATCATTTTCTCCTTTTTCTCTATGCTTCAAGGGAAGCCCATAAAGATGTCTGTTTCTGTATAAGGTACAAAAGCGCTATCTGGGCCGGGCCACAGGCTTGGGCCCACACTCAGTTCTAATTTAAAGCCTATCCCTCCGACTACTCCATGCCTATAATACGAGTCGTATGTATATGTGTTTGTATCAGAAACCTTTGGAGCACTGCTTCCGAGCTTTGGGCCTCCCTCTATCCCATGGTCCAACACTTGCTCCCCACGCCCTTTCCAGGAGCACTGTTTCAGTGGTACAATGTTTTCTGCTGCACCGCTGCCCCCCGAGGAACAGCCATGCATTTCTCATTTAGAGAACTTTTTTGGAAATTAGGGCAAGAAAGGATGACCATTTGTACGAGAAAAAATGAAAGAATGTAGGCTACTTAGGGAAACATTAGACACTGCATTAGCTAAAGAAAGTGAGAGCACAAAGTCTATGTTACCAAGATTAGTGACAATATGACTTATGTTTTACTAAATTTAAGTTATGTTTGTTAATCTAAAAAATGAAAGATCTATTTCGTTTTGAATGCGATTATACAAACCCTTTGTAATTACAAGCAACAAAAGTGGAGCAATCGCTTGTGAGTAGAGAAGCTGGTGCATCGTACCGACTGCGTACGACTCTCTTTAGGCTTCAACTTCAAGTGCAAAGGCACAAGAATTTGTCCAGAATAAATGCAGATGTGAGCAAAAGCAGGTGAAATTCAAGTCAAGACAGTTCAACTAGGAATTACTAACTGAGGATTAGGAAGTGATGTGTTCTGCAAGTTATGGTCTTCTATTATGCGATATTGATCTATGTTATGTTATGTTCTATTCTGTTAATTTTATGGGATGTTGGATGTTGGATGTTGCTTAAATCCTATGATTCGAGTAATGCAACCAGCTATTGAGTACATCTTGCCCCACATTTTGCTTGGTTGTTGTAATGAATGTGAAGCCACCTCTTTCTTCGGTTTGAACCACTAACATCTAGAAATTCAACAGTCTCCAACTAATCAAGTTCGAGCTGGGTGGGCCCACTATGGGTAAAATTGTCCAGAAGTGAATTCTTTTCATTTATAATACTCGAGCCCGAGATCCTAAGGAGGTGAGATAGCTTATCATTATAAGAAATGCACTTTAGTGAAGTCACCTCTTTCAGTGCAAATGAATATGAAACTACCTTTCCTAGTTTTACATCTTCGTTTGCCACTTTATCTCTACTTCACTTGTCATTTCTTTGAACATAATGGTGGCTACATATGTAAGATTGCAACCATTCTCGAAACCATATACACCGATGGATTTAGGGAGAGCGATCGCCCCTGAAATCGGGAAAACATGTAAAGGTTTATATAATTTTTAATAATTTAATCTATTTTTTTAATGAATTTCATCATATTTCACCATCAAAATCTGTCATTGGTTTATATTGAGTTTTGGTCCTGGCTGGAATTTATGGATCCGTACCATATGCAGTTTACAAAATCTTGAGTAGATTCAGCACAATTTGAAAACTCATACATGCCATGTACATGGACAAAATGTCCATATCTTTTAATCATTTATACATAGTTTACAACCAAACTGTCCAAACAAAGCACATTCTCTTCCTAAAATCAAACTAGCAATGCAAACAACCCTTAAGTTGACTTCTTGTTTCTTTGTTTTATTTCTTCTTCAGTCCACATATCTTCAGTTTCACGGATCTCATTTCCAAATCAGATGATGAAACTGTTCTCTTGCACTCTTGGTCTGCAATTTCCACTAGATCGAATATGTTGGAGGAGCGACCCACTTAAAATAGCCAGACCCTCTATTTGAAAGAAAGCCTTTGCAACCAATTATCTCCTTTGTGCAATTTTATCATTTATACAAGTCAAACCTAAGATTTTACTGAGTAGAAGAGACAAATGGACCACCTTGCCACCTTCCATTTTCTTACCCCATGAGTAAAGTAAATTTACTTCTAGGGTTACACCAAAAAGGTTCACCTTTTTCCTATTATAGGTTTTGATGTCTGTAGCTCAAGACATAGAAGCTTGATGCAAAAATGTTAAATTCTAGGAAAGATGGTTTGGTATAATTGATATTACTCTCATCATGTGACCTAATTAAGGTCCTTAATTCAATCTTATTAGTGGCATTTCGCATGTCCCTTTTATTTTCTCTTCCTTCTACCCCTTTTAGTATGACTCCTTTGTACACCGGGAATTGGTAGGCTCTCTGACTTTTTCTCTCATGGATTTTTCTAGAAAAGCCTTGTGATATACAGATGGATCATCTACTAACATGCTCCTGGTTAGGTGATCTGCTTTACTGGAAATTTTCCTGAAATTACTTGGCTTGACTTTAATTTGAATCTGATTACCCTTCGAAGCCTCTGATTTGAGACAGCTGGGAAGGACATGTGCTTCCTCTGTGATAATGGGGCAACTAGTTCTTTTAAAAGGTGACTTGATATTAGCCTCATACATAAATGGTTATATAATTATAACTAGTCATCCATTCCTATTTTAAGCAAACAAATGATATTTTAGTTTTACTTTTGAGTTTCCTTAAATACACTTCAGGTATTTTGTCTCCGCTACTGTATGTCAAAGAGACAGTTTCGTAATTTCTGAGTCATTCCTCTGATTTCAACGTCCCTCTCCCATCAGTTTTAGGAGAGGGAATTGAGAGAGGAATTAGGCTGTCAAAGAGAGAAACCGACTCTTCACTTCTCAGTGATTGCGGCTCATACATCTAATTCTTTCTCAACCATCCTTAATAGCCCTACTCTTTAATAGATCGTTCCATCCGAAATCTAGATTAGATAAACGTAAAACCACTCAACCTTTAAATAATAACATGCCATATTAGACTAATGCATTTAATTTCTTATTGGAATGATTCTAACTCTTGCTGAAAGGAATATCTACCGTGCTTTTGTAGTAATTGGGTGAAACTAACACTACAATTTAGCTCAAGTGGGTTAATAAGACGTGCGTAGTTCCTGAATGATTGACGAGATTGTGGACAGGGATGGATCCTAAAGGTTCATCCAGTGGGATGAAACTCAACGGGAAGATATTGTGGCTTCAATATCTGCACTTAGAGGGCAAATCAAGCGTCTTCTTCCTTTGATTTTCTTTTCTCTTCAAAACTGTCCACTTCAAGTCTCAGTGGTTTGAAATGAGAGCTCCTGCGCTTGGAGTTGGAAGGCCTGCTTTGTGAGTTAGATAGAAGTTCAACATTAATTTGATGTTGAAAACTCTCAGCGTTCGGATCCTACTCGGTCCCATATAAGAAAATATGCTTCTGAAAATGATGTCGTAGTCACGGATCTTCATCGAGCTAAAATAATGGGAGAAAAGGGGAAAGGGTTTCTGTTGATAGTGAACCGTTACCACAAACAACGACTGTTTCGGTTGCTTGAGCGGGGCATGTTTCATCTATTGATCAAACATGTTATGTTACCATGATAATAAAAATCAGAGAGATCCCTCTTAACCAAGGAGCACGTGAAAAACTAATACGGGTTTGTTGAGACGTTAAGATCTCGGTTATACTCTTATAAATTGAGAAAACTCATGATGGGAGGCTTCTATCTCTTAGTGGGCCGACCTAACTCGAACTTGTATTAGTTAGGATCCACTGAGGTCTAGATTAAATTATGGAGAATACACGAAGTAATTGGGGCCGGACAGCACAAGTTCTGTTGAATGAGTACAACCTCATTGAAAAACTCTTAGATGGTTTTGCCTCACGATTACGTGGTGAGGTAAAATCGATCAGATTACCTTGATTAGTAATAATTATGATAATTGTTCGAGTGATTAACACTAATTTGCTCGTCAATCACATTTTGATTGGGATTTTCTCACGTCATGAAATGATATAGGGTCACCTAAGAATTTCTCAACCTCATTGTATACAAGCGTATGGCTAAGCAAAACAATCTCTACGATTAATGAGATCGGGAAAAATATCCTAATCTACTGGGGTCCAATATTTCATTAAGGTTATTCCAACTAAATGCCCCCAATATAACTATCTCTTGCAGGTGGGAAATTTAAGTGACTTCGGGTCTTCGGGGTTGTTGGGTCCTTAAATCTCCCAGATATCACTGAATGGAAGGAAGGTTGGGCAGGTGAGGATGTGTTCATTTTTGGAAATTAAAGAAAAATTGAACTAAAGCATTTAAAACCTCTGGTCAACATGACAGCCGCTGTCATCGTGTTCACATTATGATCTGTGTGAGAACGAGAATATTCGGGTGTCAAATCAGGCTTTTTTTTTTTTTTTTTTGTCGCCAGCCACGGTATCCAAGTAGGCCCCACCAGCGGTGAGATGGCATCTTTCAGCCAACCATACTTGACTAATCCGTTGGTCGCCCCGGGTCACACGCCTGGCAATGACGGGTGAGGCTCCCAAGAGGGGTGTCTGCGTACGTGAGGTCTCGAACTCGCAAATCAGGCTATTTGGACAATAAAACAATGGAAAATTGTGAAATTTGATGAATAGATGAGAGTAAAATACTAATTGCAGCTTTTTGTTGAGTAAACGGACACTGTTTTAGTGTTTGATCATTAAAAAATATAAATCCGATGGCAATAGTGAGACACCGAACTCCACGTCGGCATTTTCAATGGCAGTTTCATCACGGTCGGACTAACGTATTGGCAAAAATCTGAATGTTGGAATCTAAATGTTAGCAAGAAATAGGAACTGAATTATTGGTCAGGTATAATATTCGGGATCAAAACAATTGGTTACTCAAAATTTTATCAAACTTGCATGATTTGATACCTGCAACACTTGTGGTTAATGAATTTGGTTTTTTTTTTTTAGCCCCGGCTCGACTCTCACTGCTTTAATAAGCACCTTCATCTCGATCTGTCGATCGTGCACTGTATCGGGATTGGTGACATCGGTTACTTTCTTTCCTAGTACATAGGCATTGTTACAGTATCCGTTATGAACGTATCAGCTCTTAGAGTAAGTGCTCTTGTTGCTATATCCGTTGTTCTTGATCTTGGAGGAAGATCCGCAATATGGACACCGGTGTTAAGGACATGCCCAGCAAGCATAGGTTATGGCTCGTGCAAAACCAACAATGATATGTAGAGGTAATATAGCCAATGGATGGTCTGAAAGAGCTTAAGATATTTTATCTAGCAACAGGAGAAAAGAAGAAATGAAGAAAGTCTGATGCGTAACAGATATATTATGTGACAGTGCTAACATGATGTCATAAATAAATAAAATTCAATTATTTTTAAAATCATCTTTTTTTAAAAGATTTTATAAAAGAAATCATAAAATTGTCAATCTTATTCTTTTTTACACAACATAGGTACTATTACGTGATACATTCATTAAACGTAAAACTCTCTCAAGGAAAGGACCTTAAAGATTTGTTCTAGAGGAATCGGAGTAAACTAACCCTTAAGTGGATTGGATGTGCGTACTGTTAAATCAATACTGATCATATAAGAGGACCATTATGGGTTTATAAAATAATTGAATATCACAACTTAATAGTTTAGGCTTTTTAGTAGAAATAAGCCTATGAATCTTATAGTCTCGTTATCAATAATATAACATATGAGCGCCTAACCACACGGTAATTACTGACGTAAGCCCAGAATCATATCCGGCAATCTTCTCTCGGCCCAATCGTCGACTTTGCCAATAGTGTACTCACTACATCACACAATTTAACATAGTATTAAAGCTGTGTTAAGCCCTTTAAGAAATTACTGGTGAAAGAGGTGTTAAATCTCACATCGGTCATGTACGAGGACCATTTTTTGTTTATAAGATAATAGAATACCACCACTTAATAGCTTAATTTTTTTGGTGAAAACGGGTCTAGAAATCTTGTTGACCCATTATCAATAATATAATATACGAGCATTTTATCACACGACAATAACTAACATAAGCCCAAATTTGTCTACAGCAGTCTTCTCCCTGCCTAGTCGTCGACTTTGCAAACAGTCTGCTCACCATACCACAATATTCAACAGGTGCGACTAGTGTAAAGATCCACGAGGTCGAATGTTCGAATTTCCCCTAAGCGCATAGCCCTTTGTGAGGCTATTCACATGTACTTTGTACATAAACTGATCTAAATCTATGAGTTTATGGAATATCCATGAGTACGAGGAGAATAAACTTATTGTTATTTAAAAAAATTAAATTATATTATATTAGGCCTTAATATTAATAGGGAAAAAATGCCCGGGATTTAAAGGACCGCCATATGAGAGAGAGGACTGCGTCGGGGCTCCTTCTCAGTAAGTTCAAAGTTGGAGGAGTGCATCATAAGGGATCAAAAGTTAGGGGGAGGAGCGGGAGGGACAGCCGACGGTCATGTTTCCCCACGTCAGCCAAGATAAGGCCCCCCGCCTCGTACTTCGCAACACACGGGATGGGCTTTATTGCCCGCCACCTCATCCTCAACTTTATTAAAGTACAACCGAAATGAATTAAATACAGTTTGTTTAATGTCTCTTTCTCTGCATGTTATGTTACATTTGCATCTTATATAAAAAATTTTACATCTTGAAAAAACATCCATTAAGGATCAGATCTGAGATGATGATAAATCAGTAGGATTTATTAAATTTTTAAATAATAATTATATAAATTAAAATAAATAGATATTTTCATATAGTCCGACACTCTTTTAATTAGTTAAGATCTTTGCTTTTGTAAGAAGATTTATAGCTAAAAAAATTTAGATGGTTATAACTCACAATGAAACTATTCAATTAATTTAATTAATAATAATTATGAGAATTGTTGGAGTGATTAATACTAATTTACCTATCTGTTATATGTTATTTGGTTTTTTTCACACCATGTGGTGAGGTAAGATCACCAAAGAGTTTCTCGTTGTCACGAGTCAATGAGAATTAGCCACATCAGTATATTTATTTGAGAGAATTTATGTGATAAAATATAAATCTAAATTTTTTAAAATAAAAAAACCAATAAGAAAAATAAATCCGTAAAAACCTAAGAAACTCTAAAAGATTTTGATGTCAATTAGAGAGAAGGAGAAATAATGTCAAACATTATATAATATGAGTTTTTTATTTCTTAGGATTTTAAAGTGTTTTTAGGACTTTCTCGATGTACAGAAGAGACGCACGCATAAAAATGGTAGAATAAAGAGTGGATAAAAAAGAAAACACGAAAAGACCCACAAATGAAATGAAACTTAGGACCTCTAGATCACAAGATAAGAATAGTATGAACTATACTAAATTTTCTTCCTTTATTTTTAGAATTTTTAAAGGTTTATATACAATTTTTAATTAAAATATAAATTTGTATTTTATTGGCTAAATTTCCTCTTATAATTACATTAATATGACTAATTCTTATCGGATTATGACACGACGTAACAGTTACTAACTTATAAGACTTTCTCAATTAGATAAGTCAAAATACATTAAATTTATAAATATTATAACAAATGCATAGAAAAGACTATCATCTTATCGATATAAAACCATATTTATTTATATCAAGAAGCCCTTCCAAATCCACCTACACCACCACCATTTCATAACCTCCATAGAAAACCAATAAACTCTCCATCCTTCCTTCTCTCTCTCTATCTCTCTCTCTCTGCAACATAGCTGCGTGCCTCTTCATTACAAGTTCTCCGTTTCCTGTGTCCCCGCTTCATCTGTCCTTCAAACCCTAAGCTGCATCCCAGGTTTTGTCAGCGACCTGCGGGCGACAGATCGGTTGTGTCTTGGAGGAGCTCTGCTCTGCTCTGTTCTTCACGGTGTACATGCTTCTCTGACCCCGCAGTAATGGACATCTTGTACGAGGAGGTGAGTTATGCCGGAAGCCAAACCACCTCCTCCTCCTCCTCCTCCTTTCTTCTACTTCTTCTTCTTGATTGTCTTCTGCTGAATGTCACGCTGTGTGGGAACAGGAGTACATAGAGAACTCGAGGGGAGTCAAGCTCTTCACTTGCAGGTGGCTGCCTCCTCCTCCTTCTTCTTCCTCCTCGTCCTCCTCTTCTCCTCCAAGTCCAAAGGCTCTTGTCTTCATCTGCCACGGTGAGTACGGTAGAGAGCATTCAATTGGATTCACAGCTCTCTATCTCTCTCTCTCTACTACCTGTCTCTGTTTCTGTTCCTCTTGATGTGAAATTGGGTAGGTGAGGGATCTCATTAATTCTTGGTCTTTGGGCACTTTCTATTAAATTTTCATGGCAGGCTATGGCATGGAGTGCAGTGGCTTCATGAGAGGTAAATAATCCATCTCTCCCCCTCTCTGAAATATTCAATGTCTCAATTCGTAATGAACGTTAAAAACTATTAAATATTTAATACAATTTATAAGATAAATTATAAATACTATATTAATCTAGTAATTTTGCGACATACATTGCTTGGTATGCTCGCGGTTGCAATTCTCTCCTCTTCCTCCGCTCACCATTCTCTTTTACCATTTCCTTCTTATTTGCTCCACCGAGCTTCTTCCTTACCTCAAAATTCACATGTTTTGTCGTCCGTTACGTTGTCTCCATTGTTTCCATCATTGAGATCCATTGATTTCATTAGAACACTTCTTTGTTCTTATTTTTATTTTGCTGGTTTTGGATTTTTTTTTCTCTCTCTCTCCTGATTACGATAGAAATTTATGTCTAAAATGGGGTTGGGTGGAATTATTGAATAGTTGGGAGGAGAGGGAATTAATAATTGTTTGCCAAAAATCGATGGTTCTCTCACTGCATCAACTGCATCTGATTGTATCATTGAAAAGTGCTACACCCAATCTGGACCACCCCATGTCCAATGATCATTTGATAGGAAACTATATGTGTGTATATATATGTATATATATGCAATATAGAGTGGTGATAAATGCCCCTATTTAATAATTTATATATTTTATCGATGGAAGTTTAAGTCATGCCATCATATTTGGTCGAGAAGGGTTTGGCATAATTTTTTTATGGTCAAGATGTTTAGTATAGTTTACTCAAATTTCTTTGGGCAATGAGGGACACTCACGAGTTTAAGTACAAAAATAAGAAATAAAGAGAAATAAGTGAACACATAACTCTCGTGGTGACGGACGGACGGACGGACTCACAACCTCTTAGTTGATAGACAAAATCTTGTACTGCTGCAATAAGATCTCTCCCTTAGCTTAGTTCTCTTTCTAGGTTTATATATGTCTTCTTCTTCGTATACCGAAAAAATCAAGGACTTTCCACCAGCATAAGCTGATTCAAGTGGTTCGGTACTCGATCCACTTAAATAAAGGTATCGGATTCGATATTTTGTGAAAGGAGAAAATTATTGTTGGGAGAGTTTTACCCTTTATAAACGGATCGATCCGACTCAGACTGGATTAGCAAGAGCAGCATGAGGTTGAACGGGTAATCATCCAAAATTGGGTGAACACATAATTGTGTACACAAGGTATAACTTCTTTCTCTAATGTGTTAGACAAAACATTATTATGAACGTAAGTAATAAATGCCCAAATTATGTGGAGACAAATGCATCGTGTTAGTCTAGCATGTTGGCCCGTGTGCTCTAAAGCCAGTTGATAATTATTTTTCTACTTACTTAACAGAAGTGTGGAACGACATCCGTGGACGTTCAATCATTTGAATGATCGATGCTGTGGGTGGGCCAAACTCACCTGCACATCAAAAGATTTGATTTCAGACGTGGATGTCAGAAGTGGTTTGACTTTTTAAGCACGATTTATTAAAGTTGGTTCCAAATTAAACTGCCCTGTCCCCTGAAAACTGTTTTCTTTTTCTTTTTCTAGGTGGCAAGGTGGTTGAGTCGCGAATATAAGTTGGTGAAGTAGTATAACAATCTTTTCTTTTAAATAATATTCCATATTTAAATCTTGTTAATAAAGAAAATTCACATTATGTGAGTTTTATTTCTTCAGTGAATTGACCCAACTCGAATCTGGCATAATCAGGATTCACTAGATTTTTGAATACCTAATTATATATATATATATATAAAGGTTGTCCAGTGAGTTTGGAAGTGGGAGGAGGGATAAGATAATAAAAGGACGTGAGAAAATCTCACTGGAATAATTCAATTTGAGAATCTGTTGGTCTTAGATTGATGACGACGCTACTATACTAAAAATTTTAATTTTTTGAAAATTTCAATTTGGTTAGGCTAGCAGCTTGCTGACTCCTACTCCTGCCAAGATGACCCGTTGGATGATTTGTTGGGGCTGCGACATCCATGGGGGTCCACTCATTGATACTCACAATTTCACATCTAGGAAGCACTGTCACAAAGCTTTTCATTTTTGGGGTTTGACACAAGAGGTCCATCGGTACCGACTCGATGATGAAAAATGGACGCTGTAGATCGAGGGCTCCTTATACTGATCATCATCGATTCCTTGGTAACACAAATTTCTCCTATATACCGTTGTCGAGTTGAAAGTTGCGTCTGCGCAAGGGAGATGTCATGTGCAAGCTGGCTTGCTCGGTTGCTTGAACGGATGTTTTTGGTTGACGGTGAGGATTTAGCTTGATGCGGCAATTTCCTGCCGCTAATGCCTATTTAAAGCTTTGGGTCAATCTGTGTACATGTGTCGAGCAAATCTCGCATGTAACGCTATTGTCCCACGGCAATACTTATACGATAATATTAATAAACCAAATTCATCTATTTTTAAGATTTTTTTATAAAACTTGAAAATAATAAAATAGTCCTAAAAATTGATGAATTTGATTTATTATGTTCACAACGAAAATATTGTCATGACACTGTTGCATCCTAACTTTCTCATATATGATGACTAGACGCAGACCCGTGTTACGCACGGAATTGTTTAATATACAGTTGGTTATTAAATTATATTTCTTATTGTAGATTTTGTCATTTGCATTAATTTTTATAACACTTTTAATTTTTAATATAATTTATCATGAATAAAAATAAAATATGTAATTGGGAAAACATTACAAATTAATGGTAGTTATACTCTCCGTAATAATGTTCTAGTATTTTTTTTTATAAAATATACCCGACGTACCATCTAGACCCAGTGCTTTCAATGATTTCATTTCCTTAACAATGTTTTCTATCTCTCTTTCCTTTCATCACCAGTTGTTATAGGTAGAAGAGGCTGAATTTAGGTCATAAGGTATAGTAGGATTATTTGAGCTAAATATCCTCCTAAAGTTTCTTAGAGAATGTTCTCCTATTTCATCCTGATTGTAAATCCAATTGTTGCTTTCATCTTTTATTGCATTTACCGCACTTTGTGTCCTTCTAATTACCGTTGATGGGTGGAAGATTTTAACCATCTCTAAGCCATAATTTCCTTGATTTGTGTTTCCCAACTACTTTCTATAACTTTATAACATGTTGAGTCACGAGACCAAGCTGCTTCGAATCGAAAAGCTCGAGGCTTATTCTTTGATTCTAACCTTAATTTCATTAAAATAGGATTATGGTCAGATTTAACTGCTGGTAAATAGAAGAGTCATGCTTTTGGAAATGTTATTCTCCGGATATCATTAGCTAACACTCTGTCTAGTCTCTAACTTGTGCCTTTTGAACCTAACCTTTTATTCCTCAATGTAAATTTATTACCACAAAACCCTATGTCTATGCATCTTTTCTCATTTAACAACTTTTCTAAATAATTTCTGCTTGAAGATGCTACAGATTTTTCTCCCTGTTTTTCATCCGAATTTAAAAATTCATTTATATTACCTATAATTTTCACGTGGTAACCCATGATTTGTGAGAAAAATAAAATATATAAATTAAAAAATACTGAACTGTAGGGTCGAGAGGTTAGTGAGAAGTTCTCTAGTGCATTAGATGTTATGGGTGAGGATGGGTAGGGTCAAGTGATTTTTTATACAAATTATCGGACCTTGAAATTTTAGGGTTTTTTTTAAGTGTAAGAAAATCATACCAAGAATTATTTAGAGATTAACGGTCTCGAATTTAGTTTTTTTGGTGATTTTTTGAGTCTCAATTTTTAGTTTAATAATAAACTGAAGATAAAAGTGATAAAATAAAACTTATTATAATAAATAAAAAGCACTGATAATAAAAATATGAATTAATATTCAAATTTAAAAAGCATCAAAAGTATTATTTGTATTGTCAAAGTCCTACGATAAGATAAAATTATCAAATATTATACTTTTGCTTAATTTCAGGCCAATCTAGGGCTCATTGGATTTTCCAGGTCTAGATTCGAATTTTTTTACATAATTTTTCCAACATCAAAAATCACCTTAAATTTAAACTGAACACTAAGAATTCTATTATATTGATTCAGTTTGAGTTTGTTTTTCAGTTTACTGATTTTTTTACTTACATCAATTTTACATATACCGCGTGATAATAATGATATAAATAATAATTTGACATATAATTAATGACTATTCAATTATAATTTTTAAATCCTAAAAAATTCTCAATGAGATAAATATATCACATTAAAATAAGGTTGTCGGAGGACATGTGGACTCCAATGACCTTGCCAAGTGGCCACCATCCCCTAAACAAGGTCATTAGAGATCGCAGGGTGCAACCATTACCTCATAAATCTCACTGTTTCACTTTCGTGAGTTTCTTTTTCGCGTAATTTTTCACATAATGGAAATAAAAGTTTGTCTTAAAATTGATAAAAATGTACAAATTGGCGTACCTAATTAGGTCTTAAAATTGATAAAATGGGCAATGTTGGTGCATTTAACCCCCATAGATTTACATGTAGATTAGCTTTGCCAACGAGTTGGTAAGAACTATGAGGACATGGTACTGCAGAGTGCGGGACAAGGCTGGCTAAGGCGGGGTATGCTGTGTTCGGGATCGACTACGAAGGGCACGGGCGTTCGATGGGGGCTCGTTGCTACATCAAGAAGTTCGAGAACATCATCAACGACTGCGACGATTTCTTCAAGTCCATCTGCGGTACTTACTCTGTCCTTCCGATATCGTTCGTTCCTCGATTGTTCAGCACGAAAAATCGTGTGTTAAGCCGGTCACTGACGGATGCTCGATGGAATTTGGTAGCTCGAGGAGAGTACAGAGGCAGGAGCAGGTTCCTGTACGGGGAGTCCATGGGAGGCGCGGTTGCTTTGCTCCTTCACAAGAAGGACCCAACTTTCTGGACCGGCGCCGTCCTCGTCGCACCGATGTGCAAGGTAAGATCCGATCGACCGATAGAGCGTTCCGGTATGTAGAGCACGATCGTCCGTCAGTTCTCCCGGGCTAGAGCACGCTCAACTCGAATCATTATACTAATTTTTGGGTTTCATTATAATTAATTAAAGAGAAAAGGATATCGAGGGTCGGTCTCGTATGCTTGTTTGTTAGTTTCTTAAAAGGGAGTCGTACGACAGGTTTTGAAGTAACAAATCGAGTCTTATACATTACCTGCCGTTACAAACGTTAGTCTATTCCGTTGCCTGTCGTTAATTAAAGCAAACGTGACATTAATAATTCCATCAGTTTAATCTGAAGTGTCGATTTTTAATGCTGCCTTACGTGTATTTAATACTATGTTTTAGTTTTACTTTAAATAGATAAAATTACTGATTACCCCTTACTATTCATCAAATTTTCAAGTTATATCATTTAGTATTCAAGCCCAAATACACCCCAATCCAAACTGGAATGCACAGTTTTGGCATCGAAGGGCTCTTCATGTGTCGAAGAGCTCACAGTCAAGTTTAAATGTTATAATTTGAAAATTTGATGAATAGTGCGGGGTAAAAAAACTATTTTCATCTATTCGGAAATAAAAAATAATATTAAGTGGACGTGAGATAAAAAATATGTACATGTGAAGGGTAAATTTGACAAGCCATATTAGGCTTATGGAATTATTGCCACTTCAGCTTTAAATTAACTGTAGGTGACGGAATAGACTAACATTTGTAATGGCGAGGTAACAAATATGACTTGATTTACCACTTTGAAATCTGCATAATTCACTTATTAGTAATGGAAATATGTAGGATTTTCAGTCTATTTCTCTTGTTAATTAAATATGCAATATGTACGGATTTGCGCTTTAGAATTTTTTTTATTCGGGTCTTCGGTTTAATCGTTTTCTTGGTGATGAAACGGGTCAGATATCAGAGAAGGTGAAACCGCACCCCGTGGTGGTGAACCTGCTGACGAGGGTGGAGGAGATCATTCCCAAATGGAAGATTGTGCCCACAAAGGATGTGATCGATTCCGCTTTCAAGGACCCCGTCAAAAGGGAGCAGGTGAATGTTGATTTTGGTGTCCTTTCAATCTCGACGATGGTACATTCATTGAATCCGGGACTCAAATCGGATTGTTTTAAATCGATTCGTGCAGGTGAGGAACAACAAACTGATATACCAGGACAAGCCCAGGCTGAAAACAGCACTGGAGATGCTAAGGGTTAGCATGAAGCTCGAAGGCACCCTGCACGAGGTGAGGACTTTCATCTTCTTTCTCTTCGCTGTTTGTTCGTTTTACGAGATAATCGGGTTCCTGAGGATGGGTTCGGACGGTGCTCGAGAATATGATATTTGGATCTCTTATGGTAAAAGCAGTATAAATTCTCATCACGGGTCACGTAACAGTTGTAACGGTTTCGGATTATCACAAAGTTATATATTGGTATCATGGATATCGCAGTCAAATATTCTTTTATATATACGGAGAAGAGAGACACTTGTTAGGCTTTACGAACATGGACGTTCTCCTAACTTCTTTTTTTTTTGGACATTTTTGTAGGTGAGAAACATTTAATTGTGCATAATAATATGAATGATGGTGTAAACTTGAAAAAAAAAGCGTTCACGAGTGACGTTATTTAGCCCATTATGACCATTACTAATGCAGTTACGGTCACGATTTGCTGTGGTTTTCGTTTTGACTGCGATATTAGACCTCCGGTACCGTTATATGATGGCCGGTATAGTTGTAACGGACCGATTTTTAAATCCTTTAAATTTCAAGATGAATTTTGTTTATTGATAAACTCGAATACGGATTCTTGCTTAAAGAAAAGAGACACGTTACCACCTCGACAAATTCACTTTCATGTATAATTTTTTATTTATGACTTGATAGTCATTACAGAGGAAGTGTCATGGATCTATTACCTTCTTCTGTAGGTAAACCTGCCGTTCTTCGTGCTGCACGGGGAAGCAGACGTGGTGACGGACCCTGAGGTGAGCAAGGCACTGTACGAGCAAGCCAGCAGCCAGGACAAGACCATAAGACTGTACCCAGGAATGTGGCACGGCCTCACATCCGGTGAGCCCGACGACAACATCGAGATCGTCTTCGCCGACATCATCACCTGGCTCGAAAGGCACAGCAAGAAGGAGATAGTCCACGATTGCGTCGTAAGCATCCAGTCCCCGTCCGTCTCATACCTGAGCAGTAACGGCATCGAGAGCGTGGCCGCCTCCGCCATGATGGGCCAACCAAAGAGGACCCCAGGGAGGCAGTCTGGCGGCAGAAGCTACCTGTGCGGATTGAAAGGCCGCCGGCTGTTCCAGCACTCGGCGATGTAGCCCGGGCTGCCTGAACGGTCTGTGGTTTGTCCCGATCGCTGCTCTCGACATTGCCGGTGGTGCCAACAGCCTGTGATCGATCATCACCGTAGATTTTCTGTGTAGTATAGGAGGATGACCAGGGATTGGGGTGGTTGAATTAAGATTTTTTGCACGTGGTTGTAGATCGCAATAAGATTTCTAGTCACTGGTGAGGTAAACGTGATTGCAGATCCCACACGGTTCAAGCCGGTGTAATCAACGAAAGCGATGTTGGATGTGAGCTGAACAACTTAAATAGCATTCTCTTGAGTTATTACCATCATTGCTAGTTACCAAGTAATTCAAATCGATAAAGTAATCTTATAGAGTACATGTCTACATCAAGTTCTTGATAATGGGGGGAGAGAGAGGATAGACTTTCCCATTAAATCCTGCACTAATGCCACATTTGATTCAATGGTACTAATCATACGTTTGATTTTCTAAAAAGGAATTGATAGAAAATAATATTAAAAAAAGAAGAGATCGATAAATCTGCTTCTCAGTGCTTGTCCGACAAGCACAGTGATCAGCTGTCAGGTGACAACTAGCCACCGGCAAGCCCGTAGCCAGTGTAGCGGGCATCGAGCCCCCACTGTTTAGTCTCATCCGGCAGAGAGAATATTTTTTTTAATCTCCTCTCAACAAATGAAGTGAAGCAGCAGTGAAGACACGGGGTGGAACGCGAAGGTTTGGGGAGGCACGTGACAGCACTAGAAGGGAGACGAGGTGGCACGGGAAGACTTGGGGAGGTTTGGCAGCGATGGAAGAGGTTGATGCAGTGATTGAGACGGGTGGTAATTAGATTGCACAAAACGAAAATTTGTTGAATGGTCAAGGGTAAACATGTAATTGCACACCCTATTTTTGATCCAAAATACTGTTCCATATGGTGGGGGTGAGACATCACTGTTATGTGCTTATGGAGGATGGATCTGCCATAATACATCGCATCGAGCACATTACAGCCAAACAAATTTCGGAATTCTTACTTCTCTAGGCAATCACTTCCCGAACTCAAAAAAATTATGAAATATTAAACAAATTTCACTTGATTTTATTTATTCATTTTATTAAATTCTTTTATTTCGTCATCTTGAGCTCATTACTTTACTTTTTCTTTTAAGTTTCATCCTTCTTGGATGAATTTTTCGGAGTCCCTTTACGAAATCACGGGGCTCTTCAAATCTCTGTTGGCTTTGAGATATTATCTTAGCCATCCATAAGTTGTCTGGTCATTTACGATGGTTTCAGGCTTCTTAAATCTTGTGAATCGTTTCAATGCTAACCGGAGGCCGTATCGATATGGAACTCGAATTTTGACAGAGAGCCGAGCTTGAGCTTGCCCTTGCCACCTTATCGCACTCCTATCCAGATGAAAAGGATCAGCAGCAAGAAAACTTTCAGCTTGGAAGGAGAGAACAGGAGAGCGGGTATGGGCTCATTTACATACCAGCACAGCTTCCACCGCTGGAAATCAGCTCGCGGACCGGAACACAGCTTGCCTTGTGGTAAATTAGCACGTGCATGAAGAGGAACCGGCAAAGCAAATCCAATCGAAGTCCCGTTCAAGACTTACACGTGCATTATTCCTTAAAATGTTAAGACTATATACATATCAACAGGGATGGATTCAAAAACTTGGTTTAAGGGGAGCGAAATTTCATGAGATACCAGCATAACGAGTTTAGAGGGGTGAAACTCCATAAAATACTAATATAACGAGTTCAATGGGGTAAAATGTAATAGTTTAATTAAAAAAAGGATAAAATCAGGTGAAATATGCATAATATATAAAAGATTTTTCCCACTTTAGAGGCGGCGATCGCCCCCGAACCCCTCCCCCAAATCCATCCCTATATGTCAAGATTTAATAGAAATTTATATAACGAATTTATTATGTATTATTATTGTTATTATTATATATCGAACATTCGTTGAGGGCATTTCGATTATTTCGTTCCTGTTCCGCACTGGAATCGGCCATTCCTTGGGTCACAGAGGGGAATACAGTTCCTCCTCCATTCAACGTGGGATTCAGAATGGTATTTTGAATATCAAAACGACGAATCAAATGCAGAATAGTTATTCCGATCTGGAATGACGTATTACTACTCTGTCCAACTAAGCATAGCATTAGTAGGGATGGCAATAGGGCTGGGTAGGGTGAGTATTTGGAGACTCGCACTCACCCCAAACATTTTATGGGTCGGATGGGTCGTGCTCTGCCCCCTGCGAGTCAGGCAAGGTTTGACCCGTTTACATAAAAAAATAACTATTATGTAAAATAATTTAAAATATTATATAAATATTCATATTTATATTACTATAGTTAAATAAATTTAAATAAAATAAGAATTTATATAATTTTAATAAAATAGAGCGATTGTTACTCAATTTACTAAGATAGATTATCTATAAATTAACTAATGTTAATTTTAAAATATATAATTATATAATATAATATTGCAATATAAGCCGGTTGAGCTGGGACATGCCTGGGTACAAATCCAGACCTGCCCTGACTTGTACCCGGCCGGGTTTGACCTGCCCCGAATTGGGATGGGTCCCAGTTGAGATGCCATCCCTCAGCATTGGTCTCGCCGGCTGTAGCTTTCCGACTCCGTCATTGTTGTAGGCTCCATAATTGTTAATCATGACCGGGTTGGATCTCTCCCCTGCATTTTTGCCCTTTTAAAGTTTGCAACACAATTTCAAGTACGACCCCTCCGGTTTCCATTTGTATCAATCTTCCTGTTGAAAAGACGAAAGCATCCAACCTCTTAGCCTCTCCAAATTCAAAGAAATTTTTAGAAAAATCCCAATTTATAAATTCAACATGAGATCTCGTTTAGAAAAAAAATGGTATTGAGTTATCTCAGTATTATTTATTTACCACGATTGACTAGAGTAATATACAATCAAAATGAATGATTTAACTGAGGAAGAGGGTTCGGTACAGTTGATATCGTTCTGGTCCTGTGACATTGAGGTCCTGTGTTCGATCGCACCAATAAAACTTCCTATACCCCCTTTACCCACTTTTCCTTCTACCCTCCTAGGCCTACGTGCCTCCTTGTACATAAAAAAAAAAAAGAATGATTTAACTAAAATGAATTGATTGGGATGATGTGATACATTTTCTATTAAGTACGATATAGGGAGAGAATTCACTTTGAAAAAGGTTTACCCCTTGGTTGGCCCTCCCAGTATGAACTAAATTAATTAGAACCCATTGGACTTTTAAATACTAGTAATTGAGATTAAAAAATATAATGATTTAAGCAAAAAGTTGATTATAACCCCCCATATATCCCTACTTCAATAAGCTATGATCGTGGACGAGAAGTTTGTCATTTTTTTCACCTTTTTTTTTAATTTTTAATTACAAAAGATTACACGTTTTATGATTGACAGTAATATTCGAGCATCAACCAATTCATGAAATAATAAAATAATAGCGGAAGGAAACGGAGAAAAATAGGATTATTATGCTAATATACATCGTGTCTTCCTACTTTCATAAGTTGAGAATTCTCAATATTTTCACTATTAATAGAGTAGAAGACGAGTACAAAGCCCGGAACGCAATGTTAGTATCTAACTGCTATCTGAAATGTAATAAAATAATCTCGATAACCAAAATTAGAGAATGAATAATGCAAAATAAATTTTTCTTTTCTTTCTTTGGGCACAAAATTGTGTTAGAAAGACATTACCTTAGAGATGGAGAAGAATAAAGAATATAGATGAATGAAATAATCAAATTAAAAAACTGTTACTGATTGTCGAGACCTGTGGCGATCACAGTTTTCTTAAGACTCATTTGTTCCCTCTTGATTGTGTTGAGAAAGCGTGGACTTCAGTCTCCCAGGATACGATGACTTTTGAGCTCAAGACTACAAAAATCCCAAACTGGAGGGCGAATTGAACCAAAGTTGGAAAACCACAGAGAAAATGATGCAATGCAGAGAAAAGAGTGCTTGAGAGCTGTGGTGTGCTGGAATTTATGGAAGAATGTGCTATTTATAGTGTGCTGGAGGGCTAGTGACTTAAATGGTAAAGAACCAAAAAATTAAATGCCTGAACCGACCATAAACGCATGGACCGACCATTAAAAGGGTTGAACCAGAAATTAAGAGCCCTTAATTGCTCTGAATCGGTCATTAAAATAGCTAAACCAGGTATTAAGTGTCCTTATTATGGCCGGCTCTTAATGTCGTACCTTAATGCACATTTTATTTGGCCGATTAATACTATTAAATAGCCAATTGGAATCCCAAGAGACAGTAGGAATTATAGGCCAATTTATTGAAGGAAAATTTTAAAAAAATTACTGGAAATGGCAAAACCCAGCGATTTGCATCCCATGTGCAGGTGTGAGGACCTTGGGTAAGTCATGTCACATAGTTAAAAACGTTACTCACCATAAAAATACTTCATACTTATAAACGATTTAAAATTGCCTTCACTTATCGATGTGGGATTGAAATCCCATCATTACACCATGGGCTCTTGTGGACTTACTTGATCTCTTTATTAGCTTTTCTAAACCCAACCTACATTACACAAATTAAGTCCATGGACTAAGTCTAATCATAATTTCCTTCATTTCATGAGAATAATTTCTCATTTAATTTAATACTATTTTTCCAACACTAACTTGGGCTCACAACCATTTGCATCTAAACAAGATGCCAATCAACAACATGGAGGGAACCATTTGCATCTTCACAAACGCAGCATGGCAAAACAAAGCAGAAACCCTAGAAGTCCTATTGGCCCTCTCAAAAGCAAAGGAAGAAGGTTGGAGTCATTTAAAATTGTTCTCAGGTTCGCAAGTGCTGGTCAATGCCCTAAAAACCAAGGACTGTGTACCATGGGATATCAAAAACCAACATTGTGTTTGGATCCCTAGAGATCAGAATCTTGTTGCCCACAATCTTACTACTTTCTTGTTGCTTTAAGGGCAAAATGTGCCACCTCTTTTGATTTAAAACCTGTGTTTTGTAGGTGGGAGGGACCTCTGGTCTTTTGTTTGTGATGCTAGATGATCCCCACCTATTAGACTCTGAATTTCTATTGCTTTTTGATGAATTATAATTACTTAAAAGAAAAACTTGGGCCGACAACCACTGCTCTCACATACCTCTCATAAACCTCACACATCTCGACTTAATTCTCTTATGTACAATCAATCATACAAGACAATACATAAAATATATCTTTTTTTAGAGATATAACAACAAAACACAAATAAAAGAGAAATTCCCTATAAAATCCTGAGGAAACCTCCCAAAAGCACAATCGAGATGTTGGTCCCGTGGTATGAGTCACTCAGTTCCTCTTTATCTGAAGCATTATCTCTTGACTTTCTATACATCAGAATGACTCCCGTTTTCATTTCTGAGATCGATAAACCCATGACCTAGCAAAATTAAATTTTCTGGTAAGGTCTTGTACGCCTTGATAGAACCAAACTCAGGCACTGGAATTCTTTCAACTTCGCGTCCCTTAACAGTTCATGTTACATCTTGCCCATGATGCAAGTTTGAGCATTTATTAGTACTCATGTAAAATATATACCTGATTTATAAGAAATTGAACTCGTTTTCTCTTAAAAACTTAAACCGGTAAGTGGTGTTACTCAATTCTATTATAAACCAGACTCGCTCTCTTTATTGTCCAATGTGAGAATATTTCTCAACACTTACCCTCACATGGCTGTCACATGGTAGTATTTTCACAATTAACACATGTCCGTAAACATCTGTCATCCTCAATAACTAATCCCACGAGGCAGGTCTTCTCTTCTATCCCGGGGCTAACATGAATCAGAATTTTTCTTTGTACTCGATAAATAGACCAGGAGTCATGCATTTTTCTTCCGATTTTCGACTTGATGAGCCATGAGTTTCACACTAGGGTTTGGAGTGGTATGAGTTCACATGCAAACATATTCTAATACCATGTAAAATATTCACTTAAATCAAAAGAGTTTGAGTCCATCCTCACTTAAAAATCTAAACTGTTAGTTAGTGGAATTAAATTCTCTCATAAACTGGGCTTCAATCTCTTTATTATCCAATGTGGGATTATTTCTCAATAATTCATAATTGCAACAATTAATTTAGGTTCGAGTTGGGTTATCTTACTGAAGAATTAAACTCTTTCAATAATAAATTTGTTTATTCTTTTTTCAAGTAAAAAGAGGACAGTAATTTGGCAACCTAGCCATCTCACTACTTAATTTTTGAACTTTCGTACTTAATCGCGAATATATCAGACGAACTGAGCAGCTAATACTAATACTGACCCTATCAACAGAACACCACCAAAAGCCTATTATATTATAAGAAGTCAGTATCTGCCAAGGTGCAAACTCAAGAAGTTCTTCTAGCAATATTATTTAGAGTATGATTTAAACTTGTAATCTCGATCTCACCATTTAACTTAAACAGGAGACCTTACTATTTTTACCGTTTTTGAACAAGAGGTCTTGCTTAAGAGAGCAAAATCCGGATGGCTTGTTCATTATGAGCAAGGATTCAATTAATAAAGACGACAAGAAGTGGGATATATTTGTAATTTTAAGGCTTGTCTATTAATGTCATCGTGAAATTAGATGGCAGGACTATAGGTGTGCACAGGTATAGGGTAGACCAAGAATTGATAAGAACCTATCTTATTGTGTATGTTCCGAATAAATTTCAATGAAAATAGAGTAGGTTCTGTGTAGCGAATGAAGGAACCGGTTCATTTCACTTCCGGATAGCAAATGAAGGAACTGGTTCGTCTTATTCCAGCACACAGAGAACTCGGAACAGGAACTTGTTAATTTATTGGCATGGTCAATTTTAATCATTCATAACTTTTTCATTTGAATTTCAATTCACGAACAATTTAAACCATTGTAACTCGATGAACTTTCATTTGATATAATTATGCAGATTTGATAAATTTTTCATGTATAAAGTATCATTTTAACTTAAAATTAGTCTTAAATAATACTTAAAGATAACGTATATATACTTAAAATTACACATATTTTATTATAATAAAAAATTACACTAAATAATAATAATCATGAAAAAATATTGAAGTAATCCATATTTTAGAAGTAAAAAACAAATAATAAATATGTTCCAATAGAATATTCAGAACATTTAATATCTTATAGGTTTCAGGTAGAATCTGATTCTCATATTTAATAGGGTAGGGTCAGGATCTAAAAGTTAGGGACCAGTTTTATATAGAGTAAGTTCTGAATATTATAAATAAGTATAGGGTACCCGAACCCAAACATCCCTAGGTAGGACTGGGAATATTACTCACGGTGGGTATGTTTGGGGAGCTATTTGTCCAAAAGTAAAGTTGGGGGGTTGTTAATAATTTTCCTTAAAAGGAAAAACAAGGCCAAGGCTAATTTTGTGGGGTACAAGAGAAAATTCTGCGGAGCAGTTGTATGAGGTCAGAGAGGGGATCTCCCTCAAATTTTCAAATCTTATGACAAGTCACGTCAACTTCCCCTCATTTCCCAATCTACCCCTCACCACTCACTGTTGGCTGCCAGAAAAATTGATAGTTTCTTCCCTCTTGTCATTTGAGGTAAAAAAATTTTAATTAAATTGTAATAAATTAATATTAATTATTTAAATAATTATTATAATTATTAATGATGAAAATAATTTAACTGACATTGATATCATTATGAGATAACAGATAACATAAAAAATTTGTTTACCACTCATGATCAATTAGTCTTATAGATAAAAAGATATTTTTACTAATAGAATTTAATATTACTATAACTATTTATTCTAAAAAATTAAATTTATTATTTATTATTTAATACTTCGCTTCGTATGTAGATAACATTAGTTTTAAAAGTTAATTGCATTTAATTTCTCTCTACCCACATATAATTATATTAAAATTTCTTTCTTAATCCACGTGCAATGCACGTGAACTGTCCGATAAAAGCGAAAACTTGAAAAACCCACCTAACCAAAAAAAGAAAGATCGGAATAATGGGTTTTGAAATTCAAGGTGGCTTTTAAGGTAAAAAAACTCACCTGAAAAATTCCGCAGGGCCCAAAACAAATTCTAAAATTATATTAAGTTTATATTATATATAATAAATTGACCTATTATTAGATTTTATAATACAAATAATGTATTTGATATTTTTAAATTTAAATCTTAATTTATATTTTTATTTTTATTTTTTTAATACATTAAAATATTTATTATTAGAATTTCTTATTTATTATAATAAATTTTATTTTATTATTTTTATATTTAATTTATTGTTATATTAAAAATTGAGGCCCAAAAAACTGTCAGAAAAAATTGAATTCGAAGTGATCGGTTTTCATAATTCTCAAACAATTCTCGGTAAGACTTTTTAACTTAAAAAATCAATCTAAAAAAATCAGGGATAAATTTGGATAAAAGAGGCCTGACCCGCCCTTTTACACTCCTAATTGTGATGGAAAATCAAATCAAAGCAGGCGGGAGGAATAAATATTTAGTATATAGAGTTCGTTATATAAATTATTATTCAAATCTTAAAAGTGTAAAGCTGACTTTTAAAAACTGTAAAAATTTTACATGTGTCAAGATTTATTATATAATAAATTTGTTGTGTATTACATACTGAATATTTACTCTAAGCTAGAGGGGCAAGATTGTGACGGAGGCAAAAGATTAATGGAGAAAAAGGAAAATGTGTAAAAAGGAAAGAGGGAGAGAAAATGGAGTGAACAGCGACAGTGGAGAGGAGAGGAGCAAATATCAGCTGAGTGTTGCACAGTTACTCTGACCGTGTAAAACTCGTCAAGACGGTATCATCTTGACGAGTTTTTCTCTTTCATGACTTTTTTCTCATACCTTCAATCATTCTGACGATGGACACGTGGCACCATCTTAATGAGTTTACACGGTCAGAGTGGCTGTGTACTACTCAGCAAATATTTGCCGGGAGGGTGGAAGGGCAGAGCGAGACGTGACGTATCACTGACAAGCAGGGTACAACTGACAGAGAGCACAGTTATAGAGAGAGAGCAGAGAGAGAGAGAGTCATGGCAGGGCAGGGGAGGGAGGGGGTGGGGAGGAGCCGTCGCCATCAGAATCGTCCCCTTGGGCCGCGAAACCCGCGTCCCAGTTCCCCTCCACCACCTTCTCTCTATCTCTGCTTTTGTCTACAAAAAGCAGCTCATCCTTCAGGCTGGCTTACTCTTCCCTCCGGTTTTCATCGAGAGTTTCAGTCCGAGAAGATGAGCTCTGTAAGTTTCTCTCTCTTTCTCGATTTGTTTGCTGCTGTTCCTTGAATTCTGATTATATCCAGCGTCTGGATTGGTGCTGATGATCGACCCTGTTCGTTGTACTGATTCTGCGAGCAAATCACTGCCCCCCCCTCGCTGATTAATGGTGCTTGTGCTGTCTGTTTCCGGGAGATTCATCCTGCACCGTGTTGAGACATGATACTTGCTGATTGATTGAGCTCAACTGGCTACATGGATGCTTCATGGTCTCAGTGCGAAACTGTGAAAGATAGTGATTTGGGCGTGATTGCTGCTTTGGTTTAGCTGTAGAAATCAAAAGGTGTTCGATTCTCATTCATTGTAGATGAAAACTAGCTAGTTTTCCCCTCCAAATGGGTTGTGCATTGCTTTAGGAACTGGGGTCTGCTGCAGCCGTTTCTCTTTCCGATTATTAGTTGAAAATCAAGAAATTTGCTGTGGATCAGTAACCCATGAAGGTTCCTGAGAGTGTAGAGTTATCTGTCTGTTAAAAGAGACGAGCAGGATGTTTGGAAAATGGGAGCCTTAATCTTGTGATTTGAAGTAAAGTCTGGAATACAGATAGTGATTGCAAATTAAGGAAAACTTGTCTGCAAATGCTGTCTAATACGCCGCCTTATTATGGGCAAGACCTTCTCTGAGGGATTCGAGGAAATCAAATAGGATCTTTTTCCCCACTTAGTGAAGCAAATGAGGCGAGGCCTCTACCCATTAGCACCGTAGAGATTATGAACATTTTGGTGCTCGCCCTGAGAGATTTTTGTGTTCTTGCTTTGCTCGTGTAAATGAAATCAATTGTATAGTGCGGAGATTCCATTCTTCTCCTTGGATAAATTTGTTTATTTCTTTTCTGATTTATAATTTTGTTCCCTCCACCGATTCTTCTGACTGCTTTTTGCTCTATGTCTATCAATTTTACTCTGTATTCTACTGATCTTCCTGCCTTAGGACATTTTCTTGCTGATCAGTAAGTTGCTAACAATGGCTCCAATTATCTTGTGCAGCAATTCGAAAGTGCTGAAACACTGAGGAGCTAAAGAAGATGCGTCATATGCATGGGTGAAATGAGAACAGCAGGCAAAAGTATGAGATTGCATTGCAAACTCATTTTCTGCTTTTTAAAGCCGAAGGCTTAACCAGTAAAGCCAAAGAGGTACTTGAGTCAATTGGTGGAGAGCTCCTGCTGTTGGTCAAGTTGGGGGAGAATTGGGTTGCTCTTGAAATTCCAATAGAGTCAAGCTTGAGAATTTCACTGTAAAAGTTGGAAGATTTAGTTTCCTATGGCCACCTCGAATGGTGGGCATCTCCATACGAATGCACCACATCCAGCTCCACCCCTTCTCCCGCCATGGCTATCCAGTTCTGGCAGCAGCGCCAGTTTTCTCCCACCATCCTCTCCGTCGGTAACCCTCAGCCTCTGTCCAACGACAGTCTCATCCTCTCCAGTCCCGTGGCTTCAACCCGCGACTGGAGGACTGAATAACCCTACTCTCACCCTTGGAAGCTCCCAATCTCATGGAGCACCTTCCATGTCCTCTTCCTCGGAGAACACCTCCCTTGCATCTGAGCTGTCAGAGTGTTGCCGAGAACTGGAAGAAGGGCACCGAGCCTGGGCAGCCTATAAGAAGGAGTCTGCCTGGGGTTTGAAAAGGCTGGAGTTGCAGTTGGAGTCGGAGAAGAATCGCCGCAGGAGGGAGAAGATGGAAGAGGTCGAAGCGAAGATTAATGCTCTCAGGGAAGAGCAGAGAGTGGCGCTCGAGAGGATCGAGGCGGAGTATAGAGAGCAGCTGATGGGGCTGAGGAGGGATGCTGAGGCTAAGGAGCAGAAGCTTGCCGAGCAGTGGGCGGCGAAGCATCATCGACTCACAAAGTTTCTCGAGCAGATGGGGTGCCGATCCCGACACGTGGACCCCAATAGCAGGTGAGCAAACCCTATTGGTGGCTGAGTTGAATGGAGATGCTTTGGCATTTTGTATGTTTATTCGATCTGGATAGATGGGGAAATATAGGAAGGATAGATGGGTTGAGAGTACCTGGTGGAATGGTGAACTCAGATATACAGATTAGTATGAAGTAGCGTTGAGTTTCTGTCAGCATCAAATGAACACGGTGCAACTCAAGAATGGCACCCTTATGATTTTGGAACGAATCCTTAACAGTGGATTGCACCAATTAGGACTTGAGTTCATCAAGAACTGGTACATGTATACCGTTTGGGATCAGATGAAGTTTAGAAAATTCTCCATTAGGACTTGAGTTCATCAAGAACTGGTACATGTATACCGTTTGGGGTCAGATGAAGTTTAGAAAATTCTCCATGAGAGTGTTAAACTTGTCCAATAAAATTGAAGCATGATGTTAAACTTGTCCAAGAAAATTGAAGCATTATGGTAAGAGCTGGAAGGGGAGTGATCAATGCAGAATTGCACGTTACCGCCTGCATACACCAATGGGCGATGACTTCTTTGAGCTCTTGAAGTACCCAACATTATGCAACTGAGTCCCGTCATCACTTAATAACTCCCGAGAGTTCGATAATTCTTATGAAGAGGAATACACTGCACACTGTCAGCAAGAAGCCTTTAACACCTCAACGATCATAACAAGTGATTTTTGCACTTCCCAGGCATCGATCAGATGCTTGTGTTGATCACCGGAGTTGTGGTATTTCTTTTCCAGGAAACATTGCATTTCGCACTGAGGGTGTAAATGAAGGAGCGTGCTGAAGATATATGGGCAGACAGATAGGAAAGGGCAGCGCATGAAAGATGGGTAATATCAAAAGCTAGCTGGGTTTACTAGGACAGAAAACTGATTAAAGTTGCTTTTCAAGCAAATTGCTCATACGGGTTGCTAACTATCCCTCGGAATCTGATGCTGCTTAGCCCGCTTGTTCGCATCTTTTGAATTGTCCCAGCAACCCAGAAGACTTGCACTCGAAACTCGAGCAATGGATTGTCTTCACATCATGATTAGTCTGTCTATTATGGATAAACTCGAGCCCGTTACCATAGCCCCACCTCAGTGCCAAAGGTCCAAGGCCCATCCTTATGGAAGAGGTGAAGGGCCTATTAGTGCAAGCACATTCGTTTAATCAGATTCAATCCCGTGACCTTTACTCTAAGAACATTAGTCTCGTACCAACTAGGCTATCATCGCGATGGTCAGTCTATGAAAACATGAATTTTTAATTAGATGACCAAATTCTATCACAAATTTTGAAAATGATCTGTAAAATCATAAATTTTACTTTTGTTATCACAATTCATCTCGCGAGATAACTTACCAAATAACGAAGCTGACATGACACTAACGACATTATGTGACATTTAATAAAGTTGAAGGGACATCGATGTCACCAAGAGGGGTTGGGCCGAGTGGTAAGCAGCTCGGTGCCGCTTAAGGAGGTCTCAGGTTCGAGACCTCACGTACGCAGACACCCCTCTTGGGAGCCTCACCCGCCATTGCCAGGCGTGCGACCCGGGGCGACCAACGGATTAGTCAAGTATGGTTGGCTGAAAGATGCCATCTCACCGCTGGTGGGGCCTGCTTGGATACCGTGGCTGGCGACCAAAAAAGGGACATCGATGTCAAGTTAATGTGACATTTCATTTTGAGATAGGAGTCTAAAAAATACAAACTTTCAACAAATGATTAAATTATGTCATGGACTTTCAATAACCAATTGAATAATACCACAAACTTTTAATATATGATAAAATTATATCATAAACTATTAACGTGTAACCAAATTATATTACAAATTTCGATTGATCATTTTTCACAAATTGCGAAAAAAATGTATTTTAAAATTTGTCATTGACGCTTTAATTTTTAGACCCATTTAAAAAAATTTATCAATCACAGCATAATTTTACCAAAAAAATGAGGCAATAATTTAAAAATGTGTAGTGGATGCAAATTTTCCTGATTAATATCAATTTTTTATCGTTTGATTACTTCATCCATTCATAAAAGCAAAACAATCATTGAAATTATAGGCTGTTGATTTTGTAATTACTTAATATTGGTGGATATGATCTTCATTTTACAAGTATTTCATTGGAGTGATGAAAGTTCGGTAATATTCAAAACTATAGAAAATTTGATATCCGTTACACTTTTTCAATCAATATGACATTTTTTTGTTAGGGTTATAATGTAATTGATGATATTTTTGTTGAATATGCCTGGAAATCAAAGTTTTAATGACAAGTTATAAAGCAATTTCCCTTTTTAATTCTTAAAAAAATAATGAATCGAAATTTATAATATAATATGGTCATCTGCTAAAATTTGTGATATAAGTTAGTCATCTGTCAAAAGTTCACATGTTTTACGTTTCTATTCCGAAATGAAATGTTATATTAGCGACACATTAGATTCACGAGTATCGCACAAGCTCTGTTATCTGTCAAGTTGCCTCACGTGATGGATTCTTGATTTTAAGAGTCATTTTTAAAGTTGTTGATTGTTCGGTAAAATTTCGTATCTTTTGAATTTAATTTCCAACCTTTTATTAATGTGTTAATGTTTTATTGACATGTTAATGTTAAACAACGATGATGAAACACCTCGCATAATAATGTATCCTCCCTATTAGTCTAATCGGAAAGGGGCCGCCGTCATCCCCGCGAACTATGTATGAACCCTTGCTGTTTTGACTTCACTGTCTTCTTCTTCCCCAGCCTCTCAGTACTTGATAATCCCCCTCAGTTTCCAGCAGCCGGGTCCATTGAAGCCTGCAACTTAACTATCAACTTAGATTAAACATAAGCTCTCCCCCCTCTTCCATGGAGACCTGGTTCCTAATCATCGTCACCCTCTGTATCGCCGCCCTAATCAGGCCCCTCCTGGGCCTACTCTTCGCCTCCTCCTGCCCCAGTATCCCCCCTGGCCCACGGATCTTCCCGGTGGTCGGAAACCTGCTATGGCTCCGCAAGTCCTTCTTCGACATCGAGCTCATCCTCCGCTCTCTTCACGCCGAGCACGGCCCCATGGTTGCCCTGCACATGGGCTCCCGCCCTGCTATCTTCATCTCCTCCCGCTCCCTCGCCCACCAGGCCCTCATCCAGAACGGCGCCGTCTTCGCCGACCGTCCTCCGGCGTTACCGACCTCGAAGATCGTCAGCTGCGACCAGCACAACATCAACACCGCCTTCTACGGCCCCACGTGGAGGACCCTCCGCCGGAACCTCACGGCCGAAATCCTCCACCCCGCCCGCGTCAAGTCCTTCTCCGGAGCTCGGAGGTGGGTGCTCGGGATCCTGCTGGACAGGCTGGGGTCGGCCGGGCCGGACATCGCCGTCCGGCCTGTGGACCACTTCCAGTACGCAATGTTCTGCCTCCTGGTGCTGATGTGCTTCGGGGATCAACTCGGGGAGGAGCAGATCAAGGAAGTGGAAGCGGTGCAGAGAGCGATGCTACTGGACGGGATTCGGGTAGCCGTCATCAACTTCTGGCCCAGGCTCGGAAAGGTTCTGTTCCGGCGCCGGTGGGAGGAGTTTGAGGAGCACCGCCGCAACCAGAGGAGCGTACTCCTCCCCCTAATCCAGGCTCGCTCTGAGGCCAGGTGCGAACTATCAATGAATAATAGGGAAATTTTACATCAAAACGTTTATTCAAATTTTATGAATAAAAAAATTTGTATAAAGGTAGTTTTTTTTTTATAAATTTATTAAGTAAAATTAAATTAATTAAATTTTATTAAATTTTAGTTGAACCAAATATTCCAAGGTTTTTTTTTTCATCACTCTGATAACCATGGACAGAGGTTGCGTCACTAGGCCACCACCGCCCAGTCTATCCACTTTTAAAAAAAAAATCCTTTGTTGTTTATTGTTTCTTTCTTTTTCTGACTTTTAAAAATTGAAAACCTTTTTTATATTTCTTACTTTTCTTAATTTTAGGAGTGTGCAGAAAAACGGTTCTGGGTCGAACCGGTTTCCAACCAAATGAAAAGAATCAGTTCGGTTCGGCACATTAGGCAGACCAAACCAATTTATGTTGAAAAACCGTATTATTTTAAATCAATTAGGTTAACTAGTTCAAACCGAATTGATTTTAAAATGATCAACCTTGGTTTTGAAACCGTTCGGTTCGGTTTAAAACCGGTTCAAATCGAATTGAATGGTTTTTTAAATGGTTCAATTCGGTTCAAACTGGTTAACCGTATCAATTACACTTAAAAATTAAACGAACTGCTTTTCACCTAAAATACATGACATAGAAATCACACTTGGTTGGAAAGGGTGGACAATTAGCTAGAGCAGCAAGTGCTGTAGCGAAACTGATTGCAAAAACCGGTTTCAACCAGTTCGATTCCGGTTCGGTTCTTCTCGAACCGGTTCGGTTGCACACCCCTACTTAATTTAATTGGTTCTCACTCTTTCCCAATAAACTAGTGACATCTACTCAATACAATCTCTAAGAAGAGAGGAAGGTAGAGAAAGAAGAAGGGAAAAAGAAATACGAAAACAGATCGACAGAAAAAAATAGAATAACAAAAGAATGGGCTATGGCGTGGCGTGGCGGGACCTAATTGATAATTGTGTTTATTTATTTATTTTTTATCAATTAGGACGTTCTTGGACCTGGTCAGTACATAGAAGACCAAGTTAGTACCTTAAAAAAGGGGCACCGAATCCATTGTTACACAGACATTATGATGATACATAAAATAATACTATGCATTGAATTTTATTATTCAGTAAATTGATAAGAAAAGTGAATATGAAAATAATTAATAAGGTTTTTGTTATAGTTAAATGTTCAAATTTTGATAAATTAAATAATAAATTTAAAAAAAATAGAAAGATCTTATATATAAAAAGCTGGTGGAAAAATAGTTGGAGAAAATTTTGTGTTATATAGGAGAGAGAAAGCGATGAAAGAGAAAAAGTTGGTAGTTTTATTTTTTTTTTGGCTTAGAAGAAGAAGTTAGTAGTTATCTATTAATAAATTTACAACACATTTTTTTTTGTTGATTAACGGATACTAGATGCATAATCGTATTACGGAATTGTTAAATATGCACTTGATTATAAAGTAATATATTTTATTTTATATTTTACAATTTTGTATTAATTTTTTATGACACTTTTAATTTTTGTCATAAAATTCATAATTAGAAAAATAGAGAGTAGTTAGCGGTGGTTATAATTTTAAAATGATTTTATATTTTCGCTCCTTTTATATCAATTATTTTGATTTACTTATCACGGATAGCTTTGAAATATAAAAAGTGAGACTAAAACTACATTCATTGTTCAATAAAATAATAGATTAAAAACTGAATTTTTTACGCAAGTGAATAGTTTGAAAAATTAAAAAAGACATTAACATATGCATAAAAGGACAAAATTAATATAAGTAATTGTTGCAGAATGGCCTAATGAATGCATAAGAGGACGAAATTAATGTTTAAAAAAAATACACCATTGATGTAACTTTGTAAATATGATAGTTGAGTAATGTAAAAAAAAAAAGTGAATGGCAAAAAAAAAGTACAAAATAAATGTCTTAAGAATTGATGATCTATTTGTTATATGAAAATTATGTTCGAACTGTGAGAATTCACTAAAAATCAAAGTAGATAAAATTCTTTACACTCTAATATAAATCCAACCTCGAAATACAATGCCCACGATGAGAATCATGGCTGTAAAACATGAAACTCCCTCGCTGGAACTCTAACTAGAGAGAATAAAACCAATAATAGAAATATAATAAAAGAACATGAAAGAGAGAAATTGAAAGTACGTGTATGTATATAACATCGGTTCTTCTGTTAAAAATAACGCATATAATGTTTAAGAGTCACGAGAGAATAGACACATCTATTCGAAGAGTTACGATTGGATCATGACAACTATTCAATTCAATTCAATTCAATTTTCCCTCCAAAACTGCTTTGTCACTCCACGTTTAAATGACTGCAAGACTGTTGAGGACAAATGTCACACCCTTCCCGTCGTGGAAACGCAGTGCATTGAATCATATACGAGACCTTTATAATTACCCCAATTATTTCTCACATATTCAAATAATGTACTAGAAATGTAAACACATATTACGTTTCCAACACGGTCCACAGCGAAAATCCCCTGAACCTTCAAAACTTGATTTCCCTCTGAGGAGTGAATTCCCCTTAAATGGCATCGCTGCAGAGAGAGTAGGATTCACTCAGACCATTTTAATTGATTCGGCAATAGTCTCATATCTCCCAGTTTTTATATTCATCTCCTTTTAGGAGGATTAACAAGCATTTATCGAATGTTGTATCACTTATACTCCTCACCATATTCATGTGGCGGATTTTCTCATGATTATATGCTTGTCTCGCTAAGCTTATATTTACGGCCTCTGCCAAAGTATTTAAAGTATTTGGCTCTTACGCTTCATGCAGAGTACGTCCTTCCTCATCCCCTTTGACCTTCTCGAGTATTCTCATGTATTTACTGGTATAATATATTCACGCGGATATAATTCGGAGCATTATAACACACTTTAATAATTATTTAATGAATTTACTCTTTTATATGTACCTTTGTTAGTTATAAAAATAATTAAGTTTATCTTCTCGAGTATATTTTTCTCCTTATAGAGTCTTACAAATATTCTCTTTTATTCACTCCATATTTATAATAAATAACCTTAAAAATAGCGTACCCACAAAATAATAATTAATAATTTATATGCACCCAAAATAATTATATATGGTGTCTCCCAGCAAATCCTAAGTTTATAATCACATAATCTCACTTTTATATATATATATGCTATAAAGTGTAATATACTGATTTTAAGTCTCTTGCATCGAACACATACCTCGAACGTTTCTTTTCGCCAATTTTCAATTTGATAATGGTTTGCATATTATCTTTTTTTTTTTTTTAAATCTCCTCATTATATCTTTGTTAGGACACTATAATAAAAAAAATTGTCATATCCACATAAAATGTAATAGTTGCTTTATCACATTTTTTATGAAAATATAATTAAGGTGGATCTCGCTTATGACATATTCACATTCGGCAAAACTAAGAAAACAAATAATGGTAAGTACAATGTAATGTAGGCCTGACAAATTGTATCGTGTCGTGTTTAAATGTGTCTGGGTTAGAAACCTCGATGACCTGGACATGACACATTTATTTTTTCATATTTAAATAGGTTCATGTCTAAACTGGGTTGATCTATTTAATGTAGAATGTCTGTAATATATAATTATACTTTAATAATATATGATATAATTAGTTAAATAATTGTATTTATAGACCATTAACATACTAAATAAGTAGAATTAATTAATTACATAGTATTTAATGATAATGAAATATGTGATGTATGTAATATTTTATATATCATAAAATAAATAAATATGTATATCAAATAAGTTCAGTATTTACATATAAATAGTGAAATGCATTTAATAAATGTGTATAATCGGGTTACACAGGTTTAACCCACTTAAACACGTTTATTTATCGTGTCTGGATAGGTTCATATCCGAATATGATTGACTCAAACTCGTCTAACTCCATGTCGTGTTGTATCAAAAATTGTCTGGCTTAATGTAGTGTACTTTATACTAACCTCTTTTATGTAGTTATCAAAGCAAATTAAAAATTCACCAAAAAAATTCAAATATGGTTGCTCTCTTAACAATTTCTCCTAGAAAATAGTTCTAATCTATCACCTGTTCTTGTTGATCAATACTCCAAAAACAGCCTCGTAATTTTTTATAGGGGTGTGTAGAAAAATAGTTCCAGATCGCACTGGTTTCGAACCGAATCTAAAGAATCTGTTCGGCATAGTAGGCAAGAACTATAATTGGTTTGTGTGGAAAAATCAGATTATTTTAAACCAATTCGTTAACCGATTTGAACCGAATTGATTTTAAAACGATTCGATTCTGTTCAAACTGAATTGAACTAGTTTTGAAAGTGTTCAATTCGGTTAAAATTGGTTCGAACTAAATTGAAATTGGTTTGAAACTGTTCAATGTTTAATATCGGTTCAAACTGAATTGAACTAGTTTTAATATAAAAACCAATTAGGTTCGGTTCGAACCAATTAACCGCATCAATTACACTTCAAAATTAACCGAACCATTGTTCCTCTAAAAAACTGCACTAAAATGGAATCGGTTCGGTGAACCCGTTTTGTTGTCCCACCCCTAT
Organism: Lagerstroemia speciosa; assembly: GCA_037672795.1. NCBI lineage: Eukaryota > Viridiplantae > Streptophyta > Magnoliopsida > Myrtales > Lythraceae > Lagerstroemia > Lagerstroemia speciosa. The sequence continues at coordinate 4,862,478 of CM075299.1, forward strand.
TTTTTGAGTTCGATCCACAGCTGCATTTTAGCCAATAGTTATCCCATCACCAACGACCCCTCCTCATTCCACTCAACGACTCCAGCCAGACTCCAGCATCTGCCATGATTGGAAAATCGAAAAATGGCAACAAATAAAACTTAATCAGTAACGTTGTTCAAGAATATGAGAAAATTGTAAAATTGATTCTCAGGTTAGGTTAAATTTTTTAATACAAAAACATCAAACCAAATATTTTGAAGTATCTACATCTCGAATACCATGATACGAGAAAAATATCTATCCTCAAACTGTTATATGAAAATTCCGTTCGTGATGTGAGAATTCACTAAAATCAAAGCAGATAAGATTTTTTATATTGCAATATAACAGTTATAAAGATAACACTGGTAGGAAACATTAAAAAAATACAAAGGAATCGAAAATTTCGAAATTATGATTGTGGGCAATGCGTTTTCAGGATACTCTTTTGATGATAGATATTTCCCCGCAATGTTGCAACGCAGTTTCTGCGGAAAGATCCAATCCCGAGGTACGGTGCCCATGAGAAGAATCATGGATATAAAACATAAAACTCCCTCACTAGAATTATAATACGAGAGAATAAAACTAAATAATATAAATATAATAAAAGAACATGAAAGAGAGAAATTGAAAATTATTTGTATGGATATAACATCACTTCTTCTCTTACACATAACGCATGCATATATATGTTTGAGTCAGGAAAGAATAGACACATCTATTCAAAGAGTCATGATTGAAACATGACAACTCTTCAATTCGATTTTCCCTCCAAAATATTTCTCTTTTACCGTTGCTTTCAAAGGCAATTTACCATTGCCTTTCTTTCCTCATAATAATAATAACAATAATATTATTATTAAATATAATTTGATATACAACACTATTTACTCAATATCTATCATGTCAATGAATGATATGAGTCTAAAGAAGTTGACTTATGAAATTACAAATTATTTTATAAAACAGTAAAATTTTATTTTGAGAAAACTGCAGATTAAAATTAAATTCAGGATTTGAAATAAATTTTTATAAGAAATAGAGTTGGAATCAAATTCCTATTACAAATATGCCTTGGTTGAGACCACCAAACGTTATAATCTAACGGTTTAAAACTCACTTCTATGCAATTTGATGAAGCTGGAGTCACAAGTTCGAGTATTGCTGTGAGAAATAGTGTTGAAAAAGGCTCTTGAGCTTGTGTTTTGGTGAACACCAACTTGTTAGACTACCGGCACCAGTTGTTCAGATCATCTAATATGTCCATGGTTTAACACAGAAGACCGAACATTACGTAACGAGAGTAAATAGGTCGTCACTACTATTGCCCCTCTTTTAAATTGTAAAAAAATATGCGTTGGTTGAAATAGTAAAATTACTCTTCCCCTTATTATTTTGGTTAGTTCATGTTGGATAAGTTTTAACTCTCAATGGCGCGAGACACCTCAAACTTGAATTAATCAAAACTCATTGAACTTCTGGATATCAGACATAAAAAATTGACAAAAATATTCATATGATGGAATGCAAAATTTTGTAAATGAAGAGGATTAATGATCGAGAAAATTTTTCTATGAACTGATCTGACTCGTTTGAGTTAATGACGACTTTTTTGAATGCAAGCGGATGCATACTGAAAACGCTAATTTTTCGATGACAACAAATCGATGAACAGGGGCAAGAGCAGGGAGGAAAACCCAGGCAGCGACAAGAACATCAACAGCAAGTCTGATCACATCGTATACTACGTCGACACGCTCCTCAACCTGGAGCTGCCGGAGGAGGGCAACAGGCAGCTCACCGAGGCTGAGATGGTGTGCCTCTGCTCGGAGTTCCTCAATGGCGGGACGGACACGACTGCCACTGCCCTGCAATGGATCATGGCCAACATAGTCAAGTACCCAGCCGTCCAGGAGACCCTCTACGGCGAGATCAGGGCCGCGGTCAACCCCGAGGCATCCGCCGTCGAGGAGGAGGACCTGGTGAAGCTGCCGTACCTGAGGGCCGTGGTTCTCGAGGGGCTGAGGCGGCACCCTCCCAGCCACCTTCTACCGCCCCATGCAGTGAGCGAGGACACCGAGCTCGGGGGCTACCTGGTCCCAAAGAAAGGGATGGTAAACTTCATGGTGGCGGACATCGGGTGGGATCCAACCGTGTGGGAGGATCCCATGGCCTTCCGACCGGAGAGGTTCATGGGCACTGGCCAGGGAGCGGCCGAGGCATTCGATATAACGGGGACCAGGGAGATTAAGATGATGCCATTCGGGGCAGGGCGGAGGATGTGCCCAGGTTATTCCCTAGCCCTGCTTCACTTGGAGTACTTTGTGGCGAATCTGGTGTGGGCTTTCGAGTGGAAGGCCGTGGCTGGAGACGAGGTAGACTTGTCGGAGAAGCAGGAGTTCACCATTGTCATGAAGAATCCATTGCAGGCAATTGTTAGTCCCAGGTTGAAGTGAAGAACTAATCTGTTTTGACGGTTGAAACTTGAATTAGTACCATTACTAAAGTGCTTTTGGTCGTTTTTAGTTCCTTTTTTTTTTTTGTGTGTAAATAAATCGGTTTTATTTATCTATGTATATGTTCACCAATAATTAATAGACAAATTCGAGAAGCAAGCAATCTTAATAGGAAACTCTACGAGGTTGGTTAGTCAGGTGGTGAGAAAAATATAAACTGTGTTGATATTCTCTAAAGGCCACTTTACATCTTCAAGTTTACTGTGCCATATGCGCTTATAATTGTACACACGTGACGGTCAGGATGAGTCCAACGAAGTTCAAATAGCTGATGATATGTAAAATAAGTATTAATCCAAGGATTAATCATTTTATGATTACAATGGAGATGAGAATACATTCAGTGTGTACTATACAACGAGTTCGTTGTGTAAATTTCTCTTGGATCTTGATACGCATAAGATTTTACTTGAATAGAGATACATGAATCCGATAGTGTTGAGAAAGGAGAGTCCGATATTAAAAATAAGGAATGAAATTAAAATTGTAAAAATAAAAGTCACTTACAAGCTCGCACCTATCACTTTTCAAATTGAGGCGGAAGGTGGACACTGTATAGCCTCTAACGGTCAATCAACAATATTTAACATAATGGTGACTTGCTGTAGCTGGGTATTGACATATATATAAGACCATTGGTTCAAATTTTGCAAAACCTCTACTTCTATCAATAAATCTGGAAATGCTACAGAATTCGAGTTTACCCAGGACAGGGTGTATCAGAATCACTTATTGGGAGAAATATTTGAATCCTATTAGTTTATGATACCATATTAATAATATATATGTTACATACGAGACTTTCTTCGCTCGTCAGGGTCACATCAAACCATTAAAGAAGAAAACATAAAGCTGAGTTCTTTGAGATCGAGCTGCAACGGTGCCACTGAGATAGCTCCACGTTCTTTTCAGTAGTTTTCTGGAAAGAAAAAGAAAAACGGACACATATTCAACTAGAGAGAAATATTATAAAACCTTGCTGAGCTATTGGCATTGTGCACCGACTGTGGTTTAGTCACATGGCCACGGCACGTCATGAGCGAGCATCATGGCACCCATGTGCGACCCGCCGAGGCGCCTTATCAGAATCACTGCCAAGATACAGTACCTTCGAGGTATCGTAGGCTTCTCCTCAATTTAAATTGTAGGAGCCAACCAACATAATTTGGTTCAAGTGATAAGATACTTATTGCCCTTAAGTAAAAGTCTCGAGTTCATTGGAGGCAACGGTCAATTTGCTGTTGGGAGAGAAAGAAATTTCGGAGGGAAAATTAAAATCGAATTGAAGAGACATGATGCCTTAGTCGTAATCATTCAAATAATTGTGATTATTCAATTGTAACTTTTTAATATCTATATGTACGAGTTGTATGTGCAAGAGAAGAAGTAATCTTACCTATATACACATACTTTTAATTTCTCTCTTTCATAAATTTTATTACACTTCTATTATTTGGTTTCGTCCTCTTAGGTTGTGGTTGAATTTCATGTTTTGCAGCCATGAATCTACTCGTGGGAGTTGAATCCCGATGTTGGATATTTCCGCTGAAATCGCATTACAATATTGTAGAAAAATATCTATCCTCAAGAGAGTTCCTCGGAAATGCTTTGTACACAATTTCGATTTCGAAATTTTCAATTCATTTCTGTTTTTAATGTTTCCAATCAATATTATCTTCGTGATTGTTATGTTGAAGTTATATTGGAGGGTAATAAATTGTATAGACATTGCTTTTAGTGCTTATCTTACATCTCGAAGAATTTTCATACAACATCCTACATACTGGTGCGCATCTATAAAAAAAATTATAGAAGTCAGCAGTTGAAAACAAAACTCTGCCATGTTTTCTGGGTCACCCATGATGAAGGCAGCGCAGCTTCAGGTTCCAGTCCGGAATGCCGTTCTCGGAGAATATTGTTACTATCATCGCATACCGAAGCCACGGTCTTCGTTGCTTGGCGATTAAGTTAGTCCATGACAGAAAATTCTGCATAATCTCATCTCCTGATAAGTCAAAGGAACCCCCTTCGAGAAAGGAAGCCCTATACACTTCTTAAGGGGCAGAAATCCGAAACAGCTGAGAAACGGGTTCGACGAGAACTGAAGCTTTACCATACGATTATCGCACCACAGATTTTCCGACGAAAAGCATTCCAGCGGAATAAGCTTTGCTTTCTTGTTTTACCAATGCAAAAAAACAAAAAAAATGCAAAGCATCCACCAGCTAAGTCAAGACTCCCCATAGTTCGCCACAACTGCCGTGGCAACACCCAACTCTCTGGGCAGGCAAATCCCCCAATCTAAGATTATGAATATTCCTCGTTCATACTGTTCATACAATATGAAGCGGGAACTTTAGTTAGGAAACGCAGCTGTCCCAACCAATCGGTTTTACGACCCAGACACAAGTTTGATAGGCATAGAAAACACCCTTCATCTCAAGAAATTGTTTTTAGGTCAACTTAATTCATAAAAGATGTGATCAACTCAATCGGTGATTGTTTAATATGTCAGTGATGTTACTAAATTCTCTTGTAAATCGTATTCCAACTTTTTATTTTTCTGATATTTTGTTGTTCCTCAACACCCACATTACCACATGACCCAGGTATTTCTCCTCATGTCTTGACTTAATGTGGCAGGAGCCTACGTGATACCCAACTCTAAGACCATGTAAAATTTTCACACAAGTCTGTAAGAAACTAAATTCATTTTATCTAAAAATTTAAACTATTAAATAGTAGTATCTAATTTTCTTATAAATTATATTTCAATCTCAATATAACACCCTTTTGTTAACGTGTTAATGTTTTATTTACATGGCACCCAGGAAAAAGAAACATGTTAATGTTAAACAACTATCACGAAACTCCTCGCATAATAATCTATCCTCTCTAGACGGAGCGGCGCCGCCATCGTCCCCACGAAACATCAACCCTTGTGGTTTTGACTTCGTCTTCTTCTTCTTCCCCAGCCCCTCATATTTTATAATCCCCTTCGATTTCTATTTCCAAAAATTCCTCCATCGAAGCCTGCAACTCTCAACTTAGCTTAAACATAAGCTCTCCTCCTCTTCCATGGAGACCTGGTTCCTAATCGTCGTCACCCTCTGCATCGCCGCCCTCGTCAGTTCCCTTCTCGGCCTCCTCTCCGCCTCCTCCCGCCCCAGTATCCCCCCTGGTCCACGGACCTTCCCGGTGGTCGGAAACCTGCTATGGCTCCGCAAGTCCTTCTTCGACATCGAGCTCATCCTCCGCTCCCTCCACGCCCAGCACGGCCCCGTAGTCGCCCTGCACATGGGCTCCCGCCCCGCTATCTTCATCTCCTCCCGCTCCCTCGCCCACCAGGCCCTCATCCAGAACGGCGCCATCTTCGCCGACCGCCCTCCGGCGGTCCCCACCTCGAAGATCGTCAGCTGCGACCAGCACAACATCAACACCGCCTTCTACGGCCCCACGTGGAGGACCCTCCGGCGGAACATGACGGCCGAAATCCTCCACCCCGCCCGCGTCAAGTCCTTCGCCGGAGCTCGTAGGTGGGTGCTCCGGATTCTGCTGGACAGGCTGGGGTCGGCTGGGCCGGACAGCGCCGTCCGGGCTGTGGACCACTTCCAGTACGCGATGTTCTGCCTCCTGGTGCTGATGTGCTTTGGGGGACGACTCGGGGAGGAGCAGATCAAGGAAGTGGAAGCGGTGCAGAGAGCGCTGCTACTGGATGGGAGGCGGGTCGGCGTCATCAACTTCTGGCCGAGGCTCGGAAAGGTTCTGTTCTGGCGCCGGTGGGAGGAGTTTGAGGAGCACCGCCGCAACCAGAGGAACGTACTCCTCCCCCTGATCAGGGCTCGCGCTGAGGCAAGGTACGGACTGTTAAAAAAGAAATTTTTCGGTTTATTCAATACATCGTTTGGTAAAAACGAAAAAACAAACCACATGATTTTTTTTTTGGTCGCCAGCCACGGTATCCAAGCAGGCCCCACCAGCGGTGAGATGGCATCTTTCAGCCAACCATACTTGACTAATCCGTTGGTCGCCCCGGGTCGCACGCCTGGCAATGGCGGGTGAGGCTCCCAAGAGGGGTGTCTGCGTACGTGAGGTCTCGAACCTGAGACCTCCTTAAGCGGCACCGAGCTGCTTACCACTCGGCCCAACCCCTCTTGGTTCAAACCACATGATTTATTTCTAGTGATAAAACACTTAAAATCTCATATTTAATTCTCTGTAAATAAAAAAATTATATTAAAAATTAATTTAATTTAAATTGAATTAATTAGTAATTTGAGAGATTTCAATATACCAGTGATGCACAAGTAAATTTCAAGGAATGAGGTGAATGAACTATTCCATGAATAGTGCACAAGTAAATTTCAGGGAATGAGGTGAATGAACTATTCCATGAATAAAGTTTCACACAAATTTCTTGAACATGATTGCAGGGTCATCATTTTAAATGGCGTGAATCATTAATTAATATAGAAAGTTGGGTGTGGCATTTTATATCAATATGTCAAATATTTATCGATAAAATTTACATACAATATGGTGAAACTTTTTCCTTTTTCTTTTTTTTTGACATCGCAAGTCTTTTCATCTAATTGATCCCATCATTGGTATGCCCGCCTACAAATACATAGAGCAAAGTAAATTCAGAGGTGTAGACTCTCTTTAGGAGAACTTTAGGGGAACTTCACCATTAGATGAGGAGGTTATTGTGCAGAAGCGGGATAGACTACTTGAAAAGTTATGCAAATTTTAGTGATCTTTTACTATATTTTAACTAGATGTATGACATGCAGTATGCTAGATTTAGAGTTTGACCCTCTACCGACCAGTATCTGGGAATTAATGGAAGATCCTATACAGTATAATACACTATCCGGTGGATTAGGTAGCTGCTGAGGTGCCAGACATCATCGATATAAAAAAAACTAAAATTATCTTATTTTGTCTCATGAAATCCATCATTTCACTCTTTATTAAATTTTGTACTCCTTGTACAAATTTTATCAATCCGTACCCGACATTAATTCGATATATAACACGGTGAAACTCGGTTCACCTGGAAGGAGCAAGTCTGAAAGTTATCTTGCGTCATTTTTGAGTTTCCAATTGTCTTTCTTTTTCATCACTCGGATATAACTATGGACAGAGTTTGCATCACCTGGCCCCCACTGCCCCGTCCATCCACATTTAAATAAAAAAAAATTCTTTGTTGCTTATTCTCATTTTTCTGACTTTTAAAAGTTAAAAATCTTTTTATATTTCTTACTTCAGTACAATTTGATTGGCTCTCATTCATTCGTGGTAAATGAGTGATATCCCTTCCGGGGTACTTGGCTTGAATATTATTAGATTACAAGAAAAGTTGAGATTAAGTAAAAAATTTGAACCATGGTAAAATTTTCTCGCAATATGGATTGTAATTTGAGATTATGGTGCTTGAAATAATATAAAGTTAATTGTAAAGTTCTGTGGATGCAGGTAAATCGCTGTAAATTAGTTGTAAAGTTAACGTAATTACAAAGTTTTTACCAACAACACCCTAAAGTTTTAACTCATACAATCTCATATTACATTCAACTTTGCAATCAAATGTTGTAATATGTGGTGTAGTTTTGCAACCAACCAAACGGCACCTCAGTACAATCCCATAGTGGGTGAAAGAGAGGAAGAGAGGAAAATAAGAAGAAAAATGATTGAGAAAAATTGTAGAATGACCGAATAGGATATGGCGGGACTTAATTGATAATCGTATTATTCAGACGTTCATGGATCTGGTCAATACGTAGAAGACAAAAGTTTTTTGATAGGTAGAAGACAAAGTTGGCACATTATAAAAGGGACCGAATCCATTGTTACAGAAACTACATAAAATAATACTAAACGTGGGACGGGTGGATGTTTTATATCGTATCAGAGCAGGTAATTACCATGTGGGATCATGTAGCGCTAGGTTCGAGTGTGGAACTCGTGGTCTGTAATCCCAAGACCAAAAGAAAAATTCTGGTCTGTAATTAGTTGTTGAATCCGAGCGTGGAACTCGTGGGATTATAACCGCAGACTAGAAGAAAATGGCCGGCTCGATGCTAGGAATTAGCCTGAGGATGGGAGAGGGCCCACCTCGGGGTAGTCTATCCCCGTTGCTCGAAACCGGAAGAAAAATATCTAGTTTGATGTGAATTGTTGAGGGCAAGTATTAATCCCACATTGGAGAATAGAGGGATTTATGTAATAACTTTGTTATTCAATGAAATTAATGAGAAAAATTAGTAGCGAAATTACTTAAATAAAATTTTAATTATAATTAATGGTAGAATGTGTAATTTTTCAGCAAAATCGAGTAATAAATTTCGGAAAACTAGAATAATTAGTTGAATAAAATTCCACCTGAAGTAGGAGAGAGACAAAAGAAAAACTAATGAAATTAAATTAAATTTAAATTTATATTAGTAATTTTTTTTTAAAAAAAAAAAAAGCAAAAGTGACTGCCATGAATAGAACTCATCCCAGCGCTCGAACGTAAAATCTCAAAAAAAAAATTAATAATTAAGAAAATTTTATTTTTTAATAGATTGGTCTGAATATGAATTTGCCAGGACTCCTTTAAATACAAGTCAATGCAAACTTGGAATTTAATTTCTCGAAGATGATAATCGATAAACAGGGGGAAGAGTAAGGAGGAAAACCCGGGCAGCGACAAGAACATCAATAGCAATGCTGATCACATCGTGTACTACGTCGACACGCTCCTTAACCTGGAGCTGCCGGAGGAGGGCAATAGGAAGCTCACCGAGGCCGAGATGGTATGCCTCTGCTCGGAGTTCCTCAACGGTGGGACAGACACGACCGCCACTGCCCTTCAGTGGATCATGGCCAACATAGTCAAGTACCCGGCCGTCCAGCAGACCCTCTATGGCGAGATCAAAGCCGCGGTCGGCCCCGAGGCATCTGCCGTCGAGGAGGACGACCTGCCGAAGCTGCCGTACCTGAAGGCCGTGGTTCTCGAGGGGCTGAGGCGGCACCCTCCTGGCCACCTTCTACTGCCCCACGCGGTGAGCAAGGACACCGAGCTCGGTGGCTACCTTGTCCCGAAGAAAGGGACGGTCAACTTCATGGTGGCGGACATGGGGTGGGACCCAGCCGTGTGGGAGGATCCCATGGCCTTCCGACCGGAGAGGTTCATGGGCACTGGCCAGGGAGTGGCCGAGGCATTCGATATAACTGGGACCAGGGAGATTAAGATGATGCCTTTCGGGGCGGGGCGGAGGATGTGCCCGGCTTATGCCCTGGCCCTGCTTCACTTGGAGTACTTTGCGGCGAATCTGGTGTGGGCTTTCGGCTGGAAGGCCATGGCCGGAGACGAGGTCGACCTGTCGGAGAAGCAAGAGTTCACCATTGTCATGAAGAATCCATTGCAGGCAATTGTTAGCCCGAGGTTGAAGTGAAGAAGTAATCTGTTTTGATTGTTAAAACTTGAATTAGTACCATTACTAAAGTGCTTTTGGTCGTTTTTAGTTCCTTTTTTGTGCAAATAAATCGGTTTTATTTATCTATGTATATGGATTTCTCCAATAATTAATATACAAATTCAAGAAGCAAACAATTTTAACAGGAAATTGTAAGAAGCTAATCAGTCAGGTGGTGAAAAAAATATAAACTGTGTTCATATTCTCTAAAGGCCACTTTGCAACTTCAAGTTTATTATACCAAATGCGTTTATAATTGTGCGCATATGACCGTGAGAATAAGTCCGGTGACGTCCAATTAGCCGATGTTATATGAAATAAGTATTAGTTGGAGGATTAATCGTTTTCCGATTGCAATGGAGATGAGAATACATTTAGTGTGTACTATACAAGGAGTTTGTTATGTGAATTACTCTCGAATCTTGATACATATAAAATTTTACTCGGACAGGGATACATGAATCCTATAGTGTTAAGAAAGGAGAGTCTGATATTAAAAGTAAGTAATGAAATTAAAATTTTAAAAATGAAAGGCACTTACAAGCCCTCACCTATCACTTTTCAAATTAAGGGAAGGTGGACACGGAACGGAACAGCCTCTAACGGTCAACTAACAAAATTGAACATGCATGTACATGGTGACTTGCTGCAGCTCAATACTGACATGAGACCATTGGTTCAAATTTGGAACACCTCTACTTCTATCAATAAATCTGCAAATGTTACAGAATTCATGTTTACTCAACAGGTTGTATCAGAATCACTCAAATATCTAAGTCCTATTAATTTATAATACCACATTAGTAAGGTACCTGTTATATACGAGACTTTCTCTGCTCATTGAGATCACATCAAACTATTAAAAAAAACAGAGAGAAAAGATAAAGCAATCGACTTGCAATGGTGCCATAGAGATAGCTCCAATGTTCTTTTTATTCTTTTGATTTTCACTTGTCATATGCGAGCGTCACGGTGCCCATGTGTGGCCCGCAAAGGCACCACGACATGATCACGGTCAAGATATAGTACCGTCAAGGTATCGTAGGCTTCTGTTTAAACAAATGTCTCAAGTTCGAGTCCTTGTAAATGAAGACAGCTGCAATAAGAGTTTTACTCTTTAATGAACCGATTTAGTTAGAACTAGATTAATCGGTAGTTCAAAGTATTTTTTGATATCAGCAATGCACATTCAAGAAAATTGGAGGAGTCAGCAGTTGAAGACAAACTCTAGGTCACCCTTGACGTAGGAAGCGAAGCTTCCTCACCTTCCCGGCAGCTGGAATGCCGCTGTCGGAGAAAATTATTACTATCCCATACCGAAGGCAATGTCTTCGTTTCTTGGCGATTAAGCTAGTCCATTGTAGAAAATTCTGCATAATCTCATCTCTCCTTAAGTCAAAAGACCCATTAGACGATTCGGTTTCGAGTTCCTATGAACGCAACAAACTTTCTTGGGAAGGGTTCCCAGGAAACCGCACGACCGTACCCCGAATCCAGATTAGTCGGAAGTCTGTGGATAACGAATATTGGATCGCAAACCAAAAAAGGAAAAACAAAAAAGACCCCATTAGATCCGAGCCAAAAAAGAAAAACCCCATTGGAGAAACGAAAATAAAAAGAGAAAAAAACAAGAAGAAGAAGGGAAAAAAACTTGTGCACCTCTTAAGGCGCAGAGATCCGAAAATGCCGAGAATCGGCGTCAAAGAGAACTGAGGCAAAAGCATACAGATATCTACGGGTAATCGGGTCTGGGTAATATATATATATATATATATATATATATATATTTTTTTTATCATACCTGGGCCCTATCTTGTATAAGACCTGATTTTAAATTTGGGAACCGAACTTTACACTGTTAAATCTTGGAACCGGATCTTGCCTAAAAACTGTAACCACAGGTTCCGGGTAATCTATTAGAACATGTTTATCATTTATTCTTTTACTTCTATAATATGAATTACTTAAATATTTTTCATAATTATCATTATTTCATACAATTTTTTTATCATAATCAAATACGTATAATTTTTAAATATGTTTTCATTATATTTAAATACTTTCTATTACTAATTTTAAGTTATAATAGTATTTTAGACATAAAAAATTTATCAACTATAGATAATTATTATGTCAAGTGAAAGTTTATCGAGTTAGAAATGTAACGATTTAAATAGTTTGTAAATTAGATTTCAAATGAAAAAAATTACGAGCGATTAAAATTAATCGTGCAAATAAATTAACAAGTTCCAGATATCCTGTGTCTGGAATTGGAATCAATTGGTTGGCTAATTCTTTAATTGAAACTCACTATATTTTCACTGAAATCTATTCAGAACCTATCCAATAGCGTATATTTCTACCGGTTCACGATTTACTCCATACCCGTGCACACCGTGCTGTTATTGCAGCACGGAATTTCCCAAAGAGAAGTATTCCGGCAGAATGAGCTTTGCTTTCCCTTTTTCATCAGTAAAAAAAAAAAAAAGAAAAAAAAAAGGAAGCAAAGCACCAGCTAAGTCAGGACTCTTTTTCTAACACCCAACTTTCTGGGCAGGCAAATCCCCCATTCTAAGATTATGAATTTTGATTGTTCATAAAATAAGCTGGAATTTTAGTTGGGAAAAGAAGGTGCCCAACCTAGGGTGTGCAAGAACCGGTTCAGGAGTCAAACTGGTTTTGAACCGAACCAAATCATAAAAATCGTAGTTCATCCTGAGTTGGTTTTTATGTACACCGGTTGGGTCCCAACCAATGGGCTTTACGACCCAAACACAAGGCATAGAAAACACTCCTCTCAAGAAATTTTTAGGTCAACTTAATAAATGAAAGATGTGGTGAACTCGACCATTGCTTGGTATGTCAATGAAAAGTATTAAATTATTGTGTAAAATTTTCCATGAATAATTGTTTGGTACTCAATTTTATAATAAATCAGATTTCAATCATTTAACTCTTCAGCGTGTGATTATTCCTAATCACCTTCATCGCCGCAAGTTCGAGACACCCACCCTCAAATCTCAACCCAGATATTTTTTGTCCGTACTTGAACGAGAAAGGCAACTCTACCACGGGATGGATTTTCTATTCCATCCCCGACCTATACAACTACCTTGACTGTGTAATTTTCCTCAGATCTTAGGCTGACATAGTATGAACCCGCGTGACAATTGACTATAGGACCTTGCAAAATTTTCCGATGAGCTTACAAAAAATTGAATCGATCTCCAGTTAAAAACCTAATCTTTTGGACAATAGTATCAAATACTCTTATAAATTATAATTCAATTTTATAACTTTCCGATATATGATTATTTCTTGTCACATAGATATAGAGAGAAGATGTCATTATCAAATATAAAAACTTTTGATACAATATCTTTCATATATTTGTTAATTATTAATGTGGTAATATTAAAGAACTATTACCAAGAGGGGTTGGGCCGAGTGGTAAGCAGCTCGGTGCCGCTTAAGGAGGTCTCAGGTTCGAGACCTCACGTACGCAGACACCCCTCTTGGGAGCCTCACCCGCCATTGCCAGGCGTGCGACCCGGGGCGACCAACGGATTAGTCAAGTATGGTTGGCTGAAAGATGCCATCTCACCGCTGGTGGGGCCTGCTTGGATACCGTGGCTGGCGACCAAAAAAAAAAAAATATTAAAGAACTATTTGACCGATATTCTTTGAACTCCCTCCGATAATGACGTGTCCTCTTTGTTCGGAACCGGGCCGTCCCCACGAAATATCAAGCCCTTGGGGTTTTGACCTCATCGTCTTCTTCTTCCCTAGCTTCTGATATTTTATAATCCCCCACCATTTCCATTTCCAACAGTTCCTCCATCGAAGCCTGCAACTATCAACTTAGCTTAAACATAAGCTCTCCTCCTCATCCATGGAGACCTGGATCCTAATCGCCGCCACCCTCTGCATCGCCGCCCTCATCAGGCCCCTCCTCGGCCTCCTCTCCGCCTCCTCCCGCCCCTCCCGCCCCAATATCCCCCCTGGCCCACGGACCTTCCCGTTGGTCGGAAACCTGCTATGGCTCCGCAAGTCCTTCTTCGACATCGAGCTCATCCTCCGCTCCCTCCACGCCCAGCACGGCCCCATGGTCGCCCTGCACATGGGCTCTCGCCCAGCTATCTTCATCTCCTCCCGCTCCCTCGCCCACCAGGCCCTCATCCAGAACGGCGCCGTCTTCGCCGACCGCCCTCCGGCGGTCCCCACCTCGAAGATCGTCAGCTGCGACCAGCACAACATCAACACTGCCTTCTACGGCCCCACGTGGAGGACCCTCCGCCGGAACCTCACGGCCGAAATCCTACACCCCTCCCGCGTCAAGTCCTTCGCCGGAGCTCGGAGGTGGGTGCTCGGGATCCTGCTGGAGAGGCTGGGTTCCGCCGGGCCGGACACCGCCGTTCGGGCTGTGGACCACTTCCAGTACGCGATGTTCTGCCTCCTGGTGCTGATGTCCTTCGGGGATCGACTCGGAGAGGAGCAGATCAAGGAAGTGGAAGCGGTGCAGAGAGCGCTGCTACTGGACGGGAGGCGGGTCGCCGTCATCAACTTCTGGCCCAGGCTCGGAAAGGTTCTGTTCCGGCGCCGGTGGGAGGAGTTTGAGGAGCACCGCCGCAACCAGAGGAACGTACTCCTTCCCCTGATCAGGGCTCGCTCTGAGGCGAGGTACGGACTGTCAAAGAGAAATTTTACGTTCATTCAATGCATCTTTCGGCCAAAAATAAAAATTGAGTTATTTCCAATGATAAAATACTTAAAATATCATATTTAATTGTCTGTTAATGGAAAAAAGTTATATTAGAAATTAATTGAATTTAAACTGAATTAATTAGAGATTTAAGAGATTTTAATATACTAGTGATGCAAAAAATCATTTCAAGGAATGAGGTGAACGAACTATATACTAAGTCATTCACAAATAAAGTTTCACACAAATTTCTTGAACATGATTACGCGGTGATTGTTAGAAAATTCACAAGATGAAGTGTTTGATTCTTCCTATGTGCAGGGAGAAAAAACTCCTTTTAACAATTAAACCTAGGTTTGGATGCGGTGAATGGAGGGGAAACTTTTTGATGTTTGGTTACGTAATTTTAATGGAGGGAAAAGGGAGTGGAGGGGAATTTTTCACTCCGATTCCCTTCCAAAACTCAATTTTCTTTCACCTCTAATTTAGGGTTGAATGGGGGAAATAATCTATAAAATTTTGTTTAAAATAAAATTATCTAATTACGATAACAAATTTATATTATCACTTTTGAATGTGTATTTCTAAGAGCGCAAGTGCTATTAATCATTACTTAAAAATGAGTCAAATAACTGAAGGTTTTATAATACTTAGTGGTTTACAGAAAATTATTAGTTTTTTACATTAAGATAATATTTCTTGCTCTAATTGAGATTATAAAAATGTTTTATTTAGATTGTCAGCTTCCATGATATATGTGATCCTTAAAATTTGCATGTTTTATTTATGACTGCATGTTATGTAATAGTAGAATTTAACTTTTCTTTTAAAATAAACTTGAACGGGTAGTGTAAAGATAATAATATATTTTTCTATTCATAATAATTTATATGTGTGAAAAGTAAATTTTTCATCTCCATTTTCTTTATTATAATACATTCAAATAATATAAATATTTTCTCTCTATTCCCTGCCCTCCCCTCCCCTCCCCTCAAAGCTTAAAAAAATCTCGTCCCACTAAGTTCTTCGCTTAAAAAGAGGCCCCGTGGCAAATCGAATCTTTTCGGATTGCGTAGGCGCTGCCTCTTGGTCGCTATGTGATTTCCTTAAAATTATCTATTGGCAATTGACTCCCTAAATTTTTTTACTCTTATTGTTTGCCCCTAAACTTTGAATTCTTACATTCAAATCCTAGCCTATTACCTAACAGTTTTTTTATACAATATGATAACCCAACACGATACGATATAGAGTTACACGGATTTCTATTGAGTCTAAATGGGTTATCCCATGTAACTCATTTTATAAACGGGATTAAATCGGGTTGAACACATGTAATCCAATATAATATGATTAAACAAGTTTAATTATGTGTTTATGTATCAAATTCATTAACCCATTTAAACATTTTAAGATAAAATTACAATTGTACCATAAATATTTTGCTATACGAGTTAAACGTAGTGGTATCGTGTCAACCAAGTTTAAACGAGTTGTGTTCATGTTTGAAGTATTTGACCCATTTATTAAACATATCGTATACGTATTGAAGCATTTTTAACACGAACCTATTTTGACACATTTAAATACAACATGATACATATTATTTGGCTTATAGTCTATACACTTAACAAATTCTCTCTCTCATCTTAACTCCAATACCAAGCCTAAAAACTTGTATGTTTCATGTAGTATTTCTTTTTCCGTTAAAAAAAGAAACAGACATCCCACTGTGATTGCTTTTTCATGCAACAATATTTATAATATATTATTATGTGTAAAAAATTAAGGATAAAAACTACTCGAATATAAATTACTCAAGAGTCTTTTGAATACAAGTCGATGGATGCATACGGGAATTTAATGATAAACAGGGGGAAGAGTAAGGAGGAAAACATCCACAGCGATAAGAACATCAACAGCAATGCTGATCCCATCGTGTGCTACGTCGACACGCTACTTAGCCTGGAGCTGCCGGAGGAGGGCAAGAGAAAGCTCACCGAGGCCGAGATGATGAGCCTCTGCTCGGAGTTCCTTGACGGCGGGACAGACACGACCGCCACCGCTCTGCAGTGGATCATGGCCAACATAGTCAAGTACCCGGCCATCCAGGAGGCGCTCTATGGCGAGATCAAAGCTGCAGTCGGCCGCGGGGCGTCCGCCGTTGAGGAGGATGACCTGCCGAAGCTTCAGTACCTGAAGGCCGTGGTTCTCGAGGGGCTGAGGCGGCACCCTCCCGGCCACTTTGTGCTTCCCCACACAGTGAGCGAGGACACTGAGCTCGGCGGCTACCTGGTCCCGAAGAAAGGGACGGTCAACTTCATGGTGGCGGACATAGGGTGGGACCCGGCCGTGTGGGAGGATCCCATGGCGTTCTGGCCGGAGAGGTTCATGGGCACTGGGCAGGGAGCAGCCGAGGCATTCGATATCACGGGGACCAGGGAGATCAAGATGATGCCGTTCGGGGCGGGGCGGAGGATGTGCCCGGGCTATGCCCTGGCCCTGCTGCACCTGGAGTACTTCGTGGCGAATCTGGTGTGGGCTTTCGAGTGGAAGGCTGTGGCCGGAGGCGAGGTCGACCTGTCGGAGAAGCAGGAGTTCACCGTCGTCATGAAGAATCCGTTGCAGGCAATTGTTAGTCCGAGGTTAAAGTGAAGTACTCTGTTTTGATTGTTGAAACTTGAATTAGAACCATTTCTAAAGTGTTTTTGGTCGTTTTTAGTTCCCTGTTGGGTAAATAAATCGGTTTATTTATCTTTTTATCTATATATATACATATATGTAGTTCTCCAATGATTAATACACAAATTTCATAGTAAGTAATGTTAGTAGCAAACTCTTAAGAGGTTAGTCGGGTGGTAAGAATAATATAAAGCGTGTTCGCATTTTTTGAAAGTCATCTTACACCTATGAGTTTATCATGTCATATGTACGTATAGCCGTGTGCACACAACTGTAGAAATGAGTTAGGGAAAGTCTGAGCACTCGATGATATATATTTTATAAAGTATCAGTCGGAGGATTAATTGTTTTGCATTACAATGGAGATGAGAATACTATCGGTGCGTACTGTACAACGAATTCGTTGCGGGAATTTCTCAACTTCTCTCCCCAACTTGATCTTGTTACCCCCAGCAACAAACATGCATGAACCATTTCACGAAATATGTATCCGGAAAGCCTAAAGTCTTGGTAGTTATCTAGCCACATATAAAGTTTTACTCGAACAGAGATACATGAATCCGATAGTGTTAAGAAAGGAGAGTCCGATATTAAAAATAAGTAATGAAGTTAAAATTGTAAAAATGAAAGGCACTTACGAGCCTCCACCTATCACTTTTCAAATTAAGGTGGACACGGTACAGCCTCTAACGGTTAACTAACAATATTTAACATGCATGTACATGGACACTTGCTGCAGCTCGGTATTGACATAAGAGTACCGTTGGTCCACTGGAAATATTTTAAGATACGGTATCGCCTCTTACCTCTTATAAGTTCAACCAATGGTAAAGCCTTTAACGTTTTGCATGCTGTTTATGGCGTCCTGCTCCATGCCAGGCAGGGCACCATGGTGACTCTCCACGAAATCCCCACCCATAGAGATGGCAATGGGCCGGTACGGGGCGGATTTTTCGATACCCAAATCCGCCCCCACACCCTTCACGAGTCGGGTTGCGTCCCGCCCCCAGACAAGTCACGTCGACCCATTTGTATGAACAATAACAATTTTTGCGTAGAATAAAACTAAAAACATGGTATAAATTTACACATTTGTAATAGTATAATTAAATAAATTAAAATTTTACATCATTTGATAAAATAGAATGATTATTACTCAATTTATTAAGATCAAAGTATTTATAAATTAAATAAAATTAATTTTAAAATACATAATTATATAAAATGGTATGTTATAATATACATCGGTCGGGTCAGGTTGGGGCGGGAGGATTGGAGTCGGTCAGCGGGTCTGGGTCAGGATTGCAAATCCTACCCACCCAGTTGTTTTTTCAGAAACCTGACATACAATAGAAGGCAAATGGCAAAAAATAAAAATTTATTTCATATCTGCTGGAATTTCTCTTATTTTTAATTTAAAATAAAAATTGTAAGATCCTTGCCCTTTATAATATTTGGTGGTTCTTTTTGGTTTCATTTATAAGCTAACGAAGAGTTATGTTGGAAATCTTCTGAGTTGGGGTGACAACGGTTCAGATCAGATGGTTTTCGATTTGAATTGTTGTCAGGGCCTGACTTATTTTGGATCGGTTTTTCAATGCTGAAAATCATGTCGAGAACCATTTACTGTAAACAAAAACAAACAGCTAACAATATGATTTTCTCGGGATGATTTTTCGGTTCCGGATTTTCACGGTAATAATAAATTTAATAAAAATAAAAAGTAAAATTCATTAGAATAAATAATAATGACTAATTATTGATACTTTTGACATTCTAATAAGTTAAGTTAATTAATATAAATATAATCCACAATTCAAGCACAAAGTATTCATAATATTTTTATTCTTAAAAAATCTAATAATAATATATATTATTATATATTTTATGGTTGATTTGATTAAATTACAATTCATTTCTTTGAATCGACTCTATATAATTTATCATCTTCCATCTTTATCTTCAACTGCATTAAAGAATTCTATGAATTAAATTAGATTAAAAGTATGCCTCACCAATTATACTGTGATAATTATCTATATCTGTACTCTTATAAATGAAAACGGGGTTACAAGATTCCTCGTCAAGCCGCCATGTCAGTGACGCTCCAGTGAAGCCCTCTCCCTTCGTTCACTCCATGGTTGGGGTATTGGGAAAAAATTGGAAAATCGAAAATCCAAAAAAATTGACTGACAATGATTCGAAAAAACAAGATTTTAGGGGACTCTATAAAAAATTCGGGTGGCCTTTAAGGTCATGAAAAATTGATCCTAGAAAGTCAGGTCCCAACCCAAAAAACTCATTGAGCTTAGAAATTGATCAAAATCATATAAAAAGTAAAATACCATAACAAGAAATTTAATAAGACTTGAATTTTATTTCATATTTATGCTACTTAACTTATTTTATACATCAAATATTTACCATTAGTAGTTTTTTATTTATTAACGTAAATTTTATATTATAATTTTTGTATTTAATTTATTATTTTATTGCAGTTTGGGGTCTGAAAAAATTGAACTCGCTAACGGTTAGTTTTTCAATTGCTAAATAGTTCTCGATATAGTTTTTTGACTTAAAAAGAGCTGGCTTGAAAAAAGGGGGGCCCGATCGTTTGGGAAAAAACACACCCGCCCCGACCATTTCCCCCCCTACTCCACGGTTACTAGATTTGGTACTTCATGTTGGTTTCATTTGTAATCTAATGGATAGTTACAATGGGAATCTTTTACTTGGGGGTAAAAACGGTTCATATTGGACGGTTTTCAGTTTGAATTCACAGTGCTCAACCTATTCTGGACCGATTTGTTTAACGCTAAAAACCATATCAAAAACTATTTCAAGTGAACACAAACCAACAGCTAACAGTATGGTTTTTGCGAATGGTTTTTGGGGTTTAGACTTTGACAATACTAATAAAGTAAATATAAAAACAAAAAATAAAATTCAATTGAATAAATAATAATATGAATAAATAAATTCATTATACTTTTATCGACTTGGTACAGAGAACTTGTCCTCCAATAAAGACTTAATTATTACATTAATGACTTCAAATAAGTAACAGAAGAACTAGTTACCCTCTTCTATGCAGTGATCTTGTTGATAGAATCAAGAAGATTACAAGATAATAGTTGTGACAGGGCAAGGGCAATGTTCACACTGCAATGACGAGAAGCACAAATGAAAAATTTGGATTGCTCAGACTATTATACCATAAGAATTAGAGTAATCCATCTGATTAATGACGCACATTAGAGTAGTGTGGATGATCTTTGTATAGACACATTAGAGTACAGTGACAATATAAAGATAATTGAGAGATTACAATCCCGATCTTCGAGCACAATCTCGATTCATTCCTATTTTCCCGAGACTTATCTCTATTATATTTTTATTAGGCTATGTGGATGACGTAATCCTTACTGAATCATCAGATGCGTCCGTGATACACCTTCGTTTACCATTTAGTAAGGAATTCTCAATAAAGGACCTGGTCCCTTGCATTTTTCCTTGGAATTGAAGCTAGTTATATAATATGTCTAACCTAGTCTAGGTATATTCAAGTCATCCTTGCATTAGTTTCTATGGTTAACTGCAAGCCTATCATAACTTTCTTGTTTAAATTCCAATTCACGAACCATTTAAACCATTATATTCTTAACTTGATGAATTTTCATTCGACACAATAGTTATGCATATTTGATAATTCTTATGTCTAAATTATTATTATAACTTAAAATTAGTAATAAATAGCACTTACATATACTGTAAAGATACTTAAAATTATGCATATGATTATAATCATAAATGTTTGAACTTAGCTGCATTAGCTATTTCTTTATGGTCGATTTTGGTACTGCTTTCATGTACCTTGCTTGTTGGACCAAAACCAAAACTAGTTGGAACTAGTTCATTGATTTCTTATTGGGAACCTAACCAAATTTCATTAGCATCTACCTCAAAGCTACCTTATCAAGCAAGCTCTGGTTGATTCCTGTTTCACCCTGTGCTGGTGCACACCATGTGCTCGGGATGAAATTGGTCGGAGACAAAAGATTTGGACCAAAACAGAATCATGGGAATTTGTTGAGGACCATTGTGAGAACCTATTTTTTTTCCTTCAATATATATCGCTTGTCCTCACTTAAGGAGTGGATGTGGGCCTGTTCGGACTGATGCGACAGCGTCTGCATAGAGCCCAACGAGCGGTCTCTCCCTTGTTCTCAACTTCCCTTCGGCCCTCCATCGGTCGCTTCTCCTACGATCCTCCGGCTCTCTCCTCCGATGAAACCCTAGTCCCGAATCAGTGAATTCAGTCGCTGATTCCCCCACAAATCATCTGCCAATTCGCTCTCTTCTCTCCGTAGATATTGCCTCCGCAGAGATCTCGTTGCCGCATTCTGTGACAGAAATACGAAACCCTAAATTTGGAAAGAGAGGGAAGGAAGATGGAGGATGCGAAAACTCCAGCGCAGCAGCACCAGCAACAGCAGCAGCAGCAGCAGCAGCAGCACCTGATGCTGCAACAACAGCAGCAGCAGCAGCGGCAGCAACAGCAGCAGCAGCAGCGGCAACAGCAGCAGCAGCATCTTCTGCTCCTCCAGCAGCTGCAGAAACGGCAGCAGCAGGCGGCCGCAATATCTCGCTTCCCATCTAATATTGATGCACACCTCCGGCCGCCCGGACTTGCCCAGCGCCTCGTCCAGCAAAACTCTAACCTTGTTGCTGAGTCGGGTGCCCCTTCTATCCAGCAGCAGCTCCAACAGCAGAAGCAGCTGCAGCAGCAGCTTCAGCAACAGCAGCAGCTTCAACAGCAGCAGCAGCAGCAGCAGCGGCAGCAGGAACAGCAGCAGCAGCAGAAGGCAATCCGACCTGAGAACCGGATGGAGCTCCAGATGGCTTACCAGGACGCGTGGAAGGTCTGCCACCCCGACTACAGGCGTCCTTTCTCTTCTCTGGAAGATGCCTGTGAAAGGTATAAGTTGTCCCTCTTAATTCACCAGTTCTTCTGCGCTTTTTCCCCTAATGTTCTTCTTAGCGAAATATCAAGAAGAGAGAAGCTTCTCATCTCGGCTAAAGATAGAAATGGAGCTTGTTTTTTCTCTTCAAAGTCAAGTCCCGTTATTTCATTTCGCATGCGAACAGGGTTCGGTGTTCTTTTTATTCTTCAATATTGTTCTGCTATCCAAAGGAGTGTTTCCGTTGCAAGTAGAAAGAAAAATGGATTTTTCTCAGTGGAATTTGTGAGGTGTCCCCATTTGGGTTTATGGCTTTTGGCAACTTAGTGGTAGTTTCAGTGCTGTATGATTAAAGATCATGTAGTTAAAGGTTCTGCTTCGCAGAATAGTTTGATATGCTCATTTAGATTCAGGTTTCTGCTTTTATATCAATCTCCCTTTTTTTGGCATTTCTCAGGCTGCCTCTTCTCTTTTTAATGAAAAGAAGAAATTATATTGCTGTGATCTAGAGTTCAGCTTATGTAATGTGAACACCTTAACATATTTTTGGTTAGTACCCCAATGACGACTTAGTTGATGTGCAGTTGATAAACAGGTGGGGTATTCTTTGTCCATTTCCCCCTTCTTTTTTTCTATAAGTGTGTTGCGTTTTATTTTCTTGCTATGAAACCCTTCAGAGTTGATGCTCATAAACTGCTAAGGCTTCAATGCACATTCTTGTCCCAATATGATGGAATGATAAAAAACCTAGCATGTCACCTGTACGTTTTCCAGTTCCTGCTAAACATTTGTTTTCACTACTTTCTCCACTGGTTTCTTAGGAAGGCATGACTTTTGGTGAGGGAGGACAAGACGTGGCATGATAATCCTCCTCTTCAGTAGTTTGTTCTGAATTTTTTAAGCTCTTGATGCTAGGATGAGCTAGGTCACAGGTCATCCCTCAAGTGCATCTGCCCAGGCTGTTGACGCTGAGAAAATTGACTTGTTACATGTCATTTAGTGGAGATTTTGTCCCACCCCTTTGCTATGGTTGTTAGTGCATTTGCATTGAACATGAAAGATAGAGATGTTACAGATCATACATCTGCCCTTTCTGACTGAAAGCCTGAGAAGTTTCTTCTGTTGAAGCAGGACAGATTTTTCTTTGCTTTTCATACACACACACACACACACACATATATATGTATGTATATAATTGCTATACTGTATTTGCGGTAGTTGACTGTACCTGTCCTTTCCGTGTTTCAGAGGCCGGCCTTCTCACTTTCCTTATGTGAATGCACAGGTTGCTACCTTATCATGTGGTGGCAGATTACGAGGCAGAGGAGGATGACAGAATCCTGGATTCTGATACAACAGGTCAGATGCCTTCTCGATCTCAGCAGTGGGACCACAATATTGCCGCCAAAGTTGCTGAGTTCACAACCACATTTGAAAAACAGGTCCTTGCCTTCAATATAATCAATCGCAAGCGACGCACGGGAGAATTCCGCTCTGAGGAGAGATTGATGATCGAGCAGGCTTTGTTGCAAGAGGAAAAGCGAGCCTTGTTGGAACTGAAGGCCGAGATAGAGTCACGAGAGCGAGCTGGGAGAGAAGCCCGTGATGCTCAGGCGCGAATTGCAGCAATGCAAGCTGAGCAAGCTAGGGCTGAGACACATCGAGGACCAATAAGGGCAACTGCCCGTGGATCGCAAGGCAGTGATATGCCACTGAATCATGGGTTGGAGGAGCAGGACAAGAATCCGGAGGAAATGATGAATGGGTGGGTAAACAATGCACAGAGGGATGAGAAGGAGCCCTCTGAAGATTTCTTGAATGATGAAGAAGCTGACAATGGGGATACAGCTGGGCAAGATGATTGGCGTGAAATTGGTGAGTTTGATCTGAATGCGAGATGAAATGGATGACAAAAATAGTCTGATACTGCAGGACACGATCTTATGGTCGGAGGGGGGGCCTGATGTTAGTGGAGAAAATGTCAGTGACACACTCCATTTTTAGGTGGTGATGGGGGTTTCTCGATATGGAGATAAATGAGATTAATGGATGATTGTCAATCTGTTTGTGGATTGAGTATCACCTGTCAGGAATGGTAATTTGATCTAGTCCCAAAACACGGGGAGGGGAAACAGCTGCTAAGAAGAGTATTAGGTCGGTAAGCTCTACGTTCACTTGTTTTCTGTCTAACTACCATCAGTTACCATCTCAGCTTGTGTACAAGTGACTGAAGGAGTGAGCTCTGTTGTCTTTGTAATTAGAATGTTCAATGAGACCATGGAGGTCCTGACGAAGTACGTACTCAGATGAATCATTTGAAGTTGAAGGTGAATTGTGTTCATTTCGCGGACAAGTAAATGATGCATGTGTATGCCTGTATCAGAAACAGTTGTGCAATGTTTTACGCGGTGCACCTCACGGGCAAAAAATTTAGACAGCGAGTCCTTTGTCTGTCAGATTGTGATGAACAATTCTGCTGCAGGTCTCAAAGGGTTGGAGATATAAGGGGAGAGAGAGGGGAACAGGAGAGAAGATCGTCCTTCAATAGTCGGAGGCCTGTCTTGAGTTTAGCAACGAGAGGTTCTTGTTTAATTCCTGGGGCAAATGTCTCCTGGGACAATCACAAGTTTATGCATCTTACCACAGTTGCCTTCCATTGTTGTCTGGGTGTTCGGTGCTCTCTTATGTCCTTTTGCGCACTGGCCAGATTGGCCAAAAGCGATGTTACTTATCCATTCTCAAAGGAATCACCTGACCGGAAGCATCCACAGCCATAGTTTTCAGACCGGAATTGGACCAGAAACCGGTCAAGGTGTGGGTTCTCAGGCTTATTGGTTCAACTAGGGTTCGATGGGTTGAACCAGATTTTTACAAATAATACTTATAATAGTATAAAATTAGTAATATGAATGTAAAATGTTATATTCTAAATTAACTTCAAGTTTTAACCAAATTATTATAATATATAAGTGCAAGGTAAAAACATAAATTTAAGTGTAAAAGTGAATTGTATGCCACATTCAAATTTAAAATACACATAATATCCCCCCCAAAACCACCTCTTAATGGCAATTCAGGACGCCTTTAACTGACTCGAGGGACAAAAGTGCAATGCCATATGAAACGAATGAATTATTTGCTATGCAACTGATAGACACCCAAAGAAAGGGAGGAAGAACGAAAGAGAAAAGGCTAAATGTCTTTTAGAACACTACTGCTCTCAATGCAAACAGATATCTATGCTATAACAAAATTTACAGAGCTCGACAAGTCAAAGGCATCAATTGGAAAGAGATATGTCTGATGCAGAACAGAGCAAATTATTATCGTAGATATTCACAGCTAGCACAATTCAATCAGAAGATTCAGAACTAAACCAATACAACAACAATCGGCCTTAAGTCTGGTCGGACAATTTGACTCTTAGTCCAGAAAGGCCCCTATTTTAGTGGTAAATCATAAATGAAACATCAAGATCCATGCCTAGCTTCTCCATCCTAGTAGTGAAGCAGACAAGCAGCAGAAGGTAGTGAACGACAGCAGCAGAAGGCAGCGGCAGCTGTGGACAGCAGCGAACGACAGCCGCAGATGGCAGCGAATGACAGTAGCAGAAGGCAGCAGCAGAGGCCCACGGCAGCGAACGACAGCAGCAGACGGCAGCGAATTGCAACAGCAGACGACAGCGGCAGAGGCGGACGGCGGCAGTGGCAGAGGCGGACGGCGGCAAACGGCAGGGCAGCAGCAGACGGCAGCGAACTACACGGCAGCAGCAGACGGCAGCGAACTACACGGCAACAGCAGACGGTAGCGAACGACAATAGTAGACTGCAGCAGCAGCAGCGGACTGCGGCAGCAGCGGCAACGGACGGCAGCAGATGGCTTCCTCCTTCGTTCTTCGTTTCGTGCCTCCGTTCGGGTCCTTGTTCTCTCTGTTTCTTCGTTGCTTTGATAGGGTTTCTATTTTCTATGACCGGTCCACTTTTTTTAAAATTTTTTCTTTTTTTTTGTTGACCGGTTTCTGACCGGTTTTTGTGGGTTCAATTAAAACCCGATCAAACCGACCGGTTCATACGTCCCAACCCCGTTTGAGATGCAAATGGAGCAATTGACGAAATTGGACCGGACTGGTATCCGGCTCCCGGTCCAACCGGTCGGTCCGGTCCTGTTTTAAAAACTATGTCCACAGCTGAAGGCTTTTAGAGGAATTCTTAATGGCATCCCTCTGACAATGAATCTGGAATTAAACTCTCTTCTCTCAGCATGTCTGAACATGCGCAGTCAGATGAGAAGTCAAGGATCTGGTGGGCAATGACCGGATATCAATTTAGCCCCCATCTACAATCTAATATATATTGTATTCATATATATTATTATATTGAAGAACTGAGTCTTATTTTTTGAACTCCTCAAAATATCCTAAATAAATATAAGTAAATTAACAATTTCATCATCGAGAGATGAATATGGTGTCACTTGAGTTCCTGAGAGATTTTTTGTCTCATTTAACTATCTCGATATGTATTTTACTTTAGTTAGGTCCTTAATGAGTTTTCTGCATCAATTATACCCTTTTTGTGTGTCAATTAGATCTCTTGTGATTTTAATTAGGTCCTTTATGACTTCAATTATGTCCCTCATGACTTTAATTACGTCGATCATGACTTCAATTAGGTCCCTTATAGTTTCAATTGGGTCTCTCATAACTTTAGTTAAGTTCTTCATGGCTTTAATTAGGTTCTTCGTGGCTTCAATTAGATCCCTCCGTTAAAATGAATACTAATGGCATAATTATACTATCAATTAAGTCGTTCGCTTTATTTATTTTTCTTCACTTTTGTCCCCCAATAACGGTATTATTATACTATCAATTAGCTCAGATCTCAATTTCTTTTTCATCAATTAGGTCCCTCATCAATTTCTCTTTTTTTAAAAAAATTTAAAAAATATTTTTTAAATAACGTGACAAATCCGAATAATATTTTTAAATAAAAATTTTAAAATTTTAAAAAATTTCAAAAAAATTAGAAAAATTGTAAAAACATCAGAAAGATTATAAAATATAGGAAAACTAAAAAAATAAAAATATTAAAAATATATGAAAAATATGAAGAGCTTGAAAACTTTTTAAATTTAATGAAAAATATAAAAAAGAGACAAATGCAAAAATAATTGAGAAAAATGTTAAAAATTTTCAATAATTTAAATACAAATTTAAAATTATATGATCAAAATATATAAATTTTTTTACTAGTTTTTTTTGTAAATTAGGAAAACTTAAAAATAAATGAAAAATTTATTAAATTTGAAGGGTATAAAAACTTAAAAACTAAAAAAATTTCATAAAATAAAAAGAATTAAAAATTTCCAAAAGTACGAAAATTTTGAAATAATTCATAAATTTAGAAATTTATTTGAAATTTACAAAATTTAAAAAATAGATAAGATTCTAAAAATTATACAAGATATATATTGTCAACATAATAGACCTTTTGCTACCACAAGTGACATAAAGAGTTACTTATAGGAAAGATAATAAGTTCTAAAATTTTTTCAAACTTTCATATTTATTGCAAAGGTGATGGACAAGTATTTTATTTTAAAATTTTAGAATTTTTAAAATTATTTTTTAGAATTTTTTTAGGATTCCTTTTTTAGAATTTTTTAAAATTTATTATATGTTCCGGTATCTAATGAATTTTTCTAAATCTTTTGAAGTTTTTCTTATTTTTAAAATTTCTTTATTGAATTTTTTGGAATTTCAAAAAAAAGTTCATTTTTTTAATTTTTTCTAATTTACAAAAGTGTGTTTTCAAATTTTTATTTTTTTAAAAAAGATAATTTCTTTCATATTTTTGAAATATCTTAAAAATTTCTAGATTTTTTAAAACTTATTTGAAATTTATTTCAATTTTTTCTTTTTTTGAAATTTTAAATTTTTTCTAAATCATTATTATTTTAATGATTTCTTAATTTTAGGACTTTCCAAAAATTTTTCCACATTTTTTTGAAATTTTTTTATTTTATGAAAATTTAAAAATATTTTTCTCATTATAAATTTTTATTTAAAAAATATAGAAACACCACATCAATACTCAGACATGTGTGGCAAAAAATTATTTAAGGATCCAAATAATGCAAAATTCATCTCTACGGGACGAAATGGCTAGTATTTCCATTAATTGGCAAAAAAGTTAACGAAGGATTTCTTATGGATTTAATTGATAACATGAAGGAGCTAATTGATATAATGAGGAAACCTAATTGATACTATCATGAACCTAATTGATACCATAAGGTGACCTATTGATACCAACATGGACCAATCTGATGTAAAATATATCTCTTAGGGAATTAAATGAGGTAAAAAATAGCTTAAGGACCCAACTGACTACAATCATATCTCTCAAAGACGAAATTGTTAATTTACTCAATATATGTTTAACCAATAAAAAGGACAAATAGGGATGAAGTAGTAAAATCACTCATATAACCACAACTATCAAATAACTACTCTCTAATTTTCTATTTCTAATTATGTATTTTATTTATCTACTTATTAAATAAAGATTAATCATCTATAAAAAATAATACTCAATCATCAAAAGTAAGAATTTATAATCAACTATACAATGGATAATTATGTTCATAGTACGAGTCGATATCCAATATACATATATTGAAACGAACTTTTATATTTTAATAATATTTATAATATTTTAATCCGGGGCATGACCCATGCCCCATTCTCCATCATACGAGCTAGGGCGTCCGGGCATGGGTCAACTCATGAAGGGTGAGGGACTTCCCGAGTCTTCAAATACATGCCTCGTCCCGTCTCATTGCTATTGTTGGACCGAGTGAGATATATGTAGTTAAATGAGATTAGGAAAATAAAATAAATAAATCAAAAAGTCGTGACACTGAGTATTCAGCCTGATAGCTCTTAATTTGAAACTCCATGTTTCTAATTAGTCCTCAGAGTGTTTGGTTTATTGAAAAGTTTTGAACTTTATATGAAAAGTTACATCTTGCAATCACTTTTATCATGTTGGGTAGACTGTAACTCACTTTAACTTTTCAGCACATCTCAATTTTTACCGAGCATGCCAAGGCTTGGACTCGGTAATGACATTGCATATGGGGGACACTGCAATTCCAGATTCCATGGTGAAAACTCCTACTTTCCAAGTTTGTCCAATAAAAGACAAAGGAAGGAATGAAAATGAGGGATGTAAGTTAAAAACCGGAGACCTAAAAAAACCGATCGAATTGGAACTAAAAAAATCAAATTTATGGGTCCCAAGATAAATTTAAAGCAGTTTTCAATGTGGAAAAAATTGGACCGGGAAATTCTGGCTCTGACCCAAAAAACCCCTACGGGGCCCGAAACCGAAACGGAAATTATGTTAAATTTATATTATATGTAATAAACTATTTTATTATTAGATTTTGACAATACAAATAATATGTTTGATATTTTTAAGCTTGAATCTTGATTCATATTTATGTATTTTATCTTCTTAATACACTAAAAGATTTATAATTAGTGTTTCTCATTTGTTATAATGAATTTCATTTTATTATTTTTGTATCTAATATATTATTATAATAAAAGTCGAAACCCAAAAAAACCATCCGAAAAAACTGAACCTGAGGTGGGTGGTTTTTATAACCCCTAAACAGTTCTCGGTATGATTTTTTAACTTGAAAAAAACCAAACTGAAGACAACAGGGAGCCTATAATTTTCGAAAAAAACCGGCCCACACCGCCCTTTTACACCCCTAATGAAACGGGAATGAAAAAGAGGGTAATTTTAAAAAATTATATTTATTATTTATCATTTCAAATATTATAATTTTTAACAATGTTTTAGGTATTTAAAATACTTATTAAATACAATAATTCGATTTTGCAATCTACCTTCTATTAATAATAATAATTTTTTTTATATAATTTAACTTTTTCTGTAATCTAAAATTGGCAGAACCAAAAGTCCCTCTCTGTATATTACAGGAGTGTTTAAAGAATAATAATGTGGACTCTCTTGAATAAGAAAAATAGCTAGATATGAAAAGAAAAACACTTGGCATTCACATTAACCATTTTTTTTGGGCTATCTGGTAGCAAAAAGTTCAATAACTCTGAACTTATTCACTTTCAGGGTCTATGGATCGATTAAGTAGCGAAACTCTCAATTTGTTTCCTCCACTAACAGTCACGATTTAGTCAATTTGCATGGAGAGAGTGTATCATTGGATAAACATGGTACTAGTGCTGGTAAAATATGTCATGTCGTGTTTAAACGGATTCAGACAAAAAGTGATAACATTGACATGACACGTTTATGTATTGTGTCCAAACGGTTGCGTCTAAATTGATTTTAAGTCGAATTGACCTATTTAATGTAATATGTCTATTCTATATATTATTGTACTCTAATATGTATGACACCACTACTAAAAAAATATATTTATAATAATTAGCACAACAATAAGAAAACATGTAACATAACTTTTGATAACAATGAAACATGTAACATAACTTTTGATAACAATGAAACATGTAATAATGTATGTAATATTTTACACCTCATAAATTTCTTATACATAAATGTGTTATATATATAAATACTAGAAAACATTTGCTATTGTTTTAAACGTGTCTTATGGATTGCAGTTGATGGACTAGAATAAGTGCTAATTATTTAGTTGATGTGATATGTTCACAGTTAAATGTTTGAACATAGCGTGGCAGAGGGTGGTTGTGTTACCACTACTGTTGTCTTCTTTTTTTCACGATAAAAAAACGCATCTTATATCGGGTTACACGAGTTCAACGCACTAAGTACATTAATGTATTATGTCTAAATAAATTTTATGTCTAAATACATTTGATCTAAACTTGTATAAGTTCATGTCGTGTCATGTCATGTCGTATATTGTGAGTCCCACATGGTACTTTGGAGGAAACCATACCATGATGATAGACAATTGAAAGGCACCGTACCATGTAACAAATGGTCCATCCATGGATTACATGACGAGCTCCATTTGTGACAGAGTTTATTCCCATCAGACAACGACATACTTCAACAGACACACTGTAAAAAAGCATAACTCGGCTTCACGTATAATCAAAATTAAACTAATTAATGCAGGAAACATAGCAGAGACGGTCTCAGTGTTTTGTTTTCGGCTTCTTCACGATCAGCACCGAGCAATGGGCGTGGTGAGCGCAGTAGTCGCTCACGCTGCCTAGGACGGCCCTGCAAGAACAGACAACCCGAGCTCGAAACCATAAGATGACGACGATGTGATTTCAAAGGATCAATCTAGAGGTGAGTTCGAATTAATCAATCAGTTACCTCTTTATGGTTCCGTAACCATGGCTCCCAACGACTAGAATTGATGCGTGGTACTTGTCCACTGCATCGCAGAGGACGTTCCTGCCATCGCCCTCCGCTAACTCAACTACGACATTTTGGACCTGAAAATAATACAAGGAGGGCCATTCGTTCGGGTTTGTGCCAAGTAAGAGTATACTGTTCGGTAGATTAATATCATTGAGTTCTTTTGCCTTATTAGTGACAGACAGTTACCGATTCGCTGGAACAGAACTCCTTGGTCTTGTCCGAGATTTTTGTAGCTTGCCTCTTCAGGTCGTTTTCCACGTACGGCAGAACGTCCGCGGCTCCTGCATTGTCAGACGCAGAAAATTAGGTCTGAATTAGGATAAATTCTCGGATAATCCAACCTTATCACGTAACATGATAAAACACTAATGCGATTGTGATAAATAAGAAAATTAGAATTAATCACTCTAATAATTACCTTATTTATCACTAATTAGAGCAATTTCATTGATTATTTCTCGTCACTTGTAATCTCTTTTTTCTTTTTCTTTTTTTTTTTGCTGAATTTGTGATAGGTATACAGAATGATTCATTTCATGGCTATGCACTGAACCATTCAAAACCTCCTAATTTTAGGTAGAGGGCAATTTCGACTGCATCAGGTATTGTGGACCGGCACTGGGTACGCCCAAAACTGGTTGAAACCTACCCAATCGGGTAGGTTCCAGGTAAATTCTCAGGAGAATAGGGTAGGTTCTAGGTAGAAAAATGAGGAACTGGTTAAAATAAGTTCTAGTTCCGGTTCCATTAAAGGTGATGCCCGGAATTGGTACCCATAATCGATAAATATATATTTATATTTTTACTAAATATAAAACATGAAAATATAACCTTTTATCTTAATATTTCATTCCATCCATTTATTTCTGTATTCAAATCATCAGTGTCTCTTAAAATTCATCATTTCTTAGTTTTTGCCATCTACTAATGTTCATTCTTTTACGGTAAAAGTCTTGCCGATCAAAAAACCTCTCTCCTATTACATTCAATTGGATATTTTCAATATTTTTCAGGTATGTCAAGTAAGAAAATTATTAGACAGTTATTCATTAATTGATTTAAAATTTTTTTTATTTGTTTATGGAAGACTAAATTCCAAGCAGGTACTCGGAACCGATGGTAGGTTCTTAAAACCAATAGGTAGGATCCAGTTCCAAATTTTGGAATCGGTCTTAAATAGGATATTACTGGGTACTATGAAAAATATAGGGTACTTGGACCCAATCACCCCTATTCAATTTTTAAGTATTTTCTAGATAATACATGCATGTCTCAAATTAAGGGAGCCTTATCTATAATAGATATAATATGTGACGGTGCTTATATGATGTTATATACTAACAAGATTCAGTCATTCTAAGTCCTAAAAAAAAATTGTAAAATTAATTAAATCTTATTAGTTTATAATACTGTGTCAATAGTGAAGGCGATGGTTATATACATGTCCTTCTCAATTTAAAGAGACTTTTCTCATTGGAGAACGGAAATACCATCCGGGCCAGACCTGAACTATTTGTAAAACTTACGTTTATGAAGAAAACCTCATGCCATTCTAAAATGTAAATGCATTACCAGGAGGAGAGACATATTGT
This sequence comes from Lagerstroemia speciosa, assembly GCA_037672795.1. Classification (NCBI taxonomy): domain Eukaryota; kingdom Viridiplantae; phylum Streptophyta; class Magnoliopsida; order Myrtales; family Lythraceae; genus Lagerstroemia; species Lagerstroemia speciosa. Next base: position 4,895,831 of record CM075299.1, read on the forward strand.
TTAACAAGTGAGGCTGAATTATATTCGAGATACAGGCGAGGTGGTCCGGCAGCATTACCGGGTCCGGCGAAGCCGATGGCCGAGGTCGCGGTGGGCCTGGCGTGGATGATGATGAGTTTGTAGGGAGGGCTCGAACTGAAAGGCACGAAGAAGTTGTCGAGGGTCCACTCGAGGGCGTACTTGCTGTGCTCGCTGTCGTCGATCCCCACCAGCATCACTGGCTTTTCCTTGCCAGCAGCACCCGCCATTGTTGGAAAAACTCGCTCACGCCTCAACTAATTCCGCGCCAAACTCGGCTTGCTGTGTTATAAGCCTGTGGAGGAAGAATGCTGGAGTCGCGGTGAGCGGCTTGAGATTTATATGATGGAGGGGAAGGATCGGAGAAAGAGAGAGAGTAAAACTCGGATCCTTACTCAAAGGCAAGGGAAGGAGAGGGAGAAGACGAAGGCGGTTTTGGCGGGAACGCCATGTTTTCTTCCAACACGTGTGCTGAGCTCGCCCTAGTGATTCCAGAAGTCAGGGAGAACAAGGGATCTACTGGGTATTGGGGGTTGTGCAAGGTACCGGATAGAACCGGAACTGTTTGGAGTTGGGCAGATGCTAATGACTTTGGATAGAGTTCGAATGACAATTTAAGAAACTGATTGAAATAGGTTTCTTCCATTTTAGTTCCAACCATATGATACCTAAAATCCATTATATATTCAATAGATAATAATTTCCTCGTTTCATTGATACTCTTGAACTCTTAACTTGATAAATATTTATTTTACGTAACAATTATCCATTTATTATATTCAGAATCTATATCTATACTATATATTAAAATGGAAGCAGCTTCACCAGTTTTCGACACTTGTCCAAACCATTTTATTTGTATATGTAAAATTTTGCTAGAGAATTGTTTAAGAGCACACGTCAAAATGACGGATATTGAGGAATAAATCCCTTATCGAAGAGTTAAAAGATTGAAACCTGATATATATGAGAATTGTGGAACATCATCTAATAGTTTAGATTTTTAGATAGAAATAGACACAACCATTAATAAACCCAGTGGATATTTTACAGTTTCTATGAGACAATACTTGCTCTTACTTTTATATTATCCAGTACAACGTGCACTTACTTGTTCCTTTAGGAGATGCTTTAATGTAAGTTTTATTGAAGGAGAGAATAGTAAGAATCAACTTTGAATATTTAAAGAATTCAAATAGTAAAATAAAGTATGCTTGTTACACATACACTTGTGTTAGAATAATATAGAGTTGCAAGTAGCTAGTAAATATTGGTATCATATTGGATTTTATTTAAAAATATTGAAAACTGGATTAAAATTTTTAATAAAATATGAATTGATGAATTTTAGTCCATGAATATTTAACCCTCTAACATTTAGATGAAATGTGAATTTTATGAACTTTAGTTATAATATAAACTTTTTCACCTCATTCAATATTAGAATATTAAATATTCAGGGACTTATTAAACTATTATTTCATAGTTTGCTAATGTGGCAATGCCACATTAGCATCTGCTTGCCAAATCGGATGCCATTTTAGATTCTCATTAAATCGAAGTAACGGAAGGACCAAAGTGTTGGACGGAATGAAAATATCTGGACTAAATTGATGTAAATTGAAATTGAGATTCTCAAATATTAATAATTTATAAACTTGAGGACTAAACTATTAGTCCACTCCCTTCTTTATGTTCACCAGTCAAGTCCTCTCCGCAGACATTGAATGGACCCCCTACTACCCATAACTGCCATCAATAGCGCAGTTCAAGCTATCTTGCGGAGTCCTTAGGAAGCTTCTACTGTCTCCGTCGTACATGGCTGATGATGTCGTAAACGTCTTCTTCAAGCCCAATCACGGCCTCAGGTTCAAGCTCGTCTGGTTTGTAGGTTTCATTGATGGAGCAATATTCTTTATAAAGAAACTGTAGAAAATGATATGGATCTTCTTTATGATAACTTTGTGGCAATTTCTCTTTCGCCAATTAACTGTGTTTGACAAGCAAAACCGATTCACAGTGACCGGAACTCTTGAGAATATTTTAATGTGCATGCTTGCCAAGTGATGATTTCACCTTCCTTTGCAGGATGAAGGGATCGCTAATCGATACTTTGATTTCATGTTGGCAATTTTAAGGCCCTTTATATTTGGTAAGAACATCCTTTGTCCCTTTAGCTCCCAGATGGATATTGGTATATTTTTTAAGTGCTGCTTGAAAATTATTTAAATATTTTATAGTCTTGGCATAGGAATAAGGAAATCGGTAAACCTTAACTTGAACAGGAAAGGGATGAAGTAATTTGTATTTCTACTAACAGAAAAAATGTACTACTATACATGTGTGGTAGGTGTACTTATTTTTATTGAATTCAGTAGAGTATGATACTGTCTTAGAGGTTTACGCATTCGCAGCTCTTTCTTATCTCCTTACCATGTCAACTAATTTGTCCTGCATCATGTACTGATTTTCATTGTTTCCTTGCAGAGACATTCTCTATCTGGACATGAGAGTGATTAGTTCCTCTTCCTATAATAAATCCTGCAGATAGATAGTTGCAACTTGCTTTACTAATTTTGAAGAAAATATTTTTCCACATTTTTCCACAAGATTGAAGATCGCACATGCTTATCCGGAAGCCAGGTGTTAAGACACTGTTAGTGTCATATTAGCATTATTATCCTTCATGTCAGGCATTGTTGTTCCTTGCACCAAAAGTTATGAATTATTGTCCTTTGTTTTGTCCTATAGCGTGAATTATTGTACGAATGTCATAAGTGCATTGTATTATTATCCTTTAAGATTGAGTCATCTTGTCTTGTAGTCATGTGGGTTGTCAGAAAAGATTATCTAAGCAGTGATGTATATCAATGGGATTTGCTCTATAAATCTTCATTCGAATGTTGGGGTAAGTAAGTGCTTACACAAAAACTCTTCCCAAGCATTCCTCTTAACCATGTTCTAGCTCTTTCATCTCATCCGGGGAGTTGCTTGAGTAGATAGCAAGGCCTGGTGGATGCTAATTGATCTAGGTAGTTGTGATAGTTCCCTTCAAGATAATCTTAGGAGGCTTGACTTGAGCAAATGCCGAAGGAGAGAAAGGCCCGAGGCTTGTTGGCAATAGGTAAAATGGCTTGGACTATTGCAAATATAGCACCGACTAGAAGAATGAAGACATCAATCCAACAAAGACCAATCATTCAGGAATGAATCCTGAACACTTGAAACTTGCCAAAGTTGAGTGTGAAGAGTTAGTCTAGTAGAAACTCACCTAAAGCCAAGATTCTGGCAACTGGGTGTTCACCCTGAAAACAGGCCCAAGACAATGTTCTATATTCCTAATGCCTACCAATGGACTGTTATAATCATCAGCACTCTGTGACAGCAATGACTCCATTGATAGTTTTTCTTATTGTGAAGTTTCCACTTAACCCATAAGAGATTGAACCCATATCCAATCTAAAAACTCAAGCTGATAGGTTAATAGTATCTGCTCTCTTATAAATCAAGTTTTAGTTCATTATTTGTTTGATGTGGGATTTATGTCTCAATAGTTGTTAAGGGTAGAACAGATGATGTTCACATGCTCTTCTCATTTGGAGCAGATTGCCATTTGAAGTCCCAAAGATGGAGCTGTTGAGAGTTCAAACGCAGCGGAAACATAAATTTAAAATGTTTATTCCCGATCCAGGATCATTTTGAGATAATTCGGAATCAAAACAAAGAAGATGTTTAGAAATCATACCTACAAGAACTCTAATTTGGTTCTTGTGTTGATTCCTCGGGTTGACTGCACGAACTTGTTGAAGCCGATCCTTTGATTAGACACACACGTGTATGCCCTCCACGATATCCACACCAGGTATCTCGTAATAATTGAGAAACTCTTTCTCAATAATTGATCACACTCGAAATTTTTTATCAATCTAAATTTCTTCTCCGTTGATCCACTTTCTCTCAACAGAAAGAAAAAAAAATCTCGTAAACTTGAAAAAAAGAAGCTTACCTCTATTTATGTCAAGGCTAACTGCCTATATATATTTTCCATTTCTTTATATATACATATATATATCTTACTAACAAAGATACGAAGCTATGGTTTCCGTTAAATCGTTATATTTGATTATAAAGAAAATCAATATCACACGTAAATCTTTCCGTATTTAAACAAATCTAATTTGGTAATTTACGTGCATGTTTAAACGAGAAAAATAATCATATTTCTATAAATCTAATCAAATATATAATTCCAAGATTGCCTTATCCAATAAGGTATGTGACCATTATGAGCTCAATTCGTGCTAACAAAAATTTAATAGCCTGATCCAAAATTTAAATCCATTAAATTTTGGTTACGAGAAAAACTCGTATTGTGTGTGACCCGTTGGGCTTCAACTAAGCTAGTAGTGGGTCCATTAACTATATTCCACTTTAATCTCATTAAACTCTTTAATGAGTTAATTCGATTAACTTTTAACCGGATAGACCTACAAGTCAAGATTGACGTCTAACAACATGTCATGACTACCCGGATAGTAAGGATTTTAATCTAAGGATCGAACACACTTCGATGATTAGTTTCTGTATAATTAAATCCTTCGATTATACAATGTCCCGAATGAGCTAGGGTATGGATAATATGTCAAACTCCAATACTTATTCATATGTTTTCAATTCTTAAGTATTTGACTCAATTATGAAACATAACTCCTTTCCAATTTTCATACTACTCTGGCCAGAGATTTTCTGAGGCAATACTAAGCAAAATACATAGGACATACTCTTGTACAATTGGAATAATCGATTCCTTATTAATTACTCACCACCTCCGTAAAAGTCTCATTGGATCCAGAATACCCTACACATGTCTCAGAGAATTATGCTAAGGAATAGACCAAAAACCATAATTTAACAATTATGAGGTACTATAGTAATTTCAGGTCTAAAGATTACTTAGACCTACTATCACCTGAAGATTAGCCAATTGACATTTATTTTGAAATCTATTAGGCTTTCCTCTAGTGAGTCAGTTCAGTGAACTCATTCCATAATGAGCACCTATACTCTTACATTAGTGACTCTTCACAAGTACCTATGAGATCAGTTACCCTCTACTATAGAACATGTAACGAGTATGCTAGCCTTACTGGGTCGCAGATCCCCTATTTAGTGATCCTATGACTAGGAACTATTTTAAATTAAGGTTGATTAGATTTTAGGTCTCACTAGCATGATCTTATCATGGTCCAAAAATCAATACATTAATTTATGGGTTTCATCATAATAGGAAAAATTCACAGCGAATGATGAATAATAAATGCCTTAATTTTATTTCATGAATAAAGATTACTCCAATTACATCGCATGTGATTGGATTTAGGTCACTAATCCTAACAGGAGCAACCATTTTGGAACGGGAAGCAAGCACTGTAAAGAAATATAGAGTTGATAAAAAAAAAATTCAGAGAATGACCACGTGAATTCCTTGGAAGAAAAGCAGCAGCTTGATAAGTATCTTGCAACCATTAATCCTTCTAGAATTTGTTCATGTGATTCTTATAATAGAGAAGTTGTTACAGAAAGTATGTGTGGACGGTATAGGTAATTTGTGGTTTAAAAAGGGATAGAATTGGCTTACGATATGAGACATTTTTGTCAGTAAGTATATTCCTGATTTTATCATAACTACTCATATGAAGAGTCGGTTGTTGTTCTCTATCACATTCCTTGCCCTATGGAAGCATCAATCAGAACTCTTCTAAAATCCATAGACTTTCCATTTTTACTTAGTCGTAAACAAAAGAAGACTGAGGTTAGGCAGCGAAACAAACAAATCTAAATTTGTCTAGAAAAGGAATGTTAGAAAGTTGAGAAACTCTGCTCCATAATTGAAGAATTTGAAACAAGATGATCTCCCCAACCTTCCAAACACTTATGGTTGTTTAAAGTGGGGTCTTAGAAACTTTTGTGTGAACAATGCTTCGGCCAGCAATCAGGCTGGCAAATTTTTGTTTTAGCCCCTTGCAAATTCTGTGATTGTCCCTGTGAGTTTATTCCTTTCTTATGCTAAGAGTATGATTTGCTTATTGTGCTAATATACTACCAAGAATGTGCTTCCTATTTTTTGTTAGAAATGTGGATGCTATGTCTCTATTTTTTCAGGAGACCATATGGAATATACCGCGATTTTCTTGAGAGCAAATCTTTCCTTGAAAATGAGATTATGTCTTCCAATGCAATGGTTAGCGGACTATAAAAGATAATCGGCGGTTCTCTTTTTGGAATGTCACTGTGAAAGACAAGCAATCAACTCATCCTCTTATTTGCCTGTCGCCTGCAGCAAACTATAAAATGGAACTATTTCAAATGCATATATGCAAGCACTTCATTCCTTTCATGAGCTTCTATCTTATACCTTCAACTGTTTGCATAAATAGAATTTATGGAGGGATAACAAATAATAATGAGACATATTAAATTTTATATAAATTTAAATAATATTTAATAAATCTTATAAATTTTAGTAAACTAATGATAGCAAGATTCGGGTTCAGTTGGGTCTATTCAGTATAGACCAAAACTCTCATTATTAAAGATTTTTTTATGGGTAACTTACATAAAAAAACATGCGATTTGCTCATTTTTCTCAAAAAAAGTTAAATATTTTAAATTTGAAAAATAAAATCATAAACCTTTCAAATTTTAAGAATAAAATCAAAGAATTTCCCTTTACTCTTGATTTAAGCCATGCATTCCATATCTAAAAATTAAAATCGTATTTTTATTTTATTATTAAACTAGACTAATTCGTTTAACTTAATATTAAATGTTTAGATTACTAGTTCTTTTATACTATTTTCTTCATTGCCACATAAAAGTATATTAGAAATTTTCAAAATTTATACTAGTTTCTTATATAAAGTTCTCTTAATATTTTCTCATAAATAATATTAATCTTGATTTTAAATAATAAAAAAATTAAGCTAGTTTTATCATTTTATAAGTATGTGATAATAAAAAATTAAGTAGAATATATCTCCCAAGAATATCAATTTATATTTTAAGATTTTAGTCCACCTTGTCAATAAATAAAGAATCTAACTTTTGTTTTTCAAATTTGAATAGTTTGCTTGATTTGAGAACGAAATAAAACTGCATGATTTATTTTATTAAATTTGAAAGGTTTGGTTTAATTTAGGAATAAAATAAAACTGTATGATTTTATTTTTTAAATTTGAAATATTTGGTTTTTTTGTAAACAAAGTAAAACACATGTTTTTTTTAATGTAATTAGCCCTTTTTTTTTTATTAAAGATTCAAACTTGAGAATTCATTGCTATCTTTAATGGAAAAATGTTCAAAATAGCTCAACTAATCATTACTAGTAAAATTTCATAATTCTATTGGTCAATTTCGTAATTTTAGAGATTCTTTAGTGCATGAAAGAAGACTTTGTACACCCTTTTTTAACGGTCTGACAATATTCTCAGATTTGTGGTAAAATGGACATCCGGTCGTCACCTTACGTGATTCACCATAGATGGGAAATGTGACAGAGCCCATGCCATTGAATTTGAAGCACGACACCGCCGCAAATGTCTTCTTCCCCGCGGTAGAGGTTTTCGACAAATTGTGATCTCAGACAGTTTCTGTCGTATTATGAAGTCCCACAGGCACCCTTATTCTCGAATGCATAAACACAATCCTTCGTGGCGACGTCCAAATCCCAAGAATTATTAAATAGCAGTCTCATTGATTCTCTGCAATTGTATGCCTCTCCCTCTTTATATACACACGCATATATTTGGGTTTTGGATTCCTGTTTTTGGGTTTTGATCGTGTTGAATCTTATTGAATCGGAAAGGGAAGAGAGAAGGAATCTTGGAAATTGATCGATTGAGGATGAAGTTCTGCAAGAAGTACCAAGAGTTCATGCAGGGCCAGGACCAGAAGGAACTCCCTAGAGTCGGCCTCAAGAAACTCAAGAAGATCTTGAAGAGGTGCCGAAGAAGGGACTTTCCTTCTCAGTCTTCGATGAAGGGCCTTCAAGAAGAATCCGATATTTGCCCTCAGCACTGCCCGGGTAGATCGGTTTCCCCTTTTCCCTTTTTGGTTCTATTCTGTTTTTCTCATGTGGGTGAAACGATTCTTCTGTTTTCCTTTTTCTTTTCCCACTGTAATTGATGATAATTCCTGCAAGCAGTTTACTTTGATTTTGCATTACCTGCCTAGCAATGGAGATTGGTTCCATCATGATCACAAAGGATTATGAAGTATTAATCAATTTGCTCGTCCTTTCCTTAAACTGATACCAATTTACGGTTTTGATGGTAGAGAAAAACTCAGGTGATGCGTTTCTTGTCGGCTTTTGTTGTCGTTTATTTGTAGAGCCAGCAAAACATTTTACATTGTTTCAGAGGGTTGAATTTTTCCCCTTTTTCTTTGCCGGATAAGACTACTGGAAAACTAGAGGCATGATCTTCCCGAAGTCCACATAGAGATGTATTTGATTGGTAAATCCGTTTCTTTCTTTTAAAAGATAATTACTTTCTTTGATAATCGATGGTTCTATTAGCGATGTCAAGTTCATTTCTCTGATTGAACCATTTGAATATAATGGTTTTCTCAAACTTGTCATGAAATTTACCGTGTCTGGGTAGTCTGCGATGGGAGCTTCTTCCCTTCTCTTCTCGAGGAGATGTCCATGGTCATCGGGTGCTTCAATGAACGGGCCCAGAAGCTGCTGGAGCTCCATCTTGCTTCGGGCTTCCAGAAGTATTTCATGTGGTTGTTAGGCAAGCCCCAAGGAAGCCACGTTGCTTTAATCCAAGAGGGGAAGGATCTTGTTGCTTATGCTCTGATCAATGCTATTGCAATTCGAAAGATTCTAAAGAAATATGACAAGGTACACCTTATCTACTGATCATCTGTCCTGTCCTCTTACAAGGTGATATGGGAAGGAAGGCACATATTTTCTGATTTTTAATCATCTTCTTTTTATCTTTTTCACAAATTGACTTTAACTGCATAGAGGTGGAGCTATGATGAGTTATAATATCGTAAGGCGACAACATAGTTCACGACACATGAATATGAAGTAGAGTAAAATAAGGGGTTGAACATTCACGGTACTTCCATCTGTGAAACTTCGGTTCGAGTATTGTTAATTATAAGTCTGATTCCTGTTTATTTATGTTGTATGTTGCTGTTTTGTGCTCTTTTGAGCTGTGGCTGCAACTTTTCAAGCTCTAGTACTGCATGATGGAAGCAGTAAGCTCTAGTCACGCATGGTAGCTAAAGCTTTTGTGCAACAAGTTGTTTAACAAATATAACTTTTGACAAATGGTTGTTGGGTATAGATCCATCTATCTACTCAAGGGCAGGCCTTCAAGTCTCACGCCCAGAAAATGCATATCGAGATCCTCCAATCTCCATGGTTGTGTGAGCTCATGGCTTTCCACATAAATGCGAGGGAAACCAAGGGGGACTCGGAGAAGGCCCCGACAATTTTCGAGGGTTGCACGCTCATATTTACCGATGGAAAGCCATCTCTCTCTTGTGAAGTTTTCGATTCCATCAAGCTTGAAATTGACTTGACTTGTTCGATTTGCTTGGTAGGTCAACTATACTATTTGTCAAACTATAAATAAGTGGTCTCTTTGAAACGTTGCTGATCAAATGTGAAATGTTGCTGATCAAATGTTGCTAATAAAATAGGATACTGTATTCGATCCAGTCTCTCTCGCTTGTGGCCATATCTTTTGCTACATGTGTGCATGCTCCGCTGCATCTGTGACCATCGTTGATGGACTGAAAGCTGCAGATCCCAAAGGAAAATGCCCGTTATGCCGTGAGGTGCTTATATTATTACCAGTACAGTCAATTTCAGCTCTAGTCATTTACACATAATTCTTTTTGCTTTTGAGACGTTAGCTTGCTTCAGCATGAGGGGAATTCTCATAATCTGCAATGACTGTGCAATGTTAGAAGCAATTGATAGTTCAAACAGTTGGCACTCTCAAGCAATCAGGTCGAACTTTGACATGGTTTTTGCATTAATATCTTTGAGTTTATATAGGGTGACTGCTGTTCCTCTGTTTAATCTGATTCTCCTTTTTTTCAAACTAATTTTTGCAGACAGGAGTCTGTGATGGCGCCGTTTAATCTGATTCTCTTTCTTTTCAAACTAATTTTTGCAGACAGAAGTCTATGAAGGCGCTGTGCACTTGGAAGAGCTCAGTATATTGCTCTCCAGAAGGTATACTGCCACATAATCTTCACCATTGCTTTTCAAGTTCATGTTCGCAGTGGGACACACTCATTGTTTAATTCATTGGCGTAACAATTCACTTTCTCCATGATGAAAATTTCGGGAGCAGTTGTCACGAATATTGGGAAGAAAGGCTTTACTCGGAGAGAGTTGAAAGGATCAGGCTGGTGAAGGAGCACTGGGAAATGCAGTGCCGGGCTTTCATGGGTGTCTGATCGACTTGTTCATAATGCTTTGCCAAGGATCGGAATTCTGTTTTGAGCTGTGGAAGTTTTCGTTACTGGCCCCCTACTGTGCATGCTATGATCTTTGGTCTAGACACGGGTAAAGCTATACCTTCATGTTGATGCAATAAAACTTCGAGTTTATCGATATGTATCTTTTTGCCAGAGAAACTAATAGTGTCATTTAAGCTCTTCGTTGCGTCACAATTGTGATTTGATGTTGTTAGATCTAGTACTGTGAAAAACTGTTTGCAGTTATGAATCCTTCTTGCTAAAGTAGTTTCCCCTTTCTTCAATTTGGCTGATTCCTTGTTTTTTTGACGTTTTTTTTTTTTGTTGTATTTTGTTAGGTGTTGATAATAAGGTAATTTGTGCAAGCATTACATTAGGACTAGCAGACGACCCGTGCTTTGCATGACGAGGAACGTCTAGTTATTGTTAGTACTTCGTTGCGTTTAAATTGAATTGAATCAACTGCTCGATTGATTGAAGATGTTTTGAGGGGACGCTTGGTTCAAGTAATATTAGATTACGGAGTAAAGTTAAATTACAAGAAAAGTTAGTGTTTTATATGGAATGTACGTTGTAATGTGAAATTGTCGTATTTAGTAAGTACTTTTAATTGATAAGAAAGTAACTGAAAATATAATATTGTAATATTTGATGCAATGGTTATGAGTATAATTTACAAAAATACCCTCTACCTCTTCTCGTCATTTTGCATTTCCACGCTATTTCAAATTGGAAGGAAAAAGGGTGAAGTTGGTTTTGGTGGAAGGAATATGAGATTGCAGACTTTTTAGCTTGCAATTAGATTGCAGGGAATGATCACAGGCCCGAAAAATATGAGAAGCCCAGCAAAGTGAGAATGCTCGACTCCATAATAGATGAAGCCGAATATTACCGGTATGTCATAAAATTTTCTTAAAAAAATACAGAAATTCCTAAAAAAATATTAATCATAATTAGATAAATATATAAATGGTAAATCCTGATATATCACGTCAACAATGCTCACGTGGCATGACTGTTGCATTAAATACTCTCTTCTAATTTACAACTGCTATAGTAATTTGTTTTGAGTGTTCACCTTAAAATATAATGGGAAAAATATACTTTTGGTCCTCAACCTTTCACGTTTTTATCATTTTTATCATAAGCCTTTATTTTTGGTCATTTATGTCCTCAAACTTTTGAGTTTTTTCCACTTTGATCCTGCTGTTAATTTTTCCTTCCAAAAAATATATTCCATCTAAAAAGAATATTACATTCAAAAATAATTTTTCATTAAAAATATTTTTTTAAAAAACATATTCTGTCCCTGATTAAGTAAATATTTGATACTGGCACGTGTCCCTTCTAAAATTAGAACTTATTTTTCTCAAAAAAGTTGATTTTGTAATGATAGTAACCAATAATCAATTTTGAATTTTGAATGTATCTTAATTTTGAAGAAAAATATGGCAATCAATATAGCTATACCGATACTTTTTATTTTCATTTTCCCCCTTTTCTTTATTTTTAAAAAAATATTTGTTGTTAAAAATAGTTTTTGGATGAAAAAAAGTAATAATATGACCAAAGTGATAAAATTAAAAAGTTGAAGACGTGAATGACAAAGAATAAAAATTTATGATAAAAATGATAAAAACGTGAAATATTTAGAATTAAAAGTATCATTTACTCAAATATAATTCCTTTCAACCACTTATTCTGAACTGATCAATCTTTGAAAGTAATCATTTCCCCTCCTTCCTCTTATGTCGGACGGTCCTATCAGTCGAAAACTTTGCACAGAAGAATTTGATAATTTTCTCGTAAGGGAGAGAGAGCACTACCCAAATTGCTTCGTTGTCGTGAACGACTGAGGTAGAGGCGAGGAAGATCACCTTGGCCAAAGCGAGACTGTCAAAATAAAAGGGCTCCACATCATATTTCATTTTAGTTGAAGGCCCTGAATCACACTAAGAATAAGGACGATAATGGATCCGTAGGGTTCAATTCAGAAATTAAGTGAACCATTAAAATGGTTCTCAAACTTGTGCTCGACTATTAAATCAGTCATCTAGTCGAGCATTTACCAATTTGTCCTCAAGATAGTCTGACCATCGATGGCAATGATGTAAAAGGCGGCATAAAATCAATCCTTCGTGTACATTTATTAGATAACGTCGTCAAAATAAATAATTTTTTAGTGAGAATTCATACAATTACACATTTACCCTTTACAGTTTATTAAATTTTCAACTGCCAGAAGGGGCTAATTTTAACACTGATCGCCCGTTTCTCATCTGCACGGCCAGTTTCTTTATTTCTCCATCTTCCAGTGCCCCTCGGGATCAAACTCGTCCTCCCTACTCCATAAGGTGGCGTTCTTCTGCCAATCCTAAGCCGGCCCCGACCACCCAGACTCTGACCCTTGGAGCCGGTAAGATGATATTCTTCTGTTCAATTTCTTCTCTAGAAATCCTCCTTCACTTCTGGCACCAAGAGCTTCGTGCCCAGATCTAAATTCTGTTCTATGCCCTGACCAATAAGTATGAGACAGCAGAATCAAAGAAAGGGAGACAAGACAAGAAACACCCATCATTAATTTCCACACATACATTCTGCAATGATTCATTTAATCACCCAAAAAAGTAGTGCAGTAATAAATCAATTTAAAAAAAAAAAAAAAACAGAGAAGCATATGACCCGACTGGTTCAAGAACTTGCATTAAAGGATTCAATGAATCATCATCATTGAACTAGGGGGAAGAATGGAAATGATTTCAGTGGAATCTGAATTTTTCTTTTTCCTAATAGAGAGAGGATGGAATATTTGGTGGGAACGGTATGCTGGGGTCCAACTAAAACGAAGGGTATGGTATGCCCCTCAACAAAGAGATAAAGAGGTAGCCTTTCCTCGCTTTAAGAAAGTGCTTATGCAGTTGGTATACATTTGAAGATGACTTAATATTATAAATCAATCAAACTCGGTTATTTTTAGAAATATTTTTATTTTTACGTTTTTATAAAAAAATTTTAAAATAGCTGAATTTTATTAATTTGTAATATCATGTAAGTGCTATCACGTGATTCATCCATTAGATAAAAAAAATTCTCTTCCTCACTTTGTCCTTCAATCGAACTTCTTTTGGGCTTCGACTTGCCGATTTCCTCTTTAAGGTTCTTGAGCTCTATTAGTAAATCAGTAATCTAATCTAGGTTTTGTTTTTTGGTTTGATTTCGCAAGAAGAGCTTCTTAGAAATTAGGGATTAAAATTGACTCCTAGTAGAACCAGAAAATTTAATAATTAAATTTATTAATTAACCCCAAAGGTTAGTTCAAATGATAAGATATGCGTATAATTCATATAAAAATCTAGGAGATCGGATGTTTTAATTCTTCCTTAAACGCGTAACTCATGGTGAGACCAAGCACATGTATTTTGCACAATCCAATTTCACATCCAAACCCTAGAACGTAGGATGCAAAATGTGAATTTTCCATGTCCAAACTGTATCAGACGTAGCACACTTAAATGATATATCGATTCGACTAAGATTCAATATTTGCTGGGGTTTCTTTTACTGTATTCATCCTCGAGAGAATCACTTCCATTTTAAGAGAGTCAAGGTTTGAAGTCTCAGCAGTGATTTTGGGGCATCTTCTTTGGAATATGCGGATTGTAATCAATCTTCCGGGATGAAAATTCAACCTTTTTAAGCCTTCGCCGGGGGTGATCTCCCTTCCAGAAAGAAAGTCCTCCTGGGCACAGCCTTTTTGTGGAAGAAGATAACAGTAAGCCACTGCAGCTCTTCAGTCCACATGAGGCAGGGGACTCGGGGAGAGAACACCATATACTTGTTCAGCTTCCTTCCCAGGACCTTGAAAATGGTAAGCAGCAAGTGGAAAATTTTTAGGTCTTGTGGGAAGGTTCATTGGTGATGCATCAACCACCACGTGGTCAAGATTTCGTTTGGTTGAGTACTTCATCACACCTTATTACCTCAACAAGCTCGTTACAGCCCTACTGGGGTCAATGTAGCAGTTGGAGAAGAAGACTAGGGCAAGGCAACCCTTGAACCAGGAGCATGGGATGGTCAATCTGTTTGTTTACTGTGATCAGGGAAGAACTAAAAGTCAATCTGCCCTGATAAGATCAGATGCTTCATTAAAGAAACAGGTACAATATTATAAGTTTTGAACCAATACATGGTAAAACTAAAACGACTTTCAAACATCAGAGGAACTGGTACAATATTCAATAACACGACCAATTGTTGCAGATGAAAAATGCATTATTGCTACTTGATCATCAATGCCGATCAAATAGTATAGAATAAATATACGGATCAGATATGGACAGAGGAGATATGAAAAGGATCCACCTTTATCTTTTAAAATTAATCGATGATAGTTGGCAGAGTTGGTAGCTTCTGCAAGATGTGGTTAGGGCAATCCATCTTGGGCCTTTTTGATCGATATAGTCCAAAGAAGATCGGAATCGGACTGCACAGTTATTATCTCCCCCTTTGCAATATTCGATGTGCTAATTAAACCTCCGAACTTCATCTCCGTTTCATCTGTAATAAGCAGCAAAATGGATTCAGGTCAAGTACATATAAAATCTGCACCAATGCTATTACTCTACATAGAAAGATCATCCAGTATTCATACAACAAATGAGATTTATTCGTATTGCTGAAAGCTGCATACAGTTTATGGACCAGAGAATTCGATATTCATGAAAAGAAACTCTTTCAATACTTCTGATGTTTGGTTCAGCTGGTCCAGGTATATCCGATTGGAGAAAAGCAATAAGAAAGTCTCTCATTATAAGAAAAACCTTATTGTTGATTATTCCGATAATATTTGTTCAGATCCAACTCCATATTCTTGACTCGTGGATACAAGGGTTGGCAAACATTGTTGGTGCCCCCATCATGATGAAGTTTCAATCTAGTTAGTAAGAGAGAAAAGAATACTTACTGAGATTCCACTGGAGACCTGTAGTTGTAGTACATTTAGATGGCATCCCAATTGGTACGAGACCACAGTGTGGACCCACAACAGATGACAATATATGGATCTCGTGATTTTGGCCTCCTGAAAGTAGATGAATAAGGCAATCGTCGGATATAAGGATTATCTTTGTGTCCTTAAAGCGGCAAAGAACGTTGATATTTCCAACTTCGTGGTCAAAACGTCCGCCGAGTGCTCCAGCAACTAAGATACACAACTGCAAATGATTCACAAGGAATTCATTTATAAATGAAGGTGGAGGGTTCAAGCATCTAGAAGAAAAAGGAGTTTTCAACCAATGAGACTTACTTTAGATTTATCTTGGTCGGGAGTGAAATCGAAGATAAATGACACACATTTGTGCAAATCAGTGGTGTCCTGATCATGAGACTCGTCTACAACTTTAGTTCCCTGCATCGATAGCAAGAATGAAGAACAGAACCTGGAGATGGAATTGCATTTATGCTGACAAAGAAGTAAGAAGTTGCAACAGCAACAACATAAAATTTGAGGCAGTATTTTTTTCTTTTTGGTTAAGACAGATGTATTTGCTTGAAAACTTTGAAGCCATCTCAGCAAGTTACTGGGAAGAGCAGGCAGTGGGGGACAACATTCAGCTGGAATTACAAGTAAAAATGTATGCAATCACTTGGAATGACATGAAGGGAAAGTACCAGTTTGATGTAAAAGTCCAGCACTTCAGATCTAATGGAGTCCATGTCTCCTTTAATAACATCTGGCTTGTACCTGGAAGGAAACTGAAGGTTAGTACAACATAGCATACCATCACTTTCTAAGATACAAAACCTCGACCAAGAAGATGTTAGATTACTTTTTGAGATCCCTGACCAAAAAAAAAAATCCACAATTTACAACAACAAACAATCAACTACAATTTAAGAGGCTTCAAGTGCCAGAATAATGCCAACCAAATATTTATCTCAATTTAGCACAGAACCAGCATGTGTAGCCAGAGCAAGGTGACAGACTATCTGATGCCGTAACACTGATGATGGTGTAATAGTTTATTATTTCATTTAGCTCCCCAAAATAGCAGATAGCTGATTCTCCTTGTTAGAACCGAACAAGAAACAAAATCCAAATGATTTTTGGACCATGAACAAAGAAATGGTAAATCACGATCAAGAGCAAATTCATCCATTCTCAGAGACAAATTAACAATAGAGTTGATCTGAAGATTCTGTGCTGTTATATTTTTACTAGATTACTCCTCCATAACATAAAAGCAGTATCTTCCCATGTTTATTCATCTTATGTCAATCCTTCAGCTCTTTATCATATAGGAAGATCATAATGGAAAGAGCTATTCTTCTTATAATATTTTGATGAAAAGCTAAAAAGCCAATCTTCAGTTCGCATCCATCATTACAGTATTCATAAGCGGAAAGCGTATGAGGAATAAGACTCATTTGCGAGATGTGACTAAACCAACCGCGTTAGATAGAAACGATTCAGAGCTCTCCTACAGAAGCAAGAAGCTGATGATTCTGGTGGCCGCAGAAATTTCCACGAATCACAGACAAAAAAACTTACCGACTTCTGATGACAGCAGCTTCTTCGTGAGGAAACAAGGCAGGCATTTCGTCAAACACTCGATTCGCGCCTCCGTCAGCGCAGAGCCGCACCTGTGCTGCTCTAAACAACGACAACAGCAAATACAGTTACAGACCAGCATATAAACGCCGGGATCGGGCCAAGACGATCCAGAATCAAGCCATCAGAAGGAGGAGGAGAAGAAGGAGGTTGGAGGAAGTAGTTCGGTGGCTGTATGAGGAAGAGCGAAGCGTACCGTGCTGCCAGAGCAGAGGAGTGAAGCCAGGGAGGCGCTGGTTGAGGACGACGAGGGCGTATGAGACAGAAGGGCTGTGGTCGGCGGGGATCGAAGGGAGGAGGAAGGCGGAGGAGTGGTGGACAACTTCCATTATCTTATTCACCGGTAATGACTTAGCGGAATGAGAGAGAGAATGGAGATTTTGGTTGGTTAGCTTACAGGGGGAAAGAAGAGAGGCGGCATATAATGGGGAGAGTAATTGCGTCCAGTCAGAGCATAGAATCCGTGTTCCGGCAAAATTCTGCGGCAACTTTATAAATAATGCGATGAATTTAGTTAATAAATATTTAATATATACGTAAAAATTTTAAATTATATTTAAAAAAATTATTATTATTAAATATAAAAATATAATACGATATTTAATAATAATATATTAAAAACATATAGAAATTATGAATGATGAGATGAATTGAGCTATCGGAAGAATCTCTAGATGAGTAATATACATAGAAAGGTCATATCATTTTTTTCCAATCAATATATTTTAAGATATTATATTTGATAAATTTCGAGTAATTTAATTTTAAACGAATTAATTTATTAAAAATAAATTTTTTATAATATTTTTATTATTAGTAGCTAAATTGTTCTGTATGATCTGATTGATTGCATTGAATTCATCTGTTACTAATGGATAAATTGTTGAAAGCGTTCGATTTTTTAAGCTCGGAGAGGAGGACAGTAATAATGGACCAGACTAATTCAACAATAGACACTAGCACGACCCATTAACATAACATTATCAAAAACCTAATATAATGCAAGAAATCAGCGTTCACAAAGGCACACGTCAATTCTAGCAATATAGCTTAAAATGTGACTCGAATCCGTGATCCCGGTGTCATTACACTGCATGGAATTAAGAGTAGGACCATCCAATTTTTCTTACGATCTACTTAAAAGTGGATTTAAAATTATTTTTATAAAAAAAAGACTGAAATATTACAATCGATTTTAAAAAGTAACTATCAATTAATCGCATTTTTTCAGTGCACGACTCCTCCTCCATCCCTATTTCTTTTCTCCCTCGATCATCTCCTCTCAATTTTGGTACTTTCTTTTCTCTCACATCATCGTCAACCAACTCATGCACTCAGATTGATCGTCCCAAATTCCATTTCCTCCGCCACCTTTAAGTGGAATCATTATTCAATAATTAATTATAATTAGTTTACTTGCTTAGGTAGTACACGAGCTAGCATCTCTAATAGGTTCCATTAACAAGTTATAAATCCTGCACATAGTTTAGGAGATCATTGATCCCGATGAATGAGCCCGTAAAGGTGCCCATCAAAATTCTAAAATAAATAAGTGAATTTTTTTTCCCGGAATGAAAGCAAGAGGAGTTTTTTCCGTATAAAAATACTAATTAAAATTATTCTAATTAATAATAATTATCATAATTATGCAAATTATTGGATTCAATTGCTCGTTGAACATAATTTGATTGTTGTTGGAAAGAGGAAGAAAACCTGAGGTTTGGAAAGACCAGTCCCTTTGACTTTTGTTGTTGGAAATTTCTAGGATACGCAACTTAATGATCCCCAGACATCTGCAGCCCTTAGATTTCTTCACTTAATCTCAGCCGTCTACTGCAATTTACCGGTTGCCAATCCTTTTCTCTTGGTTTTTTTTAAAAAAAAAAAATAAAAGATGTCGATTAACCTAGTACAATAATAGAAAACTAGCTAATAAATATTGTTAAATATAATCGAAAAAAGATAAAAAAAAAATGATGTTATGCATGAATTAAATAATTTAACCGAACTGCCTCATTCTTATGTACAGCTTCAGATAATCACAGTTGTAAAGAAATCTATACACATTTTCAAAATAAAAAACGTTGTGAAGAAAAAATAGATACTAACAGTCGCATGTCCATGTAAGAGTAAAAGTGTTAGCTGTAAAATAGAATAAATTGGAGGGTAATCTTGGAATGAAAAAAGAGAAAAAACTGTCTCTTTCTCCTTTAAAGTAATAGAAATAAAAATAAATAAGTAGCACATAACTCACAGACTATCGAATTTAAAATCTCTAAATTATGAATAGGAGTGTTATGTCGCTGCACCAACATCACATCTTTTTTATTCTTCCTTTCCTTACTTTGAAAGCTAATCAATCAATACACAAACAAAAGGGCAGAAAGGGAGCATTGAGCGGCAAAGAACGAAGATGGAACGTTGGTTGCTGCTGGACCGCGATCATAGCTTTGGCTACATCGCCGGCAACTCTACTTAAAGACCGACGAGCCCTCCCTAGACCAGCAGTGGCCAGCATTGAGCTTTTTTTTTTTTTTGTTGCAAATAAAAAGTATTACATTCTTTATTAGGAAAATAAAAGTTTTACATGTCACAGGGGAACGATGGTTGTCCGTTGTCCGACATCAAGGCTAAGCGATATCACCGGCAACCTCAGAGACCACTGCCAACCTTACCCGGCTAGTGGTTACCGGCAATAGGTCCCCGTCCCACCATTCTCACCTTTTAACCTTCCCATTGTCCTCCGACAACCTTAAAAGAAGTATAGAAATGAGAAGAAGAGAAAACCAATATATCCAACATGGGATTAACGGATTGGGATGAGATATTAAATGAATTAACTTCATCCGGAGATTAAGGAAAATACTTACAAGGTGATGGATCCTAATTTTATGGAAGAGATTGACAGTACAGTTTGTACACCCACAGAGGAAAAAGTAGCAAGTAAAAATAATCGACTGTCAGAATATATAGTCGATTGTCTAACCTTCAAACGCAGTGATAGAAGAAAACAATAATGCGATTGATCGAATCACCTTGGTTGAATACAACACCATCACCGAGCAGAGCATGGTAATGATTGATCAATACAATACCGTGACTGATCGAAGTATGTTAGTGATCAAACAAAGTGCACTTTTACCCTTCCCATCCAGATATATATATATATATATATATATAACAAAGCACAAAAATGAGGGAGAACGAGCAAGGATATATCCAACATGTGGATTGAGAGATATGTTGATGAGATATTAGATTAATGAACTTCAACTGGCGATAAGGAAAACGTATACAAGGAGATGGATTATAATTTTGAATAAGAGGATAGCACTATAATTTTATACTCACAGTGGAAGAATAGTAAGTAGAGGCAGTCTACTGTCAAAATAAACAGGAAACTATCTAAGCTTTTAAAAAAAGTGATTGAGGAAGGTCATACTGTGATCGAGTAAAAACTGTGTATGTTATGCTCTTTGATAGTTGACCGCCTAAACTTGTAAATCCATCTACTCTTGCTCTTTAATAGTTATGCTTATATTAATTGTCGATTGTTTAAACTATGATATTCTTGTACAGTGCTATTACTTAAGTTGATAGTCAACTACACAAATAAACAATCAACTAATTAAACTTTTCAGTCATATATCGATTCTTAAATTTTGGATTTGGATTCTATCATGTTGAATTTAGGAATTGAACACTGTCGATCAAAACTTGTATTAAACCACAAGTTTTAGGTATCATTTGAAAACTTTTCATCATTTTTCCTTCTTGACATTTTTTTTTGTGTACAGAGGAGGTATATAAACCTAGAAATAGTAGAAGGAAGATGAAATAAATGGGGTAGGGAAGTCTCATCGGTGAGATTGAATCCAACTCTCTTTCTTTATCGTTTTACACTCTTAACTTCTCAGACCCGGGTAGAATCAAATTATATTGGCTGGGATTGTTGTGAATATACTCTTGCTAATTTACTATCTTAAATTTGAGAGGGTGCTTGTAGCCGCATTGAACCTTCCTTATAAACCATTGAGCAATGCAGAATATGAGGTAATTGAATCTGTGCTTTTTTACTTCCTCCCAATTCATATATATGAATTATATTGGTGGATAATATCATGAAGGAAATGCTGCTTAGAAATGTAATAATTTGGCTTCCAATCTCCAGTTAAGGTTCGATTTAGTTATAGTTAGTGTTTTGTCTTATCTTGGGATGCAAGATCCTTTCTAAGCTCTAACATGTGATTCTACACTTTTCTTTTGCGGTGGATGCCATATATTATAAGGTGCGTCTCATATCTCTTCGGGTTGAGCATGATGCATTTATAGCATAGATGCATAATCGATACTTAGGGACTACAATGGTATGTCGATGTATGACATTTTTTTGGTGTACAGAGGAGGTACATAAGCCTAAAAATGGTATAAGGAAGATGAAACAAATGGGGTAGGGAAATCCCACAGGTGAGATTGAACTCAACTCTCTTTCTTTGTCGTTTTACGCTCTTAACTTCTAAGACCCTGGTAGAATCAAATTATGTTGGTCGAGATTGTTGTTAATCTGCTCTTTCTTATTTACTATCTTAAGTTTTAGAGAGTGCTTGTGACCGAATTCAACCTTCCGTATAAACCATTAATTGAATCTATGCTTTTGAACTTCCTCTCCATTCATATATATGAATTACATTTATGGATAATATGATGAATGAATTGCTCCTTAGAAATGTAATAATCTAACTTCTAATCTCCAGCTAAGGTTCAATTTAATTATAGTTAGTTTTTTGTCTTATCTTGAGATGCAAGAGCCTTTCTAAGCTCTAACATGTGATTTTACCACTTTTCTTTTGCAGTAGATTTCATATATTACAAGATGTCTCCCATGTCTCTTCGGGTTGAGCATGATGCATTTGTAGCATAGATGCATAATTGATACTTTGGAACTATAATGATATGTTGATGTATGACATTTTTTTTCAGTGTATAAAGGAGGTACATAGCCTAGAAATGGTAAAAGAAAGATGAAATAAATTGGGTAGGGAAGTCCACAGGTGAGATTGAACCCAAATCCGCAAGGTAACGAGGTAATATTAGTACTAACTGTACTAAGTCTTCTTTCTTGATATATGACATTTACTTGTGTTAAGCAAATTTAAGTACACCAAATTCAATCGAGCTCGTACTGTAGCAACAACCATTACTGTATTGCAAATCATAAAAAAGAAAGTGGAAATGATTTAATTTGATAAACGCAACTCTTCATATAAAAGGTGCTAATTTTTTGAAATATTGATATTCAAAGTTCAAAGTGAATGAATTACCACTAAATCACTAAAAATTACATTGTATTGGCCCAATTCTTTACTTCTTAGACGAAATCATGGAGGTGGAAGGAGTGAAACGAAGCAAATTTACTTAATATATGATTATTTAAAGTTTTATTATCACTTTAATTTTCTACCTCAATAGCAAAAATTGAAACAACCAATAAAATATAATTTGGCGCATAGACATTGAAACTCTAGTAGTTGTCCCTTCTGTCAAACACCTCTACCTACATTGATTTGTATCCTTCGGTCCGAGTCTAAGAAAGATGACTACTTGAAAAGAACAATTCATGTGGATGAGCCAGAGGCTGAAACTTGAGCAACTCTATTAAAAACTGCAACAACCATTTACGGGAATAATTGTCAACATCAAAATTCCCGTGCTATGAGAGAAGCACCGATGAACTTCTCGTAGTGATAAAATTTAATGCGTTATCTAATCGATAAAAGGTGATTCCATCATGATTAAATGTGAATCACCATGTACACGATTCTGAATACTTGTTTATTTGATAAAAAAATCAAATTTATTTTCCATCACTTTTGCTATGTATATTTGGTATCATTTTATCCATATTTTCTACTGCGTATTTGAATCTTGATTATTTTAATACGAATTCGAATTATCGCTGGTTTAGGTTTGACATAACTTGGTAAATCTATTACTATAAATGCATCAAATGCACTTTGTGGTTTTTGCCACCTCGTTAATTTGCAACCCTAACTATGGTTCGATTCTAAACTAATTGTTAGTTATTGGTTTCGAACAAATCCTAATTCATTCGATAATTTTTTTGACAAAGAAATCTTATTAAAATAATATTCATGACATTTGATTTCATAGTTGAAATCTAATTATCAAACATTTAGAAATTTTTAAATTAGGATATCAAATGTATCATACTTGAGAGATTTTAAAAATGAAATCCAATATCAGGTTTTGATGGTTAAAATTTGAATCTAAATATTAGGTATTTAGAAATTTAAATATATGATATTTAACAAATTTCAAAATAAGAAATCAAATATGAGATATTTGACAAGTTGAAATCTGATATTTGAAGCTTAGAAGTTTTTAAAATTGGGAATTAAATATAAGATATTTGAAACATTTTGAACTGAAAATCATATTTGAGATGTTTAATGGATTTGAAATTTTAAATTCTAAATATTAGATATTCAATTTTATTAAAAAATTAGAAATCAAAAGAAATCAAGCATGGGATATTTGATCGATTTAAAATTTAAGATCTATAGTAGATATTTAGTAATTTTCAAATTTTGAAATAAAAAATAACTTAAATGTTTGGAAAATTTAAATTTATAAGAAAATAAATAATTTTAAATTTAAAAAAGTAAAAAAATAAAATTATCAATTTACTCTACATTATGTTATTTGTATAAAGAGAAGGGAAAATTTTTTTCTTTTTCATCTTAAGAAGCGACAGGAGGGGTGCCGCTCCTTCTTCTTCTTGCAGATTCTCTTTCTACACCATCAAAAATGTAAAGCATCCGAACACTAAGGCCTCATGCTGTTCCAGCTCTTCCTCTCTATCGGGATACTCCATTCTTAGATGTCCGGCTCGAAGACATCGAGCTTTTTACTGCAAACCGCCTCCGAGGTAGAGTTCACTCACCTTTTTACTGCAGACCGCCTCCGCGTTATGGCACATGTATGTGATTTGCTAGTAAAATTGATATTCCTTGACCTCTCTCATCCTTCACCTTATATTTATAAATATATATATATATATTCTCTCGATCTTGGGGGTATTCATACACACAATACATATTTCACAGGGAGATCTCTCTCATTTTTTTACTTTCTTCATACTTTCCTCTCTAACTTGAGCGTCGGAGAGCCGATCCGAACTTGCACACCCGGACTCGGCTTTCTTGCAGGTTGCTCGGCTTGGGTACGGACACGAAGATGAACCTGACCTCAGGTTCGATGTGGACCTCCACATCAATATGGACATCCACATCAATACGTAACCTAGATGCGTAACCTAGCTGGCATGCACAGCCTCGACCAAAAATGTTTTAGTCTCCTTTTCTTTTTAATGTTTTTCGACCATTACGTCATTTAAGCTCTCCCTCTCTCTCTCAATGTAATTTCTTAGCATTTCCTTTTGGTGGTCAATAGTTCTTTTTCATTACCTCAGTTGCTGGTCTTGTAGGCAGCAACTCCACTGACAAAAAAAAAAATTGGCTCAGGTTGGCGCTGCAAGGTTTGAGAAAGGATATGCTCATGGCATCCGCCGTAATTACGGAAGAGACGGCAAAAGAACCGCGAGGTCTTCTTCCCCCATTCACTCAGAATTGAAATGCAGAAGTCCGAGAGCAGAGCTCTAAGAGGAGCATGGAAGCTTTGTTCCAGATTTCTTTTTGGACCACGATATAGCCCGGATCCACTCTCTAGTATTTTCTGCTCCTCCTCCGCCGACGTGGTGTACAATCAATAATTATAAATTTATAATTATTAAATTCTAAAAAAATTTTAAAAATATAAAAAATATAAATAAATAGTAAACTCTAAATAGAAAAGATATATAAATAGTAAAAAAATATTAAAAATATAATAAATAGTGAATTCTAATTGGAAAAAAATATATAAATAATGAATTCTGATTTGACGGATATGCCATGTCAACATCACCTACGTGGTATGACCATTCCGTTGAAGACTTTTCCCCGCGTCTTCGAAGGAGACAGCCGCTTAAAGCGGCGGCTGGATGGATGCGCCAAATTTATTAGATTCATCTTACAGTTACGTGGAGTTCATGCTATTGCAGTAGATACTTGGATAATTATGTGTCATCGCGGATTACTAATAATTGCAAATAATAATATATCATTGAAAATAAATATCTAAGCATAATATTTAATTATTGTAAAGAACTCTTTTAAGTTTCTGATTGAATTATCCATCCGAAAACCTTTGAAAATTTCTGACAAAACAAGTGGAATATCTGTTGGCATATGAATGGATTAGACACGGACTCGTGTTACGTGCGAAAAGAACAAATAAATGTGAAATATCTGGATGAGATCATATGATTGGATCGTTTATTTATAACTTATTACAATTTATTTGATTTGAAATTCATCAACTTACAGTAATAAGTAAGTATTCTCAGTTTTCATCAGTATATTATGCTAATTTTATCTTTTCAATATTATAATTACGTGACAGTTTTTTGCTGGTAAAATTGTAGATATTTAGTGATACGGAGTGATATAAGGAAATTTAAATAGTTAATAAAAGATTTTCATCGTTAAGATCGTACATATAAAATGAGAGGAAAATGACTAAAATTATTATTTTACTCTTAATATGTAATCAGATGCATGTCACAAATTTTAATATGTAAATAGATTGAGAACAAATATAGAAAATGAAAGAGACATCAAGTTTACCGAATATTTACATGTAATAGTAGAGATAATCCATTGCCATTTGTTGGCCAGTGTACTCTGTCTTGCAGTCTTATGAAATGCTGGCCTGAGCAAGTATTGGCTGGGTACCCATTCCCAAGGTGACACGTGAAAACAGAAAAGAAATGGCCAAATTTCAAAAGCAACTAACAGAATGAAACTAAGTGAGCAAACGGACGTTGTCCCCCCTCATCCTCTCTCACATTCCTTCAACTCTCGTCTTATGTCTCTCATTTCCTGAATCGTCATTTAAGTGCTGAAGAGTAGGTAAGAGGAGGTGGAAGAAAAATCCGATTTCCCTATTCCTAGGAAGATTGATGTTGTGCAAATAGAAAAACTCGAAGTGGGGAGTCCGAGCAAGAAGATTGATGGACACATCCAGGTTTTACAGCTGCTTCGATTCACCGAGTTACTTAGAAATACTGCTCAAGAACGAGCGGGTGAGTAAATTGTGTTCAATCCAAAACATTGCCCCCTGGAGTTAGGAGACAAAAATAATGCACTCATCGAAGTCGATCCAAACGCCTGCTTTTTATGGCTGTGGCCCAAGCTCTCGGAGCATAACTAGGGCTGATTGATGCCTGGAGTTGCATCACAGGCTTGTTGCAGAGTAACCAGGCAAGATTAATGTCCCCGTGATCGATGCACGCAGTAACTTGTTTAGAAGCAAGTGCATCTCAGCCCTGAAGGGCCACTGCTGACGATCAATTGTGGAAATCCCAGTGGAGAACGAGCTCAAGATCCTGGGCTCAGATCAGCCGATGGATCCTGGCAACTTACCAGCACATCAGCTACCAAGCCCTCGACCCCGTGCCCTCAATAGGGAGACTCATATCATAACTGCAGGTCAGGTCCAGGACCGAGCCTAACCACTACAGTCCAGCTTGGACGACCATGTCCTGATGTCCACTTTTAAAATATGAACTAAAGCTGTACTTGCACTTACCTTTTTGGCATTTGGGGAATATACCTGCCCACGTTATGCGAACAATATACGCATACAACCTCAGAGCAAATCAGCTGTACCAAAATGCCCGACCACAAGGTCCGGTGAAGAATCTTCTCTTCAAGTTAAGAATTAGTTTGAGTAGGGGAATTTGGCTCGAACGGGAGAAGCCATGGAGTCAGCTGTCTCCAGATCAGAACTTTGTGTTCAATAATTACATTTGGATAGAGATCAGAGGCAAATAGAAGACTACCCATAAAATCTCTCTTATCATTCGGTTGAACCGAATGGAGCCCAAAATCTAGGCCAGTAAAAGACTTCAGAAGAAAAGAGACTTCACGTTCGAATCTTTAATTTTATGAAACCAAAACTTCCTCGAGGTTACATCTACTTTCAACTGAAAATATGTAGCATCCGAAGATAACACATCTCACAGTTACCTTCTGTCAGTTTTTCCACTCAATCTGTCAAGATAAAACCTACAATAGGACCACAGTGGTAGCATCAAAGTAGAGAACTGAAAGAAGCTGTTCAGATTGCTGTTAATCAAAACAAAGAAAGAAAGAGCCTATAAAATAAGCAGCGAAGTCAGATTCCCAGTTCCTGTGTTGAATTATGTCTGCAATACATGTGCAATGGACTAAATGAGAAAAAGGAAAAACTACAATACATGCAGAAGAAGAAGAAGAAAATTAAATGGTAGAAAAAGCAAACCAGTTCATTCATTTTTATTTCGTGCTGATGATTTGTCATCTACATAAGGATATTCTGGTGGGGCCTGCCAAATGCCCCACAATATGACCAAGTGGAGACCAAGAAGAGCAAGTGAAGAGTAGGAGTTTGAAGGGTAGATATTCCAGCACACCTCCACCCCTAAGAACAATATTATGCTGGAAGACAAAAAGAGGCAGGGCTTAAGTTCGATCACCAGACTCAGATTTACATAAATGATATACAAACTAGCATTACTGACAAAAGCATAATTGATGGCGCATACCGTAATAATGTTGGAAAAGGTGTCCTCCACAGTAAATAAGGAATGGTATAGAAGTACCTGTGCCCAGATTCAAATGTTTATCACATGAACATATACTTCAATTGAATCAAGATATGTATCCAAAAAAAAAAAAGGGAACTTTTGCAGATTTTGTTCAACTGGAAAACCTTTTCTGCAAAGTGAGCTTGATTACCATGAATAAAACTGGTAATGTAGTGACCGAGCGCATACAATACCAATAAAGTTCCCAGCAAACATAGCCGACACGATATCTGTCATTTATCATACACAATGATTAAGTATCTAGGAAAGGAGAAAGTAGAGCAAAGGAAGAAACTGAGAGAGCATAGAAAAATGAGAAATTCTATGATCTATTCCAGGCTTTACATTCTTTCTTGAGAGTCTTGAAGTGTGAACGGACTCCGTGAGAATTGGGAAAAGAGTGTGAGCTTATAAGAGCAAATCTGAGCTTAAGAGATTCAAAAACGGAGAACAAGAAATTCAGGAGTCCTCGTTCATGCCTGCAGACAACAGAAATGCTCTTTTTTAATCCACAGTATGAAAAGCCAATAGTTATTTTTGCATGGTTTGCTAATTCGTCCACAATACAAATTCCAAGTGGAAATGAATGACTCCATTTTGTTAACCATTTTGTTAACACCTGTTCCATGTGACTTCTTTGCTATATGAAAATTATCATATGACAGTCGAGAATTTAAATTCCATCTGAAGTGGAGAATTTTACTTTCTTCTACCTTGATATAGCATGTCAGTGAACAAGTGAAAAGAAGCAACAGAACACAAGCTTCAACAACTTACTTGCACCACCGATAATGAGCAAAGGCAGCAAGTAACATCAGATGAGCAACCAGCAAAGAAAGTGCAAATCCTTTAGACACAAATATTGGCTCAGGAACGAATTTGAAGTTAACAGACCTAGAAGATACAGCAGAAATTAATTATCAACAGAAATCCAACAATATGAGGAACACTAACTAATAAGTCCTTATCCTTTCCTAAGTAAGAAACCAGGCTGCAATGGCATCCAATCAGCTCAACAGACCAACCAGGGATAGTCACCAAATTATCATGCAATAATTATGCATTTCATGAATTATAATCATTTTTTTTATTTTTCTATTTTTATGGGAAATCATCCTCTGACCTGACACACATTAGAGTAAGTTATGTACTCATGGCGTCAAACATTTCACAAAGAAATCTCAGTTTTATTCAATAAAAATAGACAAAATTGTGAAAATTGGCATCCTCTGGTACCTAGATGAATTTGGAACAGGACAGGCCCAAATCTCAGGTCAAGTCCTGCTGCAAAGCAGTTGGATTGGTTGATCATGCTCTTTGTAAGGAACTTAAGAGTTTTAAGCTCACAGAAACCAAAAGAGTCTTAGATAAGACCCTGCATTATCATATTGCAAACACTAATCCCTAGCTATAATTTCCCCCGCTGGCTTTCCAAAAGTATCTATATTTTCCATTTGTTCAGATTTGAGCCAAGAAAGTGGATGTTGATAAAAGAGAACTGTTGGAGCAGTAAAAGTTGAGAGAGGAGTACCAAAAGTGGATGAAGATTCGTCCAAGGTTGAAGGCCCTTGATATATATGCTACAGGATGGGAGAGTAGAAAAGGGAGTCCCAGCAAAATCTGTAGAGCCATTAACCACATAGTAGGACCAATAAGCACATTGATAGGAAAAGTCTCTGCATGATAAAATTTATCGCGGATGGCTCTCAACTCACCTACAGCCATTTGAAGGAATTACAAGTTATTTCTATGCCCAACTCTCACAATAAAAAAATTTCTCAGTCTGCATAGCAGCTTTTAATTTAGTAAAGATTCTAGCTGTATACTGATTTGAAACTGTGAAAAAGAACAAAGCATTCTGGAATAAAGACAGGTCAATTACCTGTACTAGTGCAGCACAAGCTAAAGCTGATACTACCCCTAATATGTCCATAGCCTGTGTAAGACACATATTGGAGATAATCAATGCTTGCTGGAATAAAATAGTTTGCCATTTGAAGCTATGCAGGATGCTAGAAAAATGGATTTGTACCTTTAACATAAGAAGTAACAATGGCGGAGCAAAGAGGAGAACATTCATCTTTATAGAAACAGCACCACTGCAGAAAGAAGAGGAATAAGGGAACCAAGTACATGTACAGCTTAAAGGAAGGCAGCCAAGAAGCAGTAAGTGAATTTATTATTACCTGAAGATTACCAACCCAAGATGCCACTTTTGGCAAAGCAATGCAGCAATCGCAGCGTGAAGAAGCATCATAGCTATACAATCATTAAAAAGGCGGAGCATAAATATAGAATGCACTCTTTTTGACAGACAGAGCAGACTTAGAGCCCACCAAGGAAGCTGTCAGAATTTCATGAACACGAAATTAGTGAAAGATGAAAAAAACGATACAGACTGAAGTAGCATTAAGGATGAAATGAAGCAGTAACTTAATAATGGTGATACAGAGAATTCTTCTTACCACATCAGTCTTGACATAGATGAATAATATGATACCCAGATTTATGATGTACAAAATACCAAACAAAATCTGTAAGACCAAGAAATAATGAGTGTAAAGAAATAATTTGCAAGTGCATACATATACACCATAGAAAATACCATGGTAGACCATTACAGCGCATCAGGAAAAAGTTAGTTCGCTATGCAGAAACAAAATCATATTTGCCACTTGGGAAGACAGTTTCAGAGTGAAGTATTCACAAGTCACAGGCCAGATAGAATCAAGTTCAGCATCATACACACACACCCAAAAGCTTATGCTTCCAATTCACCTCCATAACAATCACAATGCCAAGCATTTTAAGATGTTTCTGCTATTAAGATAAATTTGGGAGCATTTCGTCCAGCTGATTACTTAGAGAGGAAAACTGACCTGAGCCAGGTATACATCCCCGCCAGTAACATACTGAAGGAAGGAATAAACATAGAGAAAACCA
The DNA here is from genome assembly GCA_037672795.1 of Lagerstroemia speciosa. Classification (NCBI taxonomy): domain Eukaryota; kingdom Viridiplantae; phylum Streptophyta; class Magnoliopsida; order Myrtales; family Lythraceae; genus Lagerstroemia; species Lagerstroemia speciosa. Next base: position 4,926,658 of record CM075299.1, read on the forward strand.
GCAGGATAGACTAGAGGGCCTGTATCGCCTTTCAAGTTCCCGTAATCCCTTTGCCCTCCAAGAAATCCACTAACCTGCCAGTGGATCAAATCTTGATGATAACAACAGAGCATGTCGTGCAACTCATAGAAAAAATATGACAAAAAATTCAAGAACTATTCAAACTAGACAACAGATGAAAGGTAATGCCTGCGCTTCAGTAAGTGAAACTAAAGATTGAAACTTGTTGCTGCTACTCAGCTCAGATTCTCTTATAGAAGTGATATAGAATTCAGTATACTTCACAGTTGCAGGATCAGAAAATTTTAGCTTCGAATACTAGAATGTGTCAAAGCAAGGGATCTAACCTGTGACATGTAAGCATCCCAGTCGATTTTTGTATCTGAAACCAAAAGGAAAAGCTTTCAAACATAAAATCCAGTTGTCGGAGGAGACCAGCCGAAAGTGCTTAATAAGGATAGAGGGAGAAGAAAGAGAGATTACAGGGGACATAGGCGATAATGAGAGAGACCAGGACAGCGTCCGATGCCAGCAGAGCAAGAGCGAACGCCGTTTTGGGATTCTTGAACCCGAAAGCTCCGACGGGATTACTCCTTGGAAAGGTCTCCGATCTGCGCCGAGCTGGGAGCTTGCGCGGAGGTGAGGATTCCATCGTTGAATTCTTCTCTTCCCTTGCTCTATTGCGACGGATGTCTGCCGGAAGGGGAAGACGCCGATCGTCGGTAAGCGTCTTCTTAGGGAAAAATGCATTTCGCACCCCAGTATATTTTTCGAACCACATTGCACCCTAAATTTATACCAATTCAATTTACGCGCCGTAATTTTAGAGCTGCTAGTCTCGGTGAGATTGGAAATAAATAGTTGCTAGTAAGGGCATTTTAGGGATTCTACAAATTAATGTTATGGTGTTTCCTTTCCTTGTTCTATAGGTGTGCAAAACCAGCTCATCTTCTTAACCGTTTCAAACAGTGAACCGTTTTGAAAACAATTCAAATAGTTTATTCCTCTCGGGCCATGAAGACCCTCGCAAACTTGTCAATCTTGATAAGTTAATGCGTAGAGCACATGAGTAGGTGATTTTACGAATGGCTATACATTTAAGAGGGAATTGAACTTCTCACCTTATGAATTTTCACACGAGTTTTATGCATGTCTTATCCACTTGAGCTAATTCTTGGAGATTTGTTATTATATTGAAACGAATTCGGTTCCGTTCGAACCAATTAATTGCACCAATTACACTTAAAAATTAAGCGAACCGCTTTTTGTCCAAAAATCACCCCAAAATAAAAATAATTAGTGGAGAACCAGTTCAAATCAATTCAGTTCCGATTCGTTTATCCCTAACCAAGTTTTTTGCACACCCCTACTAGGTTTTGTCATTTGTACGGGTGTGCAAAAACCAATTTGGCCTCAAACAGGTTTCGAATAGAGCCTAATCAAAAGAATTAGTTCAATTTGATTCAACATAGCAAGCATGAACTAAACTAATTTTTATGCAAAAACTGGTTTGATTTAAACTAATTTGGTTAACCGATTCAAACCGGATTGGTCTTAAAATAATTTGATTCAGTTCAAAACTGGCTCGGGCTGACTTTGAATTGTTTCTTAAATGGTTTGGTTCGGTTCGGTTCAAAATGAGTTCAAATCGAACTGAATTGGTTTTAAAATGGTTCAGTTTGATTCAAACCGCATCTAATTAGTTTTCAAAGCGTATTTTTGTATTATTATTGTGTAAAAACCAATTTAGTTCAGGTTAACAGATAACGTTCACGGCGATAATTAACATAGAAATTAACCGAAGCATTTTCATCCAAAAGTCGTACCAAAATAAAACCAGTTCGAGGAGAATAAGTTCAAAATAATTTGATTTCGACTAGGGTTCTTCCCTGACCAAGTTTTTTGTGTACCCCTAGTCATTTGTGGCAGTTGGTGTGATATATTTTGTTTTTTTTTTTGCTAGGTAAGCTCATAGTTTTATTTATTGTGAGTAAGTAGAAGTGGACCAAAAAAATTTAGATAATGTGTCCTGTACAAGGGACATGCCTGTAACAAAGAACGAGCTAGACTATTTTTATCCATAGAAATTCAAGAAATCTTCCAAAAATTAAAAACAGCTTTCAAAGCATGTAAGTTAAAAAAATGATGTTCTCAAAATTCCAATTTGGTTTTTGCATCCTATTAACAGTGCATACAACAATTTGTGCATCAAAGAAAATGAGAAATGTTCCTCCATTCTTGGTTGATTGCTATTTTTTATGCCACCAGGACGACCATAGATTTTCAATGAGACTACTTGAACCTTCTAACTCCATGAAGCCTTTCTCCTTCAAAAGTGATCCTTGCTACACAAGCTTCTTTAACTGTCTAAGCTGCATCAACAAAAATTTCAATTTTTCATTGATTTGTTAGAGGTGATTGCCTATATCTTATCTTTAATCTGAGCTTGAGCAATGGTTCACATTCCATCCATGATCGAAAATGAAATTATTTATTGCGCCAACAAAACTGGTAGTCACTTTTCCATGATCCAGAAAAATGGCTTTAGGTTTATTTACAAACTCAAGTAAGTATGGAGTTTCTTCAGAGAATAATGACTTATTCATCATATCCATAGTTCGTAAAGTAGGATGCTTCCGTATAGAGAAAATAGAGTTTATTATTATTATTATTCAATAGGGAACCAGGTGGATCACAAATAAAGCTTAGTGGATGTGATTATGTTAAATAAGAAGGCGTTTATTTGTTATAAATTCATGGACTGATAAAGTCATTTTGAGGGGAATTTTTAAGCAATTATTTACATTTAAAATCAATTGTTATTACACCAGAATTTCTTATGTATAAACAATTATGTAACAAATTATAGTATCATGACATAATTTTTATTAATATTGCTACATTTTAAAGGGTATAATATAAAACTAGAGTAAATTCCATTTCTGGATTTATCATGTTATGTTGCTTGTAGGCGTGAGAGTACATGGTCGTGTAATTTAGTCCGGTAAAATTTGAATATCCCGTGATAATAAAAAGGGAAAAACAAACAATATGATCCATTTAGTTGCATGCTACTGTAATTTGGGATATCAATTCATTTTGGGTTATTTGCCCAAAAAATCACGAACTGTTGAAAAATTCTACAATTTACCGCGAACTATTTTTACCTAGAAAATAAAAAATTATGTTCTATTTTTCCTAATTTATCACGCTATTAATTTGATCATTAATTACTAATGTGTACCGTTAAGTTTGCTTATTGTACAAATAGAGTCTAACGTGACATCACATCTAACATCCATCTAGTTATAAAAAATCACGAACTAGTATCAAATTCCATATTCTAGCATGAACTATTATGAAATTCTCGATTCTACCACGAACTATTGTGAAATTCTCGATTTTACCACGAACCATTGTCAAATTCCTTATTCCATCACGAACTATTGTCAAATTCATTATTCTGTCACGAATTATTGTCAAATTCCCTATTTTACTACAAATAATTATTGAGTTCCATATTCTACCATAAATTATTTTTTTACCAAAAAGTCCATAAATCATGTTTCATTTCCCTTATTTACCGTGGTATCAATTAAATAAAAGAAAATTGTTATTCTTTATATTTTACTCTCAATATTGTTTGAGGTGCTTTAATTAATATTACAGTCGTACATGTTACCCTACTATTTTGCATTTCCTTTTCGAAACAACATTAACAGAAAATAAATAGGATATAAAATATCAACTTATACGCTATATTGTATCACGCATCCTTCGAAAAAATCTCAAGTATGTGTATGTATGTTCCTTACAATTTGAGGACACCAAATAAGTCATCAAAAAATTTGAAATTGTGAATATACAAAAAAAAAAAAAATTCATGGCTAGACCTACATTGGTCAGGGTCATTATGCTTTCACACAGCAGATACTATACATCGAAAAAAAATCTCATAACTTGCGCCTTCTCAGATCACGTGAAAAATTCGTGTTAAAAGTGAGAATACGAAAGTTCAAGTCTAATTAGGTTTTATGTGATATATTGGTGATCCACAGACATATTTGTAGAATGGATTACAATTTGATACAACAAACTTTATATTGTACATTATAGTGGATGGTTATAAAACTTATTTCTATTAATACTTTAAAATAGGGTTGTTAAAATTCTTCATGTGAAATCTTGAATTGCAATTGCTTTTACAATGATTTTAACTATATTTATCTAACTTTATAACTAATTTTTTAAATATAATACTGGTATGATAAAAAATTATTATAATTAATATTATACTATACACTAATATTTTAACTAGTCTAGCTGGAACCAAACATTCTGCCAGTGCTAGTGTCCGAAGAAAGAAGAGAGGAAGACGAAGAAGATGAGGAAGAAGAAGCAACCTATAAATCCCAAAAATGGACACTAGGGAACTCAACAATTGTTCGTGATAAAATAAGAAATTTGATAATAGTTCTTTTTATAATAAAGAATTTAATAATAGTTCATTGTAGAATAGGAAATTAGATTATAGCTCGTGATACAATAGGGAATTCGATAATAGTTTATACTTTTATGACCAGATAGATGGCAAGTGTGCTACCACGTTAGACTCCGTCTCCACAATCAGCAAAATTAACAGTACATATCAGCAATTAACGGTTAAAATTAACGGCTTAGTAAATTAAGAAAAATAGAGCATATCTCGTAATTTTTTGAGTCAAAAAATAGTTCATGGTATATTAAAAAATTATTCAATAATTTATATTTTTTAGGCAAAATAACCCATTTATTTTTTATATCAATCACATGATTAACTCTTTTTTTTTTCCGTAGGACATGCTTTACCTCTTTAGATAGAAAATACTAGACATTTCTTTCCTTTTTTTGTTTTAAAAATAAAAAATTCTGAATATTAACACCAGGGTAAATCACCGCACATCAACTTTATAAGTTTTCCCAATATTCTATTAAAGGAAGTTATAAGTGACTGTTAAAAATATTGAATTGTCTTACTTACCCTCTATTGCAAATGACACCCTCCCAACATTTTTTTATGGCCTTTCGCGCTGTAGAAATCAACTAACCCATCGAACAGTATATTACATGGACTAGGATTTGTGATTAATTCCCATATACGAGCTCCCAGGAGAGTCAAACCCTAGACCGGCTACTATATATTATCAGTTTACCAATGAGTCCGTCCCTCGGAGACTGATACTCTCTCATCTTGATTGTCTTATCATTCATCTAATAGCATGACTAATCACTTCTCTCTCTCTCTTTTTGGTGAATATACCTAAAAGTACAATCCCTTATTTGATCAGGGTCAATGTTAGCATTACTGATTCAGTTCATTTAATATGTTTATGATTAAATACGAAAACTCAAACGTTATGTAGTGAATGCAATCAGGTCGCCGCTGGTGCTACTCAAAAAAATCTTCCTCCGATCCTGATAAAGAAATTAGTTATTTGATCCACCCAGAAACTTTCATCAACTACCAGCATCAGACACATGTCAAGAAAAAGCATCAGACATATGGCAAGGCCGTATATTGCACTGATTATTATTATTATTATTATTTTGTTTTATAATTGTGCATCAAAACAAACAATCATTCATATGGTTGACATCTGTCGGCACCATCCCAACCTTGACAGGTGTACATACATACATCTGCTCAGAAAAATCGACTTGATTAGAATCGTACTTGAAACATAAAAGGAGAACCCAACGGAAAAATTAAAAAGGCATCGAAGTTCAAGTAGTGAAGATCAAAAACTCAAAAATTTTAGCCTCATCTTTGAATTTATCATATTATATGTAATTGTGGGTATACATAAAATTAGTTTAACAAAATACGAATGTTCGCTATATCAATAAGATTAAAGTATTTTCACGGTATCAAATTCTCATATCTCTCCAAGTAAATATTAAATATTAATATATAATAGTTTCGTTACGTAAATTATTATTTAAGTTTTAATCGTGAAAATTTTACGAGCATTAAAATTTAAGAAAAATTCATATGACGAATGAATTACATATTACAATATTTACTCTCCCTTTCTCCGTTTCCAAGCGCCCATCTTTCCTCTACGTCTCTCTCCTCCTCCGAGTGGTGGCGGCACAGGCAGTCGCCGCCTCCCACGTGTACGGCCTCCTGTCCAGTCCCAGCCACGTCCTCCGCCCACGCGTCCCCCCTCCTCCCCCGGGATTTTGCCGAAATCCCCGCCCCTCTCTATTTATCCCAACCCCCCTTTACCACTCCATTCCGTTAACTCCATTTCATTCCATCCGTTACACGCCCAACATTATTTCAGTGTGCGCCTTCGACTTGGCACTTCCTTCCCCCCTTCGTCCTCCGATGGCCTCCCAAGACCGAGACCTCAAGCACCGCGTCAAAGACGACCCGGCGGCACCCACCGCCACTGATAGCGGTGAAAAATCCTCCCACCGGCCGGACAAGAAGAGGGCCATGGCTAAGCGCGGCCTCCGGTCCCTCGCGGTGGCCGTCGCCCTCCCCCTGGTGCTCACCGCCCTAGACATCTCCCTCTTCGGCTCCAACTCCGCCTCCCGGAAGCACCTCTGGTTCCCTTCCCTGTGGGCCCTGCACGCCACTTGCCTCGTCTCGAGCATGCTCCTCGGCCTCTCCGCATGGCTGGTCTGGGTTGACGGAGGGTTCCACCGGGAGCCCCTGGCGCTGGCCCTCTACGCAGCCGTCCTCGGGCTCGGCCTGGCATGGGACCCCATCGTGTTCGGTGCGGGCGCCACCAGGGTCGGCCTCGTGGTGACGCTGGCCTTGCTCGGGAGCTTGTTCGGGTGCTACAGGAAGTTCCGGGTGATGAGCCCGATCGCCGGGGACCTGGTCAAGCTGTGCTTCGCATGGGCCGGATTCATATCGGTCGTGAATCTCAAGCTTATTGCTGTGTGAAGAGATGAGAGCAAGGAGTGGAAGTATATAATGCAATATGACTAGGTGTTTCGCTTCGTACACGTACATAAGATTAGCATAAGGTAGTTAGTTACCTTCCCCTTTTATTTAAGGTGCCGGTTTCCTATGCCATTGTAACATACGTGTCGAAAATTATGTAATCAATTTCGTGTTTTCGGAAGTGCGAGCTGAATCTGTTTTATTGTCTTCTGGATGATCTTGATCTTGTAATTTGATTGATTGTGTCAGCTCGAACAGCCAAAGGAGATCCCAAAATCCGGTGAATGGTTTTGACCCATTCGAATCTATAGCTGGATTCGGAAATGCCTTTTTGCATCCCTTTGAATGCCTTTTCCGGGTTCAAAGACGGAATCAAACTGCAGAAGCACAATTACAAGCACACTGAATAATTAACCAATCTGTAAACCACCCGATGTCGATCCTTAACGAATCATGAGAGCAGAACATTCACATTCCATTCGCTAACTCGACTTGAACACGTACTATGAAATCAAATGCATCGACAGCAAGGGAAAAACTGTAACGTAAACGTGAAATCTCAATTATGCTGACCCAACTGATCCGGCACGGCAAATTCGACAGACATTATTATTCTAGTTCCCTTTGAGAATAACCCATCTCATTGTCGACACAGTTTCTCAACAAGTGATCCCCGCAAACAATGACAGGAGGGAGAAGGGAAATACGATAACCAGCACGAGAGAAAAGGGACGAGCGGTGTGAGAGGAATTCAAAATGGTGAGCAGCAAAAATCATTTCCCGGTGGAGAACATCTTAGACTTCCAGCATTGTAGTGACGACCTGGTTCCATGAGACTAGTAGATCGAGTAGTTGTGACCAACCTCAGGTCGGAGACTCCTGTAGATGGCAGTTGCAATGGGTAGAATCCCCACGAGTGCGAGCTGAAGCTGCTCCGAGCTGCTGGTTCGTACCGTGATCTGCCCGCTCATCTTGTTGTTCAATCCTGCACGGACTGCAATTTTTGAACTACGGCCAATGGAGAACTGGGACTGGAAGTTTGCACCCAGGGCCAAGTCCCCCCTCCACCGAACGAGGGACAACCCCAGGCTTGATTGATCCTGCCCGATCGGAAAATCTTCCTCCCTAAGCCTCACTTCCAGATTCGTGCCATACACAGAGTCTCCCTGGGATCTCACTGTCCCAGCGCTGCCCACAAGCACTAGTCTCTTTCCAAGAGCAATTTGGTCCTCCACCTTGAGCCCCGTGGCCACTTTCTCCCCCAAGAAAGTCACGGAGAACCCAGCAGCTGTCTTGTTCTTCCTAAAGCTCTTGAGCTTGGTCTCTCCCCTGAGGATATAAGCCAGCTGCTTCCCGATGTTCTGTATATCAAAGCCAGCCATGGCAGACCCACTCTCACCATACTTTGCAGCGACTGATGAGTCCATGTGGATGTTGAATTCCTTCTTGTCCTTTGTGATCTGCAGCGTAACTGCGCCCGGGAATTTACTGGCAATAGCAAGGCTGTGCTCAAGGTTAACGCCATCATAACCACAATCATGGTCCCACCCATGAGTGTCTAGAACAGGCCTCGCTATGAACTGTGAAGTTGGCTCCAGGAATCGGTACCTGTAAATTAGGGTCAAAAGTATCATGTAGTTTCTCAAGAAACATGCAAAATGCTGCTTTTCTAAAAACATGGACACAGCGATGATAACATAAGCGAGGTGCCAAATTTAACTTCACAATCCATTTCCCATAAAAAAGCTTGAAAACTTCTCTCTTACCATCAGAAAGAACTAATACTAAAAAGCAACATTTTTCAGGAGGAACATGCATATACTAGGCTCTCTGAGTAGGTTCTTACCTGTATGCAGGATTGTCACTGTCAAAGGAAGGAGGGAGGACCATATCATGCAAAGGTACCGGAACAGCAGCAGGGCTGCCATTATCAGCATCAGCATCTTCTCCCATGTAATCATCATCAGCTGCAACTTTTCCTTTCTTCTTCATCTCTCTCATTCTCTTTAACTCCTCCCTCCACTGCTTCTTCTGCAGCAGTTTCACCCTATAGTCATACTCCTCCAAATATGCACGCTTCTGATCCTTGCTAAGCTTGGCTAGTTGAGCTTTCCTGAGAGGCTTGAAGGGTGGGAGCTGCTCATACTCGTCCTCTTCATCTCCCTCATCAGACTCCGACAGATCAGCAAGATCTACATCAGAGTCGCCATTCTCAACACCCTGATCAGATGCGAGCTTCGGATGAGCACGAGATTGCAACAGCCACGATAGCAGATACGGAAGAGGGGGCGAGCGCACACGAAACCCGAAGAGTTTTCGGTGGTCAAATGGATCTTGAGGCTTTGAGAGAGAGCTCGCTTCTGATAGCATCTTCATCGAGAAGGATAAAAGCAATAGCTGGGGTCTCCAAGCTTGACCATTGGGGAGAATTTTCTCGCCCTCTCTGTTCTTACGACAGGATGGGTGATTCTCCGCAAGGGAAACAGGATTCATAAGGCTAGGATTCATCAGCCTCAAGTCACCCACAGCCTGCCCAATCGACTGCTGAACAACGTGGGACCGTTGAGTAACAAAAGCATCATAGTTCAATGGGGAACCTGATGGGCCGTCGGGCGGGGCTGAAGCAGCATGGGTCAGAGTGACCACAGCATTTCTCCAGATAGATGAGCCAAGGGAGCTTGTAATTGTCTTCAGCAATGGGAGATCATTGAGGTCCCGAGTTTGAGTATCAAGACGATCCACATAAAGGACAATATCTGGGGGACATTTTTTCGTGAACTTCTTTATGTAAGAGAGGATTTTCCTATTTTTGTTTTGCTCCATAATTGAAGGATCCAGAGCAGGGGTATCAAAGAACCTGATCGTAACCCCGTGAACAATTCCAACGATCTCTTTAACCTCTGTTGTAGCAATTTCAAATGCATGTATCCGAGCCTTATCCTCACCGAGGATAGAATTTATGGTGGCACTTTTACCAACTCCAGCTTTCCCTAGAACCAAAACATTTAAAGAGAAGCCAAGGTCATCTTTTACCTTTGATTCAAGCTCGGCAGCACTTCTCTTTGCGGAATCAAGGCTAAAGAGTTGACTATTTTGTCTTCCAGCAACAAGCGACAAGCGGTACAGCACTTGTGCTGCCAATGAATCTTCTGGGGAATAGCCCAATCTTTGAACAAGCCTCAGGAATTTCACCCTTATCTCCTGAATCTTCTCCAGTTTCTTCTTTTCTTCTTCACTCAAATTGTTCTCCATCTCCCCAGATGGGGTGAGGTTTGAAGAAAAGAAACTTGGGCGGTTTGGTCTGGCAGAAGGTTTGACAGACCTAAGAGAAGATCCCAACCCAGCAGGACGCTCAACAGAGAATAGCCTTGACCCATCTTGAGAAGTGATAGTGATGCTTCCTTCACCGGTATCAGCGCCTGTTGCAGCTTTCAAGAGAGCTGCAAGAGCTGCCGAGTCAAACAACTCCTTCCCGCCCCCATCTTCATCAGAGTCAACCTCCTCATCAGAATCTGTGACAATCTGACCATCAATATGTTGCAAGTTGCCCTGTGAACTCTCAGCACCAGACTGAGAACCGGCACCCAACCCCGTCTCCAGCTCTTCCAAGAACTGTTTGGCAGCTTCTGAGTTATCAAAGAGCAAACCCTCCTTTTCTCCATCTGTCCCGGAGTCATCGGCACCAACATCTTCATCCAGCTGAAGCCTCTGACTATTCTCAAAGTCAACCTCCAACTCTCTTTTGGATGACTCAGTTTCACCTGGAATGTTGTCTTTCACGTCATGCTCTTGAGTTTCCAGAATTGTCCCATTATTCTCTGGTGGTTTTATTTCATGAAGTGGCTTAGGTTCCACAACTTCAGAAATGTCAACCGCTGTCTTTCCCTCGCTATCATTTTTATTTATGAAGTCTTCAGTATTGACATTCTCATGTCCACCAACAGCAGCATCAGTGGCAGGCACATCTTCTTCAGCACTGAAATCTGCTTCATTCTCCCCTTCAGTTCCCTGTTTTTCCTCATCAATCATGGGTCTGCCAGCTACACTCGCACCATCACTGACATCGACATTTGTCTCAGAACTTTCTTTTGTTCCTTTTCCCATGACATCAGCACCATCTTTCTGCAAAACACTGATAACTTCTATTGGATCATCAACATTCTTGTCGTTCATACTCGTGCCACTGCTCAAACCATCATGTTCGACAGCATTTTCACTAATTGGATTAAATCCATTATCCAGACTTACACTCCCTTCAACTGGGACCTCCATTTCCACAGTTTTGGAATCCTTTCCTTCTGCCACATCCCCGACAACAGCAGTCCCAGAGCCCGTCACATCAACTTGTATGGCTTCCACAACCGCATCGCCTCCAGCAGTAAAATTTGTCCCTTCAATCTCAGTAAACTTCTCATCTGCTTGGTCAACAACCTCAGGACTCACTTGCGTACTCTCACTAGTTAAACTTTCTCCGAAGTCCTCCTGGGCATCCTCTGGAGGCTTCTCCTCATCCTTCAACTTATCCACTTGAGTCTCGGATAGAGAAGGCACCTCAACTTGAGGGCTCATGCTCTTATTCGAAACCTCAAGATTTCCAGTCGAAGGGCCCTTTTCACTCACCAAGTTCTCATCAACACCACCACCAGCATCCAACAATTCAAACAAGTCCCTCAGTTTCTTGTGCACAACCACCCCCTTTGCTTCATCTGAATCCTCCACCAAAATCTTAGCCTTCGAATCACCAACAGCACCGCCACCGTATTCATCCACATCCTCCTCCTCATCGTCATCATCATTGGACACCTTCGCCACAGGCCTAAACCCCCCAGGCGACATGGCGCTACTACCTTCCACGACCACAGGCTTCCCCCGCAGCACGCCGCCGACGCCGCCCGTCTCAGCCACAACAGGAACCTCGGGAGCAGTCTCAAATTCCTCACCACCGCTAACGAATCCTCCGTTCTCGGACTCGCTCTCACTGTCGCCGCTCAATTTCACGTCCCTAACTGTAACGGAACCCGCGACCACGGGAGTGATCTCATTATCTGACTCTTCAGAGTACACAGAGGAGAAGGAGGAAGAGGAAGGAGATGGAGAAGAACCTGAAGAGTTTTGCATCGTCTCCTCCGGCATGATTGGCTTGAAATCCATCTAAGCACCGAGTCTCCACTGAGAGAGATAGAGAGCTAGGGTTTAAGGGAAGCGGAGGAAGATGATAAGATATGCGGATTGTGGGGAACAACAAGAAGAAGAAGATAAGGTGAGGTGGGCTGCCTTCGTCAGTGCCTCTCTCTGATGCTTCTTCCTCTCTGCATTTGCAGCCGCTGATGGGAAGATAAGAGGGGGGGGCGGACGCTTTGGCTTTGGTTTGCTTGGCTTTGGGTTTTTCGGAGGATGAATAAAACAAAACTTAATTAAATAAATACAAAAAGAAATTTACTTTTTTTTTCTTGGGTTTTCCCCGTAACTGCTTTTCAGCGTCGATATTTTTATGAATTAATTGCAAGAATCTCCTTACACTTCTGGTGCTGGTGAAATGGCCCTCCAAAAGTTCAACTTTCCCAGTTAACGCCCCAGAGATTAAGATGAATTACAATCTGCCTCTTAAGTTCCGTGTTTCACCAATTGGCCTATGCGTTCCATGTAAAATGCTATTGCTAAGGACTCGGAGTTCAAAGCACGTGTGGGCACCAGTGGAGACGTATTGCAAAACAAGGATCAACATATGTGATCTCAATCTCACCAAATAGTATAAGAGTAAATTTTAGATCACTAGACCACCGCCCTTTATAATAATACTCCAAATATTTCCTATTATTTTAGCTTCAACGGACTTTCAAGCCCATGCTGACTTTAGGGGCATATTTCAAGCCCACATTTTAACTTAACCGACGTGGGATTTAATAGTCTCGTCCATAGTTCAGCCTCTAGTACAGGTAGTCTCGGTTGTGAAAGACGTCCCGATTTCTCTATCTAGACATGAAATGGTTATGAGACATGTGAAAGCTAAAAGAAGAAAATCCATGTGGCAATAAAGTGACTTTTTTGCCACTTCTGCTCTTTGGAGCAAAAGTCCCGCAACCATCTCTTCTTCGGTTGTCCTGCTACTAGAGCTATTTGGAGATATTTATTACACAAGGGCAAGTCTTTGGATACTACCATCCTCAAGTTATTTTACTATCACACAAGGGCAGCTGTCAATTGATACTATGGTACATTGTATTTTTGAGAAGATGCAATCGAAACTTATTTCATGATCTAACCTTATATTTAAGATTCGCTCTTCACAGCTGATTACCTTTTAGGCATTACCTATACATTAACAGTTCTGACTAGTTGTAAATTTTGAATATATGAATGTATCACACATTTCCAAAAAAATAAGTGACTTTTGGTAGAAATGCCCTTAAAAAAATTTAATTTGTAAAAAGGAATTCAAGACAGAATATTTCTTTAAGTATCGTAATAAAAATGCATCTTGAAGATGCGGTTTTGATTTTATAAATAAACTATATTTTCATAATACGCATATCAAAATTGTATTTTGAAAATGTAATTTCTTCACAAAACCGAAACCGTATCTCCAAGAGGTAATTTTGATAAGTATTGAGGGAAATATTTTGCCTGATCATTTTTTTTGCAAATATGTTTTTGAAAAATGGTATTTGTATAAAAAAAAAACTCCAATAAATTTGTGTGAAGGAATATATTAAATTTTTTATTTAAAATCTTTTATTTTTTACTGCAATTATATCAAAAAACTTATATGTTCTTCCTTTTTAATGCATATCAAACATGATTGAGCAGGATGAAAAGGATCTTAGATTAACTTTTATGCTAATCAGTAAAGTAATGTAGAAAATTAAAATGAGATTTAGAGAAGGATGAGAGTAGAGATACTAATAAAGATAAACATGGACATCTATAAGTCAGAGCGATGGACTTGTAACTTTTTTGAAATGGTTAACTCACTCAATAATTCCATAAGATTGCTCGCCTAATTACAGTCCCAGACAATCAATAAATCAGGAAATAGATAATTCTAAAATATCAAGAGAATATCTAAATCAGGTTTAGAAAATATTTTAAATGTTTTATTTTTTAAACAATAAAGATAATATCTCTGACACTAATCGGAAAAACAAAGGGTGCTCAGCAAAAGGTTTGTGCTTCTCAACATGCCTCATGATCTCTACTAGGTCATCTTAATTTACTCGAACTGCTCGTGTCATTTTAAACTTGGATTAACTCTTCATTGACCAGTCACTTACCTCTTGGACAAAACGCATTTAATTTCATTAATTGACGCATATGTCTTTCTAGGTCACGAGAAAAAGTTCATGTTAAAGGTGGGAATTTGGTCAAGATACATGTGTAATTAGATTATTAGCCCTTTTTTATAGTTAAAAGAATGGATTTAAAAGGACAATAGGGAAGAGAAAGTATTCATGTAACAGATATATTACGTGACAATGATCACATGGTATCATAAATAGATAAAATTTGATCATTTCTAGGGTTGTTTCCTGGTTTTTAAGGTTTTATAGAAATAAATTCTTGAAATGACCGAATCTTATCGGTTTATGATATCATGTAAGCACGATCATGTTATATACCCATTATACAAAAGACTATCTCTCACGTAGCAGAGGGAGTTTGAACTAAAACATCCGGGAAATATAATATCTGTTTCACTAGATTTTGTCTATTGTTTTGTTAAAACATCTTATTTTGCCCATTCAATCCATCCCATTACTCTTCCGTTGAGTTTTGCGCCTCTCATGAATGGATTTAAGAGGGAGCTCGGGCAATCGCCCTCCTAAACTCCGAAAAGCACATGAAATGTGATATACAATTTCAATTAATTTTCTCTAATTTTTATTCTATCATCTCAATTCGAACCGTTAAATTTACTGTATAACTCTTTTATTGAGTTACGCCCATCTAAATAAATTTTATGAATCTGTCCTTCATACCGAATAAATTTTCTAGATTCATCCATAATTAATTAGGGATTTTGAATTCATTAAACTTCACATTATGACAGGCGTCAAACCTTGGCTGCTGGGATCCGCCACCACCTCTTCAGAATTTTTGCATGCTTTTGGGCATTTTTGCAGGAAATCAAATACTAGGGGACATTTTTAAACTGCTCCCAAATTAATGGGGCCAAAGCGAAATTATCTATTTTTTTAATTCTTCGCAGGCTAACTGCTGCATATCTTCCGGATTTTTATCCCTGTCTTTGTTATCCTTCCCTCCAGAAACGTTTAATAAATATTCTTTCTTTAAAAAAATATTATGGGAAATTCAAATTTTATTCGACTAGTCCTCACAATCCTACACACAAGTTTTTTTTTTGGTCGCCAGCCACGGTATCCAAGCAGGCCCCACCAGCGGTGAGATGGCATCTTTCAGCCAACTATACTTAACTAATCCGTTGGTCGCCCCGGGTCGCACGCCTGGCAATGGCGGGTGAGGCTCCCAAGAGGGGTGTCTGCGTACGTGAGGTCTCGAACCTGAGACCTCCTTAAGCGGCACCGAACTGCTTACCACTCCGCCCAACCCCTCTTGGTTACACACAAGTTTACAGCCGCATATTGTAGAGAAAATCCAAGGGTGCAGACTATTTTTAGGAGATTTGAATATTAAATAGCAATGATACTACTTTTCACAGTCATATTTTTTTTGTTTGTACCACGCAGTATTTTCGGGGTAGTCGAAGTGCATCCTGAAACTAATTTGCGGTCGGATTGGGATCCCTGAAAAAATTCTCATCGACCCTTCCAACCTATGATTCAATTATGGGATCATCCATTTGAGGTCTACTGAGAGGACCATTAGGCCAACCCCAAGTTGATGATAACAACTATAAAAATCCTCCTTCAACAGCATCTGGTGGTTAGAATTCCAAATATGCCCTTATAATTAACTTTCGAGTTGGTTCAGTCAGTTCGCTGTAGTACTGGTCATCGGAACAGGCCCGAAAATGGCCCCTCTCACGATTCTGGGTTGGTTCCACTCTTTGAAGGAATCGAAACTGCTAATTACGAACTAGAACCAGAACCAAAAATTGATATAAAAAAGAAAGGGTGAATCAATTTATTTATCAAATTATATACTTTTTAAAATACATTGCATTTAATTATTTTTAAAATTTAATTTCATTATAATTTATTAGAATTCTTAACAATTTATGAATTGATTTTTAAAAAAAATTTGATGAATCAGCTGGTCCCAAATCGGAACCGGACAATTCCAAACTGACCTAAACCTTGATTTTGAATCGAAACTAGATATGGCTGTAAACCGTCCTAGGAGTGGTTCCGGGTTGGGTTCATGCCTTCACGCAATTGGAACCCGTGACCAGGACAAGACTAGTCCACTATGATAAAGTTTTCTCAATTATAAATTTTTTTCAATTTAAGGAGGCCTTCCTTGTCAAATCACCTCAAACATATATTACGCCCAACATTATCTAGAAACTAGAAAATGAAGTAGAGAATTAATAATGGCAGATAAATAAATAAATTATTATTCACCGAATTTAAATAAATAAATTATTCCTGCTCCGATAAAGTGCTAATGCCCCTTCCCAAAATTTGTGTCCAATTTTTCTCATTTTCCTTGGCAACAATGATGCTATGTTAAACTGAAGCTGCATCGATGCGTGTATGTATTTCGTGTACGTAATCCGGAATAGAGAGGGAACGAGTCTCCCTCCTCATAATGAATAATTATTACTTTATAAGGGATAGAAATAAAATAATATCTTAAAATTTAAATTTATGTCTCTCTCTTTTTTAAAAATAATTAGACGTGAAACCCATGTTATACACAGTATATATTATATTAATAAAAGTATTTCATTACAAATTTGTGTATAAATGAAGAGAGTGAATAAATATAATTAATACATAAAAAAAAAGGATAAGTGAAGCCTACCGGAAAGAAAAAGAATAAGTGAAGAGAAGAAAAGGAAGGTGAGGAGAGGGAAAAGAGAAGAGTAACCGGTGGGAGATGGGGAAAAAAGCGGTGAATGAGTAGTTATACTCGTTAAATTTACTATCTTATCCCTCTCTAATTCCAAATATAAGGACAAGTATGGTAAGTGGGTCCTCATTATATGTGACGAATTTACGATCACCATCCTCATTTCATTCCAATTTAAGGGCTAGTGAAATTTCAATTAAGAATATTTTGGGAAAGAATAAATTAATACTAAAAAGGAAGTCTTCCTTTAAAGTAATATAATAATAGATGAAATTTCAATTAAAGGCATTTCGGGAAAGAAAAAAGTGATACTAAAAAAGAAATTTTTCCTTAAAATAATAATAGATCATGGATAAAATTTCAATTAAGGATATTTTGAAAAGAAAAAAGTGACACTAAAAAAGAGGTCTTTCCTTAAAATAATAATGGATTTTTTATTTAGGATAATTTTAATCTTTTGTCATTTTTGTATTTTTATTTAGTCTAATAATTCTCTCCAACTAAATAAAATCATTCCCAGCAAAAGTAATTTGTATCAATATCTATTTTTCCATGTCTATTCTATTCACTATCATTTTCTTCCTATCGGACCAAACAAACTTTGTGTATAATTTTAGGTTCAAGTATCATAAAATGGAGTTTTACTTTTTAGAGAACAAATCAGACTCGAAATGGATTAATTAACTACTATACAATTAAATTCGAGATATTAGATGGTATATACTAAATAAGTTTACAAACCTCAACCGGATAGAGTCTAAAAATAGATATTCGAGAGCTATGCGCGAAAGTAGGAGTACGAGTTTATGGTCATATTTTTTTAGTTACAAAGAGGCCCCTGGGTGAAAGAGGAGGAGATTGATGTAGTTCAAAAAATTTCACCTATAAAAATTGTGTTCAAGACCTATTGATTTGAAGTTGAGGACAAGACCAGTATTTAAAGCTTACTTTTTTTCCATATTTACTATTTGATTAGATACCGACCCGCACTACGTATAAAACTGTTAATTACATAAGAGAATACATAATCTTATAATTTTACTTTAAATAATATATTTGTAACATTGTTAATCTTTGTGAACCCCGTAGTATACATAAACTAGTTGAAAAGTTCACACTCCGTTGCAGGGTAATTTGAGGTTCAATATATAAATGTTTCTATACTAATAATTATTTTTGAAATATTTCTTTCCTAAAAATTACATTCAAATAGGTAATGATTGCATTCAATAATAGTAGTTTCATATTCATCTTAAAAGAAAATAATAGATAATATATATTTTTAAAAATAAATAAATTATATAGACAATAAGAACTCAGATTTTAGGTAAATATTTAGTTGTCATATATGACGAATTCGTTGTGTAAATCATCATTTAGATATTAACACGTGCAAAGTTAACTCTAGATCCCCACCCATGCAAAAAACCCTGGGAGGGCCACTAGCACGTGCTGGAGCATGGATTGACTACCCGGTAGGATTGCCGAGTTTTCATTTGGGCCGGAGACTAGTTAGACCCATACCCCGGATATTCTGTCATAAAAATTTTTTTACTCTAGTAAACTGTGAAAACTTTACATGCGTTAAAATCTGAAAAAGATTTATATAATAAACTCGTCATGTATTACATACGGAATATTACTCTAGGTTTTCCTACTCGCACTAAGGTACTCACTCCCTCCATCCCCATTGGCATTCTCCTTTAGTATAAGTGTATAGATCTTGTTATTTAATGAAATTAAAAAAAATGATTGGTTGCAATAATTAAATAAAATCTTAAATATAACTAATGATGAGACTGTGATTTTTTAAATAAATTCAATATGAAAGTTAAGCAAAAGAATTTGAAAAAATCGAAGTGATTATATATATGATAAAATTAGTGAAGGGGTGAGTAAGATTTTAGGCCATAGGCATCCTTTATTACAAAAAAAATTGATGGAAAGGTAGATGGGGTAAAGAATTGGTACTCATACAATGTTAAATTTACCATTATATCTCTATTTTTTCTTGATCTAATGGATAACTAAAATTAAATTTAATATATTAATGGGCGATTTAGCAAATTTAAAAAGACTACTAACTCCAAAACATTTTCATATATAATATATAATATATAAAAAGATATAGATAGATGAAGTAAATTGGTTTTGCAGCATATCATGTATTCCCGGGCCTCTTTAGTGGTTGGTTGCCTTCATAAGATGACAGCAACACCCTTGGCAATTCGAAGCTCACCTTTTGAATATATATATACACACACTGACCTGTGTTTTGCATGGCGAGTATCGTCGAGTATAGAAGTGACTGTTAAAATTAGTGATATGCGTAAAAAAAATATCTGTCGGCTAAAGAAATGATGATATTGAATAGAGCTGCCTGATTGATTATGACAAATTCGACATCCTACCTCTTGAGATCGGAAAGGTAGTGGGACCTCTTGAGATCGGAAAGACAGTGGGAATGATTTATCTATGATGATGATTAGGAATAGCAAAAGAAAAAAAAAATTAGAGAGAGACTGAGCCTATAAATTGGAGAGAGAAATTGTCTCTGGTGAGAGGTATGGATGTGGTGAAGAACGTGTAAATGATAAGGAGTGAAGAGGTTAATAAAGTAAAAAGTCAGTAATATCCTTATAAAGTGATTATTAGTTTAATTTAACTTGAGGGCACTTTTGGAAAGGAAACACAGACCAAAACTATATTTTTAATAGAGATATATATATGTGCTATAAAGTGACTCATGCTACACACGAAACTGTTAATTATTTATTCTATTATCAAATCTAAAGTAATTAAAGAAATAAACAGCTAATTAAAGAATAAAATTTAAGATTAGAGTAGATAAAAAAAAAGGAGTAGTTTAAATACAATAAAAATGAAATAGAACTGGAGAACCAGGAGAGCTTTCAAGCAAAGTAGATTTCTATGGAAGTTATGAATATGGTAAAGAGTTGGAGAATTTTAAAAGAGTAAAAGAAGATTGTATGATTGAGAGAATCATGTGAAACAATTGAGAAAATTACGAAAATATTTATCATATATGAGAAATTAATAAAATAAATAAGAATATTGAAATTATGAAAATTTTAAAAACAAAATTTGATTGAGGGCATTTTTGGAACTTGAAAATGAGACAAAATTGTTTTGGATTTGCTTAAATTAATATAGATAATATATATGTTTTCGGCAGAATTGTCAATATCAAAATTGAAACTTCCTACAAAATCCGAGTTCTTGGCCCCCAACGTATCATGCAGTGTCACTCCCATCTGCTTAGCAATGCAAACTTGCACAAGCTTTCTTCTTTCATGGACACATTCAAATTGAATATGAAAACTCAAATATTATTTAACAGAAGTGGCTGGATCATCACTACTGTTACTCTTCTTTTTACTTATAAAAAAAAGTGAGTGTCTAGATTGATAGTGTCGATGAACGACTGTGATTGAACTATATGCTTATTCTTCTTTGTCTGGATCATTACCACTAACGTTATATATCTGAATTTCGACACAGTAATGGATAAAGCCTAGACTCTTACACAGATTACGCAATGGCTGAGGTTGTCTCGTACCTTTGAAAGAATTAGGGTTTCTGTAGGGTTTTCTACACACTTTTTTTTTGTCTGCATCAAAAAAAGGGTCTTTGAACTGGATTTCCACCGCCAGTTATCCAACAAAATTTATTATACATCTGACTAATTCATATTTAAGTCAAGTTATTAAATGGAAGGTTCAAATTTTTCCAATCATAAAATTTTATTTATTCACACAAATTTTTACTGAAAATTATCGAATAATTGATTTTTAACAATTTCATATTAGTTTGTGTAAGCTTTCGCATATGTTCCATGAACCCTTTGTTTTTTACTAGAGCTCTGTCGGACGTGCTCTCGTTCACTGCCTTACATTCCTCATCTCCATTGGAGGGCTCAGAGTTTCCCAATTTTCAACTTATCTCAATCGATTATTTTTGTATGGGGAGAATTATATTAGCAGTCATAAAAATTTATCAATTTCTCTTAAATCGGTCATTTCAGTTTTAAATATTTGCTCCGTTAGATATGCAAAGTTCATTATGTTACTTATTATCAGAATGCTGTGGACGTGTCACTGATACTATTAATTTTTCTAATTTTTCCATTAGTTTGCTGACATGGCACATGAGTTGGTATTTTTTATATTAAATATATGATATGACACATGTAAAAAGACATTTTATGGGATCCTAAATAAATTTTAAGTATTTTTTTAGAAAAATTAACACGATAAATTCGAAATTCGTGTCCTGATTCAACTACCGACCTAATCAAAATTGATCTAATTGATTTAAAAACAAAATAAATATCACAATTCCAATTAGAAAAATCCTTGTTCGCTGCCAGTTGAACTAGGTGAGAAGAGTTTGTTTAAATAAATAGGATTGAAAAATATCAAATTAAATATATTACTGCCATGTTAGCCAAATTAACGGAAAAAATAATGATTTAGTGCCGTCAGTGATACATCAACAACATATGACGGAATGGACTTAACACGTGCAATGGAGAAAACATTTAGGAATAAAAAGGTCACATTAAAATTTATAAGACTTATTTAAAAGAAATGACAAATTTTTAGAATTACTGCTATAATTCTCCCATTTTTACGTTGCATGAATTACCTATCATGATGTTGAGAACAAAACCTTCCGATCTCGACCAATTTAAACTTCCCAAACACGATGTGCTGCTGACCTTCCCGGTAGAGAAGATCTTTTAGAATCGTTTATCGGTGAACGTCGCCACGTGGAAATGAGAACCGACTTCATGGCATGAAGTGCACCCTCTACACAATGTGCACTAGGCCTGGCCAGGGGCCACACGTTGGTTTTGCCCGGATTAGCGATGGATGACAGGTGGCTTTTTCATAGGAAATTAACAATTTTCTTGTAGTTAACCAGACAAATCTAGAACTGTGCTTGAACCGACCTGGAATTGCGGGGTGTCGATTATGGGCCCATTTGCCTGTCGATTGAATCATAATTGCCGGTTCGGCTCTAAATCATTGTTTTTTTTTTTATAATTTTAAAAAAATAAATTATAAACATTTAAAAAATTAAATGACCTAAATATTCTCAATAACAATGATAGCAACTAAATTTTAAAGCTTTTTGGAACAAAAATTTGTATTTAACATAATCTGAATTGGCCAATCCACTATTCATAGTTGATTCCACATATCATGGAATTGGAACCGGTCAGCTCCGAACTGTGATCAAGCTTACTTCCTGCATGGAATTTTCATATCCAATATTTTGATTTACAGCATCACCATCATGAATTTTGAATTTATTACTTATGTCATGGTATTCTAGAATACCTAAAATTGTTCATGGTCCCATCAACCAGGACAATCAATAAACAAAAACATCGGACTTTCCACTCTAGTATCTTTATTTGGAAAGCTGATTTTATTTTGGCATGTAATCTGGTACTCAACAGGTCATGACTAATTCAGTTTGAACTGGAATTGGTTCACTATAGGGTAAAATCCGCACAGAAGGGAAGCTGATGTTATACACCCATTTCTTGCCCCCAATCCCTGCCTACGGTCACGATCGTGGCAGTGTCTTGCGATCGGCGAGGCTGTGGGCAACAATCAGTGTCGATTGTATCAACATTACAACCGGCTTGATCGTAAGTTGAGATCAAGCAGGTTTGCAAGAGCCATGTTCCGATTGCGATGGCGGCACGAGAGGGGAATGAGGAAATTGGAAACAAAGGATTTGCAACACAGTGTATACTTGCCCTCTGTATATTCATTTTGCTATTTTTTCCCTTTTAAAAAAAAGAAAGGTTGGGTATGGTGATCTGTTATTCCCGCTATACCAAGTTTGAACTTTTATATTCAATTGCGAACTTACAAGGCATATTAAGCAATCACTGCTCAACACTGGCCTCGTCAAGTACCAAAGGATTTGCAACACAGTGTATACTTTGCCCTCTGTATATTCATTTTGCTATTTTTTTCCCTTTTTTTTTAAAGGGGAACATTGGGTATGGTGATCTGGTTATTCCCGCTATACAAAGTTTGAACTTTTGCAAACTTACTAAGCATACTAAACAATCAACACTCAGCATTGGCCTTGTCAGGTACCAAAGGCGACAAATAATTCTATAAGCGTGTTTCCTTCAAGTTCAAGTCCCGGAATATACCTCTAACGAATGCTTTAAATAAATGCATATAAGTAATGCGAATTTGAGATCTTAGATTCACTTAACAACACTTGAAATAAATTTTGAATCACTAGATCATCACTTCAGGGTATGGCCTTTGCATATTTATATTATTCTTATTTGAATGCACAATGGTAATAACACTCGAGATGTTCATGTGTGTGTATATCTACATATATATATATATTATCTATCTATACTATTATATGTAAATATTTGAAAAGTTTGGTATCTCCTTTATTTTCCTTATTTGTCCTTAATCTATAATATATTAATATATATATATATTAAAATTTACGATATGTATGTATTTCACAAATTTCTCTAGATTAACGGTAAAATAGTTTTTTTTCATTTGCCTCTCACTTCGTATATAGGATTTTAACAACAAAAAATTTTTCATTAACAGTTTAGATTTCTCTATTCTCACTCCATATCTATCATTTTAGCAGAAAAATCTACAATGTTTTTTGAATGAATTTTTTAAAATTGTAAACTTGAAAAATGTAAATTTGATATATATACTAATAGCAACTAAAAATATTTTATCTAATATTGTGACTGGACAAATTTTAAATGAATTAAATTGCATTACATTATAAATAAACGATCTAATTTCACGGATTCACCTCAGTATTCCACATTTGTTTATTTTTATTTTCTTTTCATGCATAATTCAGGTTCATATATATATATATATCGATGTTTGTCTGTTTTGATGTCTATTTTATTTTTCATATTTGGCTTTTACCTAATTTATATATATTAAAATCTTTGACATATATCTGCTTTATAAAATCATCTATGTTTAGGGTAAAATAGTGTTTTATATTATTTTCTTTGTTCACTCCACATCTATGATTAAAATAACAGAAATCTTTAATTAACAACTTAGATTCTCCCACTCCATAACCGCAAAATAAAAAATATTCTATTTGCTTTTAATTGTAAGTTAAACAATTTATCATTATTTTTAAATGATTTTTTTGAAAATGTATATAAAATTGTACAATATATAGTTGACAACTTAAAATGTTTTGTCTTTATCATAAGTTACTGTAAATTTATTTCAAATAAATTAAATTATAATACATTATAACTAAACTATTTAATTATACGGATTTATAATAATAGTCACTTTCATTTATTTTTATTTTCTTTTCGTGCAGATTACATATCAGTCACGTGTACATATACATATATATATAAATATCCTTTTAGTTATAAATAATACAAATATATAGAGCTTTTTATAATATAAGGTGAGCTAACATCGTAACGTATATGTCATCTAAAATCTTTAAGGTCAAATTTGGTATAATCAAATGGAATAACTAATTCGGGGTTGGACTAGTGGTTCTCTCACTAGACTCCCAAATGAGTGATCCCAAAATCGATCCCCGAATTGAGAGGATTGACGGGAATTTTTCCATGGGTCCTAACCCTACCGCAGATTAGTTTTAAGGTACGTTTCACGTAATTCAGGAATACTGCGTGGTACAAACAAAAAATAACCAAATGGAATAGAAAGGAATGCAATGATTGTAATGCGATGGAATCAAAAGGAAATGGTCAATACTGTTATTTTGTTTTGGGAAAAATATGTAGAAAATCGTATGATTTTTCAAAAATCTTCAAATTGGCATTTGCTTTTTAGCCTTAGAATCATGTAATTTACTTAATTTTTCCCATTTTATATAACCTATCGATTTTTTATCATAACATTATTTTTTGGTCGATCCATAATAATACCGTTAATTTTCTTCGTTAAGTGCACACGTAACATCTTAGGTGGCGTGTATAGGACACATGGCATACTACTACCACATTAAAAAATTAACAAAAATTGAAAAAAATAAAGAAAGATTAAGAAAATCCAAGGAATTTTTTTTAAAAAAAGAGAGAAACAACAAAATTTAAGGAACAAATGTAAAAAAAAGTAATAAAAATTTGATAACAATTAGGAAAAAAATAAATTAGAAAGATTAAGAAGAATTTGGAAAAAGCTCTACAAAACTTTCGAAAACTATTAAAACCATCGAGCACCTCACTACCATTAAACCATCGAGCACGAACTACGTTTGTCGTTCATCGAACTGCTGGGTCCTGGTCGGACCTTTCCTTCGACGAGCCACCTCTCCTCGTCATCTTCCCCCAGCCCAAGCTCTTCTTCTCTCAAGGTATAGCACAACAAAATCTGATTGAACGTACGTGTCATTTTGCTCTTGATTTCTTGAAACATATATAGTTGACTCTAAGCCATATAGAGTTGAGGAGGTCAAAACATTCTTATACGGGGTCAACAGGTCAAGATATCTCATATTATAACACACTGCTCACTTGTCAAGCAATTGATGCAGTTGGTTGTTTACGCTGAAGAATGTGGCTTTGAAATTGACATAAATACACTAGAAGTCCTATATATTTGTCGATTCTTGCAAGTGAGTCCTAAATATTTTAAAGTATTAAATCAAGTCCTATATATTATTTACGTTACAACATCGATTCATTTCGGTCACCTACCGTTACTTTAAGCCGACGTGGCACTGATACACATAAATTTAAGGTAACGGCATGTGACGGAAAGAACTTGATGTTTTAACACAGATAACATGTAAAACTTGATTTAATATTTTGAAACATTTACAACTCACTATCTCCTTTGAAAGTTTTCGGTATTGACTTGTATCTATATAGTTATGGAACAATTTTCTCTAATGCAACTCATTCATGCATGATATGAGTCTGAGGAACAATGTGTAGTTCTTCATATTTAATTTAAGTTTGATAAGTCAAGTAGAATCTAGTTAAAGGATCTGTTGTATTATCATGTCAGACATTCGGTCAAGTGGGATCTGATTAAGAGAAAGATCAGGATGAAATAACGATATGAGAAAGTTATGATCCTTAGAACAATTAATCTGATTAGTTATTATTATTATTTGTTTATTGCTTATTTTCTTATATGAACTTCACTCAATTTAGTTGTAGTGTGACATGTAAACTTGCATTAGAATAACATAGAATTACAAGCAGTGAACACAAGGTTGGTATTCATATCGATTTTTATTTAAAAAAGATTAAAAATTAGATAAAATGTGAACTAACGAACTTTAATGGTGCTATTTTTTTTAATGTTTTTTTTTAATGTTTTTAAGTGTTAGAAGGTAATTGTTGAGGGACTAGAGTATTATTAACTATTATTTCTTTTACAAATATTTGCTAATATAACAGTGACACGTCAGCAAAAGTAGTGGGGAGAATTTGCTAATATAGCATCCACATGGCTGCCACAATAAGGAGACGATGAACTCATGTATTACACATTGGACGAAATTAAGGAAAATTGTTGAAGTCTTCAAGTGTTGGCTCGCGACAGATTCGAGTTTTCAAGTGTTAGTTTACTCTTTAAAATATGTTTAATACAATATTTATTAATTAATTTTATAAATCAGTCAAAAAAGAGGGTGTTGGGCTAGACCCGCTCCATAGTGGCTGAGGAACGGTGGTGGGTCTCTAGCGGGAGCAGGTCAATGGGCGAGGGCGCGGGTGAGTCTCTGTTTTTAAATACCCACCCAATCTGGTCAGTTGACATCCTAATGACAATCGAGAAAAATTAGTTTTGATAATTTTGTAATTTGACTAAAAAGTTAAAGATAAAATTGGTAAATCATAATATTAACTTAAAAATAAACTAAATGTTGACCCATGCTATGGGTGTTATATGCTATCTCAATAAAAATTATTAGAAATATCTATTCACACATGATTAAAAAGAGTAATTATATATATTAATTTTTAAGTAAAAATAATAAATGTTTAATTTTTAAATTAGATAGGTATAATAATGGAAGTGAGAGAGAAAATAGTGGAAATTAGATAGTTATATATGCTGAATTTATGATCATATCCTTATTTTATTCTAATCTAAGGGGTGGAGAAATTTCAATTAAGGTTTTTTTGGAAAAGAAAAAGTTACACCAAAAAGGGGTTTGTTTCCTTACACAATGTTTGGATTGAGGGATTGGGAGGGAAAGGGAGGTATCCCAAGGAATAACTTATTCGTCAAAAATATTTATTTGAATATTATTATTAGAGAAGAGATTTGAATGGATAAAAAAGTTAATTTGATTATTTTATCCTATTAATTTGGAAGACCAATCGAATGACAGAAATGCTTAAGAGAGGCACGATGATTTCATGGTGATCCTAAAATTCAAAGAGTTGTGGTTTCATGGTGGTCTTGGAAGGCTCGATTGTTGCGACCTGGTGGTGGTCGAGTAAGGGAAAACGTGTTGTGGTCGTGACTTGGTGATGATCGAGTAGGAGAAGACGAGTGTGGTTATGTGATTATATGATGCGGAATTATGGCGTGCATATGATTTCTTTTAAGAAATTATGATAGATATTTTTGTCTAAAAATTTGTCATCCCTCCAAATTCCCTCAAATAGGAGGAATAAAAAAAGTGAGATTTAAAGGGATTATCCCTCTTAATAGTTTACTGAAACAAGCAATTATATTGTCTCTCCAAATCCCTCAATCCAAACAAAGTGTTAAAGTGGTACTAGAGGTTTACTCATGCTATACACGGTATATGTTATCTCAATAAAAATAATTAAAAACATCTATCATGTACGATTGAACAAATTAATTATTTATAATTAATTTTTTAGTAAAATAACATATGTTTAACTTTTAAATTAGATAATTGTGATAGCGGATTGTAGAAACGAAATTGAATTCGCGTTTATATGTACGGACGGTTGATAAAAGAGTGAGAAATAAAATATGCCTATTAAAAATAAAGGGTGAAAATTTATGTAGCACCATTTGAAGGAGTGGTTTCATGAACAATACCACTTTGTTGCACTTTTGAGAAATAGCACTAGTATATAAGAGAAATTTTAATCATTTTTTAATATCTCCACTTTATCCTCTCATTCTCTCTCAACTCTAAAAATTTCATTCCTTAATTTCCTCCTCCTCTCTCTCCGTTTGCTTTGCAACCACTGCTCCTCTCCAACACTAACAACTCCCCCTTTCTCTCTCCCCCTTTGCCCGCCATTCCCACCACGTCTTGATGTCTCATCCTTGGCTGCCATCCTCACTGTGCCTTGGACAAGATGAAGAAGGAAGCCGATAAGCTCTATGGCAACGAAGTCAAAGGAAGTGAGCTAGCATTTGGGGGGAAGAAAGTCGAGGAAGAGACCTGTTGAGTAGCCCTAGAGGTGCCATGGTCAATAAGCTCAAAGGGGCAGTGGGTTATTGGTTCTAGAAGAGCAGGGACACCCATGCCCCTCGGCATTCCATCTAGGGAGGACAAGGCTCGTTGAGCAGCCCTGAAAGGGCAATGGTTGATAAGCTCAAAGGGGAGATGGGTTCTTGGTTCTGGAAGAGCGGGGACGCCCATGCTCCTCAACGTTTCCATGGTAGTTGCTGCGAACCTCCTTCAATTTAAGATACGCATAATATGTTTAGAAACATGATTTAGTTCAATTGATTGGTTGTGTTTCCTCTATTTCTCAGGTAGTGAAGGCATCCCTTCTAGTGTAAACATTGTAAAGGATTAGGAGGCCGGTGAACAGAGACTTCATGAGTTGATGAGTTGATGGGGAGGTGAAAATGCTTTTAATGGAGAGTTGCTGTGTTTTTTGTTGGTGTTGTAGTGATTTTGTCTTCCTTTTTGAGTCTCTGATCTGTTCATAGTTATACTCACAAACTTTGTTCTATAAGATGATGTTAAGAATAAAAAGTAGATGATGTGGGATATTTATGTATCTGCTGGGATTATATTGTTTGTTGTGTGGAGAATTTTGTTGGAAAATTTATCATATTTAGTGATATTATTTTCCTTCCCATTTGAATTGGTCCCATTAACAAGATGAATTGATCCCGATGAGATAAATAGATTTCGAAGAATAATGTCTTAGTCAAATGGGATGAGGAACTTTATTTTCCTTTGGTAAGAGATGAATAGGTCCCGATAAGGGATAAATAGGTCCCGATAAGAGATAAATAGATTTCGAAGAACAATGCCTTAGTTAGATGGGATGGGGAACTCTATTTTCTTTCTCAGTTAAATAGGTCTCGATAAGAGATGAATAGGTCCTAGTAAGAGATAAATATGTCACAAAGAATAATGTCTTAGTCAGATGGGATGGGGAACTCTATTTTCTTTCATAATAAAATAGGTCTCGGTAAGAGTTGAATTGGTGTCGGTAAGAAATAGATTGGTCCCGGTGAGAGATAAATAGGTCCCAAGAATAATGCGTTAGTCAAATGTGATGAGGAAATTCTATTTTCTTTTTCAGTTAAATATGTCCTCATAAGAGATGAATTGGTCCTGGTAAGAGATCAATTGGTCTTAGTAAGAGATAAATAGGTCTCAAAGAACAATCGAGCTAGAGATGTGTCACCAGGGAGGGAGTTGCACTGGGAAGAGATAGAGGAAAAAGGTTGAGGACGAAGATTCACCTGGAAGGAACGATGGATGGATGGGGATGGCGCGTGGAAGGGGGTGGCGACGGGTGCGACATTGGAAAAGAGGGCTGTTGGGAGGTATGGTTGGAGGCAGTAACGGGGCTAGGGATGGCACTGGGCATGGGGACTGCACCGAGAGATGGAGGGGGACGACTTCGGGCATGGGGATAGCGGTGGATGGGCGAGCATGGACACAGGTGGGTTTAGGGGGCTATTGGGAGAGAGGGAGGAAAAAGAATAGGGAGATTTGATTTGATTTGATTTTAATTGAGGAAGATGACAAATATGAGGGCAAAGATGACAATTAGCAGAAATTGGTACTATTTCTCAAATTCTATATAAATTGGTGTTATTTTTACAAGGGAGGAGAGGATGAGTGTTATTTTTTTTATGTTTAACAGAAAAATAAATCTATAAGAAAAGAATATAATAGAGAGGAGAGAGAAGCTTCAAGTGGGAGAGAAAATTGTGGAAAAAGGATAGTTATACATATCGAATTTACAATCAAACCCTATTTTATGCCAATCTCACATCCAATGAAATTTGAATTAAGGGAACTTTGGGAAAGAAAAAATGACTCCAAATAGGTGACGAGTTCGCTTATAGTAATAGATATATAATATATATATATATAACATATACTAAAGGCTGACCCGTTTAAGTATTAGAAATATCTATTTATGCACAATTAAAGAGAGTAATTATCTATAATTAATTTTTCAAGTAAAAATAACATATATTTAACTTTTAAATTGGATAACTATAATAGAGGAAGTGTGAGAGAAACTTGTGAAAAACAGGTAATTATACATACCGAGTTTACTTCATAACCTCATTTTATTCTAATATAAGGGTCATTGAAATTTCAATTGAGGGCATTTTGGGAAAGAAAAAAAGTGATACCAAAGGGAGCCTCCCCTCTAAAAGTAATAATAAGAGGTTAACTCATGTTACGCACGATATGTATTATGTCAATAAAAATTATTAGAATTATCTATTCATGCACGATTAAAAGGAGTAATTATTTCTAATTTATTTTTCAAGTAAACATAATATATGTTTAGCTTTTAAATTAGATATCTAGAATAGGGAGGTGTGAGAGAAAATGGTGGAAATTAGGTAGTTATACATGTCACATTTACTTCATGATCCCATTTTATTCTAATATAAAAGTCCGAGAAATTTCAATTAAGAGCATTTTTTGGAAAGAGAAAAGTGACACCAAAAGGGTTCTCATCTCTTAAAAGTAATACTACATGTTTACCCATGTGATGCATGATATGTGTTACCTTAATAAAAATTATTATAAATATCTATTTATGATTGAATTGAGTAATTATTTATAATTAAATTTTTTATGTAAAAAAATATATGCTTGATTTTTATATTAGATAGCTATAATAGTGTATTGTAAAAATGAAAACTAATAATAAATATATTAAAAAGAAAAAAGAATGTGAAGAGGGGGATGAACTTTCATGTAGGAAAGAAAAAAGAAGAAAAGAATGTGGAGAGAGAGATGGGGGACGGACTTTCACATGGGAGAGAAAAAGAAGAGAAGTGAGTAGTTATATGTTAAATTTACTTTCATGTCCTCATTTTATTCCAATATAAGGGTTAAAATATTTTAATTTATATGCACAAAGGGCATTTTTAGAAAGGAAAGAGTGACATTAAAATGTGACATCTTCCCTTAAAGTAGTAACAGATGATAGATAATAATAACGATAATAATATAATATAATAACAAGGCCTATGCAAGTTGTGTTATCTATCCCAATAAAAATTATTAAAAGCATGTATCCATGTATAATTGAAGAGAGTAATTATCTAAAAATAATTTTTATAGTAAAAATGATTTTTATTTAACTTTGAAATTAGATAGCTATAATAGTGGATTGTAGAATTGAAATTAGAATTCGTAATTTATGTGCAGGGATTGTTGATAAAAGTGTGAGAAGCAAAATGCAAGAATTAAAACTAAATCTATGCGAAAGAAAAAAGATTGGAGTTTCAAGTGGAAGAGAAAATGGTAGAAAGTGAGTAGTTATATATATCGAATTTACGATAATAATATATTTTATTCCAATTTACGAGCCAACGAATTTCCAATTAATGGCATTTTGGGAAAGGAAAAAGTGATATCAAATGGGTCTCCTCTCTTAAAGTAGTAATAGATGAGAAAGGAACAATCCTTCCTTTATAGGATGTAATATAATTTGAAGAGATTGAATGAATTGAATCTCCTCTTGCATAGCCAAACAATAAGAGTGGACTTGAGACTGGAAGAATGATTCCATTTCATTTCGCTCTACCAAATAAGATCTTAATACAATGGTAATTCTTGTTCTAATACTATGTAAACTTTGTTACTCGACTACGAAAAATTGTATTCATATTTATATAATTGCATAAAGCGATAGTTGATTTGTATTCATATTTGTTATGTTCTAGAAAATTTTTTTTCTTATTTGTGTGATATAATTTCTAATTTTTAACCATTTATCTACCATGCATAATAAAAATATCATGTCAGTAATAAGAATATCGCGTTAACATGTTACGTCAGCTAAGTAAATGGAGAATTTTAGTGGATTTAATCTTGTAATATTTTGCGAAGTTCTTACATTTTTGTAAGTCTTGATAAAGTAGTGATAAAATAGAAAATTTTGTAAAATGTGATGATTTTTCAGTCAATTTGCACAAAAATTATACATCAGAACAGTATTATTATATGGCAAGCCAACAAGAAGAAAGCAAGGACCTCTTGATAACCGATCTCCCGCAATCATACACCCACCCCTCTCCCTCCCTCTCTCTCTCTCTCTCCCACAACAAAAACCTTCGCTAGGATCAGAATCTGAAGCAAGCGAACAGCAGCGAAAGCGAGGAAGCCCAATCGCCAACCACCACCGCCACCATCATGGTCGAGACGCGGCGCAGCGCCAACAAGCGCTCCCTCTCTTCTCCCTCCGCCTCTTCTCCTTCTTCTTCTCAACCCAAACGGTCTAAGGTATTCCTTGATCCGGAATCTTTCTTGATTGATTTCTGGCAAAAACCCTATATTCTGATTTTTGCCCCGTCTCTTTTCTTGTCCGCTAGTCGGCTGGGATTTGTCAGATTTGTGTTGTTTATTTGTGCTTTGTCTGATATTGATATGGGTTTAGCAGACGGAGGAAGGGTTTGACGCTGATTTTCCTATCGAGAGCCATCCTCTGGACAAGGAGCTTGAGCCCGAGGTTGAATCCCGGGAAGCTGAGCTTCAGTCCTCTGATCCGCAGAGCGCTGACGCTGCCAAGGCTGTCGATGCATGCAAAGCGGAGAAATCGTTTGATTCTCCCATGGAAAGTGGGGCGCTTGCTGTGGCCCAGCCTTCAGGTGCGATCTTTGTACATTTCTGTTCGGGGGCTTCATAGGATGAATTTTCAGCGATGCTGGAAAAATCAAATCTTTTTACTGATTTTTGAAGTAGTCAGTTGCGTACAGTGCTCATTACTGTTCTAGATATTATACTAGTTATGTAGAAAGCTCGGTACTTTATTTGATAAAGTAGAAGACGTAGAGAAGGGGAGGTGAGGTAAGCTGTGGTGAGGGGAGTTAGGATATGTTAATCCTCCCAACAGGGGGAATGAAAAATGAAAAACACAGGAATTAAGGTATTGGTAAACCTTCCATCTTTCTTAATCCAAACAAGCTAGAATGCCTCTTGGTAAGATGGAATGAAATATTTTATCAGAAATTCACCAGATTGTCGTTTCAGTTGTGCGCTTTTTTTTTTTTTTTTTCCTGTGCTTGAATGGTGGTTGATTAGCTTCTTGTGGCTTTCTCGTGGTGCATTTGTTGTAGTTTTTGGAGGTGGTCATATTATAAGCGTTTACTTGCAGGGGATTCAGAAAAGCCGAGTTGTCTGAAGAAACGGCCTTCAAAGCTGACGAAGCAGAATTCAAAAGTTGCCTGGGGACAGCTTCTTTCCCAGTGTAGTCAGGTGTGGTTTTTAATCTTTTTGCTACAGTGATTGTGCTCCTCGTAATGACTTCTTTGCTTGGTGATAGAATTGAAGAAATGAAAAGTATTCATCCCTGCACGCTTGGTAGTTTGCTGATTTTATTAATTGAAGAGATTCCCGACGCCAGTTTTATAGCATAGCATTGTTAGAGTGAGAATATTCGACCCTGAACTTTACGTCCTGATTAGATTTTTTATTTGTATCTCATCAAAGGTGGAATTAAGCATGCCTGTGTCCAGGTATCTTCTAGCTTCATTAGCATTTTCCTTCGCATAAAGGAAAGAAAAAGTTAGTGTCCAAAGAAGTTTGTCAAAATGCTTACAACAAGTGCTAAGTGCCAACTCTGTAAAATGTTCAAACTATCTGATGAAGAAACTTTTTGATTATTTGATCATGTGTATTTATATGTTTTGAACTTACCTAAGAGATTATGATATTTAACCACTGCTAGAAGCATAACTTGGCATTTGAGCTGTTTTGCTTATTATGGGTGTTTGACATGTCAGAGATGGCGTTTGTTTTGCTTTCTTTGATGCTGTTTCTGTTGCATTTCTGTATATGATATCAATGAACATATGTTTATCCAATTACCAACTGAGAAGCCACTGGCAAATGCTGCACAAAATGCTTTGCACATTGCATTGCTAAGTTTTGTGAAATGAATATACATAAAGGGAGAGGAGGAGAAGGGGTAGATGATGGTGGTGGTGGTGTCCTCCATTCATTAGACCTTGATTTACTTTCTCAATTCAGTTGTGTCAGTGCTGAGCTTATTATACTAAAACTTCTTAGTTCAGCATTCCAAGGCCCTTTCCACCCATTTTATTGGCCAATAGAGGATCCTTGCCAGCTGTTCATCCATGTCGATTTCGCTTATTGGATGGGTGTTGGCGATCTTGTCAGAACTGTTTCTCTTAGCTTCAAGATATTCATATATAACTTTTAAGTTTTTCAATGTTCATCAGTATCATTCGATTTGCCAACAGCATTTGAAATTTCAGACTTAATCTGTTTCAGTAATTCTAGAAAAACATACAATGGACTTGTCCAGTCTTGGTGTTTTGTCTTTTTCATATCTGCAGCTTCTAACATCACTGTTTGGAGGAGGCTATCATGCTTCTAGCAGATAAGTGGAAGCATACTTGATCCAAGAAAGCATGTTTTTCCAATTTACAGTGAATCATTGATGGTCGGTTTGTTAGATGGACTTTTCGGTGTTTTCAACAGATTGTATTGAGTGAATCACCAGTTTTCCCCTTTTGTTTGTTCAGAATTTTTTTTTTCCAATGTGTTGTTTTGGCTTTGTTAAATAATATTGCAATAGTACTTAGGGTTAATGCAGCATAAGTTAAAAGTTTTACAACTTTTCATTGAGAACTTGCTAATTCAAGCCAGGTTAGGGATCCTTTTGAATGTGGTTTAACAGCACCTGTTGCCTATTTGTAGGATTGCCTTGTTGATTTTGGTGTTATAGAAAGGCAAAATGTGCAAATTATGATACCTTAAACGCGTTGAAAATTTGGTGTGCATCGGCTTTCGAGTTGTAGCCGATGCTTGTATGATTTTGACCTCTTTTTCTTGCTTAATTTATCTCTTCATCCAAATTGTGTTTGAGGTTCTAGATTTGTTTCTCTGTTATCCTATTTTTCTTGCTCATGCATCCTTTACTCTCTCAGAACCCTCACATGCTGATGCGAGGGAGCCCTTTCACTGTTGGTCAAAGCCGTCGTTGCAACTTGTGTTTGGAAGATCCATCGATTAGCACAACATTATGCAAGCTGAAGCATGTAGAGGTACAATTACATTGATTCAGTTTGGAATTATCCGTCTATGGTGTTGGTCAAATTGAATTGTCATTGTGGGTCTTTGTTTGTGTTTAATGTTAATTTTGTTTGCAGCGTGACGGGTCACCTGCAACGATGCTTGAGATTACTGGAAGCAAAGGTGCTGTCCAAGTAAATGGAAAGATTTATCCACGGAACACAAGTGTTCCTTTATGTGGAGGAGATGAGGTTGTTTTCAGTACAACGGGCAACCATGCTTACGTATCCTTTTATGTTTGGCAGTGGCTTTGGGTTGAAAGTGTTGTTCCAGTTAACTGTTGCACATTCAATTAGGAATTACTGGAAAGGTGAAAGTAGGATATGAAGGAATTTACTATTTTCCTTACAATTCCCCAAATATTTTCTCTGATAGGTGCATATGATGGTGTTCTGCTTTAAACTGTTGAGAAAATTCCTTAATACATTTCTTAGGTTTTCCAGCAGCTTGATAGTGAAAGTGTAGCTGATCCGGCAATTTCTTCTGTAAGTATCTTGGAAACTCAGCCTGAACCTGTAAAGGGGATCCATATAGAGTCAAGGACAAGAGATCCATCAGCTGTCTCTGGAGCATCAATATTGGCATCTTTAAATCTATCGAAGGAATTTTCCCTCCTTCCTCCTCCCAATGAAGGAGGTGTAGGGAATTCAGAAGATCCAGTTGTACCATCTGTATGTGGAATGACGGATGATCAAATTGCAGATGTTGATATGAGGGACAACACTAACAATGATGATGTGGCTGGAGTTTCTCCTACAGGAAAAGCTGCAGCTACATCTGATGAAAACACTGATGATGGTTTAGATAATAATAAGGGTGTTGAGGTTGGAAAGGTTCCTGGATCAAGCTATGAATTTCGACCATTGTATGGGAAAATGGGAAGTTTCTCTGCTCTTGAGTTTGGTCGCAGTATTGCTAGAGGATTATCAGAAAAACGGTGTAGAAGAGAACTTAAGGGTCACACATCTGACCCAGTAGCGGATTTGCAGAAGGCGTTGAAGGACAGCCTAGAAAAATCAGTTATTGATCCTGACAAGATAGAAGTCTCATTTGAAAGTTTCCCATATTTCTTAAGGTGCGGATTTCTTCTCTTCTACCCAACTATTGGTGGAAGATTCAAATATTCTGGGTTCATTTGACTTTGCTTCACATTGAATTTCACTCCGGCAAAAACTCGTAAGTGGAGTTGTAAGGCATTTAGGCTAAAGTTTGGGTGAGTGAGTTCTCTGTGCTGGAGTTGTTGATGTTTACTGACATCTTGCCCTTTTTTCTGATAAATGACAAATTTAAAGTTGGTATTTAAATCCAAACAACTCCAGTACTGATAAAATGTCGAATGGTTTTAGCTGCTCAGACTAGATGAAAATTCTGGGTGAAATGCTTGTCATGGGGTGGCAGCAAGACTAAGAGGGCAATGCTAGTTATAATTATGGTTAGGCTGCTTTTTTTGTTGGCAAGCAGAGATTTGAAAACTTTGCTGAGCTGGTCATAGACCTGGAGATTGAAGCCCAAATGGTCAAAGTAATTTTAAGCTACGTTTAACAAATGGTTCTTCCTTCCCCGATAGAAGATGCCCAACCAGAATTAATTTTCATGTGTTGGATGAGAGGGCATGATATCTTCTTTTGGGTGCAAGGAAATAGAGGTCATTCATTGTCCAAATGAAAAAAATACAACCAAGTTCTGTGAAACATAAATTGTTTAGAAAAGCATGAAATTTCCCCCTTAAAGCATGTCCATCAACTTAGGAGGTGTGATATGTTGATGAATTTCCTGTTCATTTTTTTTAAAATGTCAAATTAAAGGGTATATGTTTCTATTCAATTCTCATACCTGTTTACAGTGAAGCTTGTTTTGCAACTTTTTTCCATTGATTACCACTAGTCCTTTGTCAGATTAATATTAATAGCTGGATTGTTCTTTTATTACGCAGCGATTCAACAAAGAATGTTTTGATTGCTTCGACTTTTATACGCTTGAAGTGCAATAAATTTATGAAGTATGCTGCAGACCTCCCAACTGTTTCTCCTCGCATATTATTATCGGGTCCTGCAGGTTAGCATTGCTCTGTTGTCTCTCTGCAATTTGGTTTTAACTTCTATATAATTGTCCTGACAATTTTGTTTGAATTGGCTTGCAGGCTCCGAAATATATCAGGAGACACTGGCAAAGGCACTTGCAAAACACTTTGGTGCTAGACTATTAATTGTTGATTCCCTTCTACTTCCTGGTGTACGCTTTTTCTGCAGTCTCTTCTTGGCTCTGCCTTACAGATACCATATCTCCATTTTATAACTTGTTCTATTATCCTGTTTCTGATTTGGGGCATTTGGCTTTAATCCGACTTCAAAGGTCTTCAGTAAGTTTATTTGCATCATTCTGTTCACTCTCAGGGTTCAGTCGCAAAAGATGTTGATGCTGTAAAAGAAAGTTTGAAGCCTGAAAGAGCACCTGCTTTTGGAAAGCGTTCTTCACGAGCTGCTGCTGTGCAGCTTAAAAAACCAACATCTAGTGTGGAGGCAGATATCACCGGTGGTTCATCAGTCAGCTCCCAAGCACAGCCAAAGCAGGAAACCTCAACTGCAACATCCAAAAACTATAAGTTCAAGAAAGGCATGTTTTGTTCTACCTTCATTTAAAAAAAAATGTTATTTTTGCTTATCATCATAAAAAACCGGAAAAACAAAAGGCAAGGAAGGATAATGATGTGGCTTATGCTGTGTCTATAGTTTTTTAACCTATTTTACAAATGGGTAAGGATGCTTACTGCACATGGCAGGGGATAGAGTCAGATACCTGGGGACAGCATCTTCTGGGCTATCCATTTTGCAACCTTTCAGGTAACTCTCCAAGATTATGTTCACTTACTGGAGATAGATCTCACTTACATAAGTTCTCATTGTCATGGATCAATCTTTTTCTAGTTCATTCTTACAGATTACTGTGACGGTTTTGATGAGTTGGTCTGTTGTGATTATCAATTGATGCAGTTATAATGTTTTTCTTGTATTTGGGATTCTGATGTTTTGATTTCTGATGAAATTGTGATAGTACTGTATTATTTACATGTCATGTCATTCTTTTTCAGGGGGCCACCAGAGGGTTCACGAGGCAAAGTTGTGCTTCCTTTTGAAGAAAACGATAATGGATCAGCCAAGATTGGTGTCAGATTTGATAAGCCGATTGTTGATGGCAATAATCTTGGTGGTAATTGTGAAAAGGATCATGGTTTCTTCTGCTCTGGTAATTTGTTTGGCCCTCGTGTCCCTTTTGTTCGAAGTTAATTTACCCTTTTTTTATAATTTTAATAATCAGCATCACCCTTGCAATTTGATAGCCAATTCACTTTGCTTGGAGAATGCTGGAGGTGAAGAAACAGATAACCTAGCACTTGATGAAATTTTTGAGGTAAGGGCTGAGACATTTTCACATAATAATGGTTTTAACCTGTCGTCTTGTCTGCCTGGCACTTTTACACTGATTTTGCATGTCAAATGCTTTTAGGTTGCCTCAAATGCATGCAAAAGCTGTTCCTTGATATTGTTTGTGAAAGATGTTGAGAAGACTGTTGTTGGGAACCAAGACGTAAGCCATGCATTGAGGAACAAGCTGGACAATCTACCAGAAAATGTTGTTGTTATTGGCTCTTACACACTGATGGACAGCCGCAAGGAAAAGGTGACCAAATAATTAATTAGTTACTCTTGGGCAATTCATCTAGCTGTTTACAACAAACTGTTCTTGCTTATATGACAAGTTTGCATTTATATTTTCAGTCTCATCCCGGTGGCTTTCTGTTCACGAAATTTGGAAGCAGTCCCACTGCGTTATTTGATCTTGCTTTTCCGGTAATGCTAGACGCATAGTTTCCCTTGCTAGACCTTTCTCTTGAACATGTTCATTCATTATGTGTTATCCAAACCTTGTGCCTGTAGTAAGTACAGCATTTTGAGGAAGACAATCCTATTTTTTTTTTTTGGCAGTTAATCTAAAACATCATAATCATGCCTCATGGATGAGAAGAATTATATACTGCAAGAAATATATTCCATTTTCAGAGATCTGATTGTCATCTCTTTGAATACCATGTTTGCTTCTGCTTGAATAACTGGACCTCTAGATGGGGTTGAAAAATGGAGATTTTCGTTGAGCTATGGGTGAAAAATTTTCTGCTTGATATGAATCAACGAAGAAAACATGAGGTTATTTTCTGGCTTAAGAGCAGTTTTTCTTGGAAAGATTTGCTAAATTTCTGATTTACAACACATACTGATATCTTTCTGGTTGTTCTGAATCAGAAGTACCTTTGCCAACAACTCCATCCAAATTTGAGAATCAGAATAGCTGCTTCCTTGACTGAATATCAATTTATCTTCAGTGTCTTACTGTGATTGTGCGCTTTGGCCTTTTCCACCAGTATTTTACCCTTTCAGATTAAATAAATGACTGCTAACTGCATGCTTATGTGAGTCATTCATGAATATATATGAAAATAACAATGTTTGAGCTCGGCAAGTGATTGTGGTTGACATGATTTTTCCTAGTCTAACTCGGTTGAACATTTTTTCTGTTTAGGAAAACCTTGGGAGGCTGCACGAAAGGGGGAAAGAGACCCCTAAAGGGATGAAGCAGCTGACTCGTCTTTTCCCAAACAAGGTTACAATTCAGTTGCCTCAGGTATGTACCAGAAGAAGAATATTTCATGCATCATCTGGGAGGAATATCTTGAAAAATGTTATATACATGATGGTCTTTGCAGGATGAAGCTTTACTCTTGGACTGGAAGCAGCAGTTGGAACGTGATGTTGAAACTTTGAGAGAACAATCTAACATTGCTAGCATTCGCTTGGTCAGTATCATATAGATATGCTAATGTTTACTTCTGAGTTAATTTTATTATGCAACAGGCTGGAATCTTGGGTTATTTTGTATGCCTGTTTCTAACATGAATCTCTCGACCCCTGCTGTGTATGAGTTATACATGTCTTTTTTAGACAATATCTGTTTCGAGTAACTTTATTTTTTACCTATATGTTTGATGCTGCAATTTTTAGCTTAACAAGGTTGGTCTCTTGCTAATTGATGTGTTTGATGAGCTCCAGGTTCTAAACCGAAATGGGCTGGATTGTCCTGACCTGGATGCTTTGTGTATCAAGGATCAAAATCTGACGAGTGAAAGTCAGTATCGAGTTCAGTGATATTTAGTTTTCTAATTTGTGATCTGCTTGTGATCTATTGATGAATGCTTGTTGCAATCCCTTCATATCTGCATTACTAGGTGTGGAGAAAATAGTTGGGTGGGCTGTGAGCCACCATTTCATGTCTACTTCGGAAGCCTCTATTGTAGATGCCAAGCTAGTCATTTGTAGTGAAAGGTATGTTATAAATTCCATGATTACGCGATATATGTTTGGAGCATATGATTTTGGATAAACAAGTTCCAATGAAACTCTATTTTGTCACTAATAAAGCATTTCTTGATTGTGACCAGCATCAAATATGGTGTAAACATCCTTCAGGGCATTCAAAGTGAGAGCAAGAGTTCAAAAAAGTCATTGAAGGTGGATCTTTATCTTTATTGATTTAATTACTATGCAAATCTACTGTAACATTTTGGATATGTTGAATTTAACCACATCGATTGGCAGGATGTTGTAACCGAAAATGAATTTGAGAAGAAACTTCTGTTGGATGTCATCCCACCAACCGATATTGGTGTTAGTTTTGATGATATTGGAGCTTTAGAAAATGTCAAGGATACTCTGAAGGAGTTGGTGATGCTTCCTCTTCAAAGGCCTGAGTTGTTTAGCAAAGGACACCTGACTAAGGTTATCCTTCTTTTCTGGGCTTTATCATGTTGTATAAACAAGTAAAAGATTTCTGAAATTATCTCCAATATTTGGCAGCCATGCAAGGGAATACTTCTATTTGGACCTCCTGGGACAGGAAAAACAATGCTTGCTAAGGCTGTTGCTACTGAGGCTGGCGCCAACTTTATTAACATATCAATGTCAAGCATCACTTCAAAGGTGCTGAACAGAATGCGGCTTTGATTGTTGATATATCTCAGATGAGGCATCTTCATATCATCCTTTCTTAGTATATCTCTGTCAACTTTATGCAGTGGTTTGGTGAAGGAGAAAAATATGTGAAAGCTGTCTTCTCTCTTGCCAGTAAAATTGCTCCCAGTGTTATTTTTGTTGATGAGGTAGGAATTCTTCAAAGTTATATCTCCTCACATAAACTGTGTGTGGAAGAACATAAATTATATTGTCATCTTCCTTTCCTGTTAGGTTGATAGCATGCTTGGAAGACGTGAAAATCCTGGAGAGCATGAGGCCATGCGAAAGATGAAGAATGAGTTTATGGTTAACTGGGATGGGCTTCGCACAAAGGATAAGGAGCGGGTGCTAGTACTTGGTGCGACCAATAGGCCTTTTGATCTTGATGAGGCTGTCATAAGGAGGTTCCCTAGAAGGTAGGTGAAACATTTCCGTGAAATCTAATTTTCTCTGCTTTTACATTGTTGTTAGTTACTAATTGGAACCTTTTGTTGCTAAGCGATACCGAAATAAGATGCACAAGAATATAAAAGAAGAAAGCTTTATCAATTAACGGGAATGTCAAATCACCATGGCTTCTACTGTGAGACAAAATAAATTCAGTGTAGATAATGACTTGAAAAGGTGATCTCCACGAACTACTGTCAATGTCACTTTGCTTTCCACCATTATAGGGTTTTCATAATCGTCAAGAGCAAGTTCTATCTTATTGACTTGATAATCTTCTTGATAGGAGTCAAATTTCAGATACATTGCAAACCATGCTTCCGTACCACTTTCTATACCACCGGGTTTGGCCATTCTGCTTGGGTGCCTGACTCGAATCCTTTTCTGCAGATTAATGGTCAACCTGCCAGATGCTCCGAACAGAGAAAAAATTCTTAAAGTGATACTGGCTAAAGAAGAATTAGACTCAAATGTTGACTTGGAAGCAGTTGCAGGCATGACAGATGGTTATTCTGGGAGTGATCTGAAGGTACATCATTCTTGTAAATTGGTATTATGACATTAGTGCTGGCCACGGGCCGGTTTGGGCTCGGAACCGGCCCGTTCAAAACCGGACCGAAACTAGTCAAAACTGAAACCGGCCTCAAACAGTGAGGCTTAAGGGTCAGGGCCGGTTCCACTTGTCTCAAAAACCGGAACCGCTGGTTCCGAATGCGTCAATTGTGATTTACACAACGAATTCGTTATATAAATCAAATTTTATTTAATTTTAACATAAATTGAACCAATCAGTTCAGAACTGGACGGAATTGTGGTTGCGAACCATCCTTGAACCGTCCAAAGGAAGGCTTAGGGCCAGTTCCAAGGTGCCACGGAACTGGAACTGGAGGTTCTGAACCGGAACCGTCCGGTTCAGGAACCGTGGCCGGGACTAATGACATTGCATATCTCACTCAAATCTGGAAAAAGTTTAAAACTTATGTTGAGTTGGTTTTTGGGTGCAGAACCTCTGCGTGAGCGCAGCGCACTTTCCCATCAGAGAAATTTTGGAGAAGGAAAGAAAGGTTGAGATCAGTTTTTACCATAATTTGGCTGTTGTTATTTGGTTCTTTGTTGCCTCTGCCTGATTTTGCTATGCATACCTTTGCTTCACCGAACATTTGTAATGAAACATTTAACTTGTATCTCATGAGATTCTAGCTTGTATTCTTTCGGCTTGCTTTCTCATAAAAGATATTCATTGAATATGCTGGACATATCTTAAAAATAAGCTCGGAAAACACAAAAACTGAACATTTTTGGGAAATGGGCAAAATTACCATGGATGGGCTTCTATATATAGTTGCACTATATGAGCTATTGGAGAGCTGTCTATGTGATTGATACTTTGCCCCTGTTGTGGCAAAAATTTCCAGGAACGGACCTTGGCACTGGCTGAGAACAGACCTGTACCTTCATTGTATGGCAGCTCTGATGTTCGTCCACTGAAGTTGGAAGATTTTAAGCATGCTCACGATCAGGTATTTCTAATGCCATTTTTCTTCTCCTTTTTCCCATTATTTCATTGATTAACATGTTTTGCTACTAGGAGTTGCTCTGATGCTAAATCTTCCCTTCCCGTTTAAAATACAATTCTTCTCGATGCAATTTGATGTGCAGGTATGTGCAAGTGTTGCAACCGATTCGGTGAATATGAACGAACTCCTCCAGTGGAACGACTTGTACGGAGAAGGCGGATCGAGGAAAAAGGCATCTCTGAGCTACTTCATGTAGGGAGGAGTCGATTCTTCATGCATAGCCACTAGTCGGGGTTATATAGCGAAGCTCATGGTATAATTCTTTTCCTTGCCTCAAAGGAAGAGCGGTGGCAGGCTGTTGGATGCTTCGGGCTGTGTCATCCCTCTACCATTGCTATATATATAGGTTTTTGCTTCTCTTATGATTTCGCGTTCTCGTCGGCAAAGTAATTTATCATAACCCTTTCCTTTGAATTAGTTAGATAAAATACTGTAGATGTCGAGACCCGAGCCTTCTGCGACTACTCATTTGTCCCCAGTGACTGTTATGCTGTATGTACATACTGATTTGATTAATGAATAAGTTATCGTTAACCTATTACAGTTTTCTTCTCTCGTCAATATGAGCTTGTTGAAGCTATTGGATGGCGGAGGCGACCAGGAAGGTATTATGGCTGATTGCTGTGGTTTGTTGCATGGTCTTTTCTCGAGATCGGTCGACTGCTCAGGACTGTCACTTTGAGGTAGGGGTAATAGCTCTCTTAAGATTTCTACTGCCAAGATGGGCAGCAAAATTGGGAGCTCTCTTGTGTTCTGGTTGGGGGTAATGGGGTCCTTCTGAAGGCTTGGGGCGGCAGCTCTGTGCCATAGAACGGGTCAGATGCAGTGTGGCTGGTGAGGCCCGGCCTTGACCTAACCACCCGGCCTTTAGACCTATCCAGTGATTAGAAGAGATTATAATCCAAGGTATAATTAGGAATGGCTATGAGGATATGTTTTTGAAAACTTTGGCTCATTTAATTGGGAAAAAAAGAGAAAGGAAAAGGAAGGAAGAAAACTTCGGCTCAGCTCGTGGCCTGTAGCTGGATTAGCTGCCTTGGCTTGCGCCTTAGCTCGTGCTAGCCGGGTAAGGCCCATCTGAGACGCCCTCACCAGTGATTAAGGGAAGGGAGATGCAGGTCTGCCCGAGGAAATCGTAACTTTCTTCCTAGAATCAATTTCAAAATAGGCACCTTAACCATCAGCAATTTGGTAGCACGGGCACAGGCTTAGAAGACCCATGCGGACATCATGGAAGATGTATACTGAGACTTCCTGTGCTAACCCTCTTTGATTGGCAAGATGTGTACTGAGACGACTTTGATTGGCAAGGTAAACACACATTCAATGGGCTTATGAATAC
Organism: Lagerstroemia speciosa; assembly: GCA_037672795.1. Lineage (NCBI taxonomy): Eukaryota > Viridiplantae > Streptophyta > Magnoliopsida > Myrtales > Lythraceae > Lagerstroemia > Lagerstroemia speciosa. The sequence continues at coordinate 4,971,547 of CM075299.1, forward strand.
CATTTGGAGTATGTATCTGTAAATTATCAGTCATCTTTAGTCCATGTATATCAGGTGAACCAATATTACACTACACGGAATTTCTAATTGCTGCCCTTATAGAGGGACAAGATTGCACTAATGACATTCTCTCCTATTACCCCAATCCGTAAATGTTCTCATACGTGGCAGATGCCCACGTAGTGTCCCAATGCTCCCCATGGCTTGTAGTATCAGTCCCTCTACACTTCGAGCTGAGCTCGACTATAATAACACACAAATGAAAACACGCAGATGTTTGGGACTTCCCGCAGTTTGCACCTGACTGAAGCCATCGTCAGAACACGTGTTGAATGTAGAGAATCAAATATTAAAAGACATTGCACAAACTACGGTGTGAGGAATGCCTCTTCTTCAGCTACACAATCACATGATGCAATTCAACAAGCTAATTGACATTGCGGTCACCTTATAGATATTCGATGACTGGCACAGTTCCTTCACCAAGTAGAATCCATGATACTATTGCATACTTCCTCAAATTGCGGTACACTGATATGTTATTCTATAAGACTAAATATCAATCGATATTAATAGGTGGGAGTATACAATTTAAAATATATATATATATATACACACACACACAATTTCTATTACATAGGCATATTGCACTAAAGTTGCATAGACATGACATGCTCATTCTAGAAGTTACATTATGAAAATAGGCCTCTATCCATACTTATTATTTCTAAGTTATCATATAAACTTGCTATGATGTCATGCATTTGTTGTTTTTATGAAATCACTCATCAACCAGAAGAGAAAATCACAACATTGATGGAGATACGGATCCAAAAAACATTGATAGAGATTGCCAAGAGGACAACATTGCTTAACAATTCTATCTTCCTCCGCCATAAACATGTCCACATCGCAACACTTGACTTTTCATCATAAACTTCGAGCTGGTTTTGCCTCGATGGTCAAATCAGGTTTCTCTCAATCCGTTGCCCAACTAAAATACTCGACTTAGTCAATTCTCATACTCTAGAATGTCATTGGTTCAGATAAATTTAAGGTCTTATAGTCATATATTTGCATTCACTTTAATGAAAGTGCATGTTGATGAAAGCATACTAACAGTAAATCATGGTATTTACAAATTTTGAGCACAAGGTAAAATTTATTATAAAATTGGAGATCTTTTCCTCATTTAATGAGAGGCTTAGATATCTCTAGACTTGAATATACGATACAAGGCATAAGCTAGAACACTGATTGGTAGAGATTAACACTTCGAATGTTCTTGATAGCAATGATTACATGTATGCAATGCCATTATAATCCTTTCATTTACCCATTTTTCCATTGGTAAATAAAGAAGACATGCAACAATGTCACCTTATTTTAAGAGAGACGCCACATAATTTCCCATAATATGTGCTTTCAACAGTTTCATAAGTTGCTGGAATTACTGTTGGGAATAGGAAGCTGGCCAACTAAGGGGGAGTTATATCGTCAGAGAAGCGAGATCGGGGAGTTTAACAAAAATTTAAAATACTGATTGGGATGGTAATCCTTTGGAGTATCCTTTGTTATTACCATGTGGTACATATAGATAACATATCAAGACTCATTTCAGTAACGGAAGGAAAGTTACAAGCATGACTTTTATGCTCATATTTTACAGGTAAATTCATTTTGACAAATCTATACCAACTATAATAACATTTAAACAAGTTTCTTAACTTCTATGCAGATTCAATAGAATGAACATAATTGTTGCATAGAGCTTGCTTATTATTTCAACAATATATGGTTGGCAACCATGTGAAAGTTGAGTGGAAAAAACTAAGATGGGTGCATTTCAACCAAAATATAATTCGTGCTGAATTACACCAAGGACTGCAAGATTCACTTAATGCTGGGTAAGACAATGCAAGTTAATATTTTGCTCTTGTTGTAAAATAACATGAAAAGTGTCTAATATAGCATATTTCTCCAATTAACATCTTATAAGAACTCCTGAAACGAGAATTGTTTTATCATCACCTATTGTTGATAGCATTCGCAATATGCACCAGTGACTTCAAGATGCAATGCCTTACATAAAAAATTTTGAAAGTTGGAATTATTTTTTACTACGATGTGCGGCCTCTCATGGAGTGAAATTCAATGTGAGTTACTCTCAAGTTAAATAGCCCAAGATCAACCTGCTTTATTATGTAGAATTATTCAGGACTTGAGAATAGTACAATATCATTGCAAAGAGGACAGGAAGGGCCCGCATATTCCTACTTAATTGAGCTGAAAAAAGAGGACTACCATATGCGCATATATTGCTGATGTTAGAGTACGTAAGATGCAAATTGTCCTTACTAGACGACTACGATTGTGTTTGTCAAAGCAGAAATTCCTCAATAAAAGTTGGAGCCACAATTGCATTGTACTTAAGAATATGATTTATCATCTTTGTAGTGAATAAAATTGTGTTGTACCTTATGCGAGAGTTGTAAGCGTTACTTTCCCAAGCCATCCTCTAAATATACTGTACAAGGTAATGATTTATATCCGATGCAAAAAGATGAGAAATTGAGTTAGTACTTTTAGTCAACTCTTTCTATGTGATGCTCAATAATAATTGGGTTACTCCACGTAATCCATGAATGATATTGAGGTACGACTGTCACATAAATATGTAAATTTGTTCAAGTATCACAAGTGTTAGTATTTTTACAATTTCATCCATAAAGGTCATCATACAATTTTTATTGATTGAGGGGAATAATGATTAGATTCAACAATTCCTGGATGCACGTTGGGTTTATGTTTAGAAGCAATTTGGATACTAATGCAATTTACAATGTGCAAGATGCACCCTTCAATAATTTGGTTATAAGTGCACCTGCATAATATGTAACACGTTCACTACTCTTGGGATCAAACTGTTGAATCGTCCTTCAAGTTCAAGATAATAGACACTTAAGGATGATTCTTACAGAATTCTTTTAATTGAATGCTATTGATTCAGAAGTGTATATTTATTTTTATATAGAGTTTCTTCAATATTATTATGGATGAATTGCTACAAAAGGAAAATGACAGTAGAATAATTGCATGGAAAGTTATTGATAGGGTGTGCACAATTCGTCTTTTTAATGAGGAAATATTTTATTTATGTGTACTCCAAAATCATGTCAAAGGTCCAATATCATTAAAAAAATTACTTACCCATGATAATATTTTTCACCTAATATTTAATCAATCAGCAGTTAGTTGAGTATGATGATAGTATTAGACAAGATGTGCTATTGACTTCTGTCCCTGAATGTGGTACTAATACAATGAAAAACTTAAATGATGATCAACAACATGTGTTTGATACAATCGTGAGTGCAACTAATTATAGCGACAGAGTAATATTCTTTGTTGATGATATTAGAATAAAGGCAAATAACTTAATTGTACTTGTACTTTGATCAAATTCGCATTTTTAGCATGAACTTTTTTGCGTGATCTAAGAAAATACAAATTATGAAACGTTTGTTCCGTTTAGTGCAAGATTTGTTCTTTTATTAAATTTAACGTTTCAATCCTAAGTGGCATATTAAAACAGATTATGTGGCAAATGAAGGCATACGTGGCAAAGCCACTTGGAGTTTGTGGGCCTAATCTATTGAAATGTCAATTTTACCCTTCATAGATAAGAGTGAATACAGAATTCCACCTTCTTCTTCTTCTTCTTCCTCCTCCTCTACTACAACCAAGACTTGCAAATACATCATCCTCGCATTGATCTTTTATCCTCCGGGCTTGCACCAAACGGAAGCATTGGATGATCATTGAGTTATAGTCGCGAAGCCATTCAAGCCATTAATTTAATGAGATTTTACCCTTTCAGCCAAGTTGTGGCTATCGGTGGCTTCTCCTTGACAACCAGGACATGGATGTAATTGGTCCTCTGGACCTCAGAGGCTTTTGAGTTTTCCTTGGAAGAGCAAGTCGAGGTTTTCGAACTCTTGCTGCAGTTGCAATTGCTTATGGTGTTGCTTTGTTGTGTGATCTCTAACTCCTCATCTTCAGTGGGAAATCCTCATACCTTCTTATCTTTACTCTCATCATCCACCTTAAAAAACCCAAAAACAATATCATTATCAATCCCAAGTCATCGAATTTGAATGACTAGCAATATATGAATTTTAATCATAAATCTTTTGTCAAATTTCGTCTTCTTAAAAGAGTTCTGCATCCAGGTCAAGTTTGGGCTGGCACAGCCTGGTACGGGGATCTTGAGGCTGCCCGATTCAAGCCACCCGTTTCCAAGCCCCAGGTCAGGCTTCACCATCTAGTTCAATGCTTTGAGGGATATATAAGTGAAGCCATGAAGGGACATCATAATATCTTCCACCCATTCCCTCCCCCCTCCCGAGCAAGTCACCTCCATCAACTACTCCATGGATCTGCTCTCCGGATGTGGCTCACCATTTAGGAAGAAGAAGGAGAATGGCTTGGAGAATTGGGAATGGGCATGTTGGATGCACCAAATGGTCTGGGTGATAGAAGGAGAGAATGTTGTGGTGAAGGAGGTGGAGATTGGGGTGTCAATGTGTGGTAGTGTCGATGGGCAAGGCCAACTATCTGTAGAGGTAGAAGAATGGGAGTAGGAGGAAGAAGAAGGTGGAATTATGTGTTTGACCTTGTCTAATTTTAAATTAAAGAAGAACAGTGACGAGTAAAATTGATATTTCAATAGCTAGGGCACTCCAAGTGGCTTTGCCATGTAAGCTTCCGTTTGACACATAATTAGTTTTAATGTGCCACGTAGGACTGAAATGTTAATTTTAATGGAAGAACAAACGTCGTATTAAACAGAACAAAAGTTTCCTTGTTTGTAACTTCTTAGATCACGTAAAAAAATGCTAAAAATGAGAATTTGGTCAAAGTACAAATACAATTAGGTTATTTGCCCTTAGAGTAACAAGAAAGACCTACTTATATCAAGCTATCTCGATGATTCTTAGGAGGGGATGTTTGAAATTTAGAGCTGAATAGTTTTATAAGATTTACGTGGTGAATTCAGTAAGAGATAATTAAATCAAAAGTGTACCTGTATGTATTTTAATAGGCATGTGATTGAGTTGTGCAATTGGATTCTTCTTCGTATTGTACTCAACCAATATCGAATACCAATCATATATTGAAACATGAAACAAATAAACAAAAATAAGTGAAATCAAGAGGGTCTTGCATCCCTTACCACACTTGATGGGATGTAAAGATGGTGACATAGAACTTGTATATAGGCAGAAATAGGAACCTCTTAGGATAAAATTTTTCTATATACCTTTCATCAAAATGATATTATTTAATATCATAATATATGAAATATCTCACTAAATACCAAATTGGATACTGTAGCATAATGGCCACCTAATAGTAGACCCAGCCACGATTCTAGAATCGGGCGGTTTCGGTTCCAAGGGACCCTGGAACCGGACCTGAACCTTCCTTCAGATGGTTCAGGGGCGGTTTCGTCTAATTCGGAACAGGATGGGTTCAAATTTTGTTAAAAAAATTATGTTATATAATTAAAAATTAAATTTAAAAGTTAAATGTAAAAAAATAAATTAATTGGCTGAACTTAATTTTTTAGATCAGAGATGGAGTGAAGAGAATTGAGTTATGTGTGAAAATATGGTGAGAATTATATGTATTTATAGGAAAATATAATTTATTTATTCTAATCTAAAAAATTGTTTCTACTGTGGGGGCTATTAATGGGGGCTATCACGTCAGAGAAGTTTCAATTTTCAAAAAATTGTTTAACTTTACCGCCGGTTCCGGTTTCGAGGCAGGTGGAACCGGCCCTGAACCTTAGGCCTCATGGTTTGAGGCCGGTTCCGGGCCCAAACCGGCCCATGGTCAGGCCTACCTAATAGCGATAATTTCCGTAAAATACAACATATATTCTCCTACTTGACCCCGTGGCACAATGTATAAGAGTGATGAATTTTATTTAGCCAAACTTGATATTATCTAAACCATGGCATCCTCCCACTCATCAAAAAAATGCTACAAACAAACCATTTGTCACGATGCATAACACCATCAAAATAAACACTTTAGGAAAACTTTATGAATAACTTGTTATGAGTCAGTCGAGTCTTTTTTTTTAATAGTTCACTTGTGTCCAATTTTATCGTCCCAACAAACTAATTTTTAATACAGGTCATTGATGGAAATTCATCGTTTAGATAATATTAGAATTATCTTCTTAAACGTTTTAACAATATATTGCTGGCAATTCTTTAATTATGTGATCAACCAATTCATTCATTTATAATTCTGTGCAACTTTAATAATATAAACTTTATATCAATATATATTACTGTAACTTTTATAAGATCACCTTTGTAATATTATTAAGTCTTTAGTAGCCTTACCAAATTTCAACAACCAACAAATGCTTATATAATTGTTTCACAATAAATTTATTTCAGTTTTTAAGGTGAACAAAATAGTTTTATAGCCCATATCATATGTCCACTAATACAATAAAAATTGATCAAACATCATTAAATGAAAGATCCCTTAATTACTTGAGTTGAATAGCTTGATTCTTTAGAGAAAATTTTATTGACCGGCGTTTTCATAATAAGGTTACAAATGTAATATCATTTAAACTTTTCTTATTAAAACACAGTTAAGGTGTTTGTAAACCAACTGAAAACCAAGAAATGCGTGTACAATAAAGACCTTTCGACTGCTAATTCTCCAAAATAAATTTCAACGGAACACTCTTCAAACAAGTGCACAAATATAGATCAAATTTTTCTCAAATTTACATCAAATTTACAAGATAGCATGAAATTTTATAGGTTTTATCATGGGAATCCTCATGCCGTCAAATTTTATGGCTCTACATAAACCTCCAAGAAAAGGTTTTGAAAAAGAAAACACATTATTATCTTTGCTAATAAAGCAATAAATTGCAATCAAATTTAGCTCCCACTATACCTTCATTATACAAGTTCAGCAATATATGTCGTAAACTTTAATCGGGAATTTTCCTTAAGAAGTTTATATATAAGATCTTTTGAAAATTCTAGTAATATAAATCAATGACTATCCGGAAGTGTAAAGACTCTCCTATAGGGCCATTAATTTTTCTCAACAAACTTTACTTTAAGAAAATTATTTTCACATCTATACATATCATCCTCAAACAAATGAAACAGAAGTGTCTTAGCCACGATTAACAACTTTCGAGTGACACTGATGAATTCAACTTTGACTTAATGTATTATCAGAAGATCCTTCAGATTGGTAGACCAATCTTAGCAAGAAGGGATACTTCAAAGTATTTTAACTGAATGTCAAACTTGAGTTTAATTTTATTGTACTCTTCCTCCACATCACATCATTGTATCCTTAAATGGAGTTGAACTCAAACATGGTATGTGAAAATGAATATGCATTATAACCAAAAGCCAATAATTAACCATATGCTCACAATGTACTCGCTAATTCACTTTATCTTGAGAATTCGCTCAATTTATTAATTAAAGGGAATGGTCCTTACAAACACATATGCTGATAGAGTGGATATTAATTGCTTCAAATGTCTCTTCACAAATTCCTAATAAAGCAGTTTCATGCTCTTTGTAAGGAATTACCATTGGCAAGCATCATACATGCAAACGCGTATGTAAACGTACACTACAAACAAAATCAGTAAGTTTTCACTACGATGAGAGTAACCGAACTTTATTAGAACAATTTGTTCTAGGCATAAGTTTATGCAAGCACCACGTGGCAATGCTAGTGCTTACTTGGTGATACGCTGTCATCAATGGGAGAAAGTCATGCATGTAACAATGTCAGCACGTGACAACGCCTAGGAGGTGACACCACATCATTAGTGAGAGTCTTCTATGCGAGAAAATCACCACCTGATAGTGCTTATATAGTGATATCGATCAATAAATTTAATCTATTTATATATATATTTTTAATAAAATGCTAAAAATAAAATTTAAAAAAACTCTAAAAATAGATGGATCTTCCTCGACACCATTATGTACAAGGCTTTCTCCATCAGCAGCGCTGCCAAAACCAACACATAACCATTTTGGAACATGTCTGTTGAAGGAAAAAGATTTGAGTTATGTGAAAACTAATCAGTTCTATGTCTAGAGGAGCGACACGACCACCAAATTGTGCAGTTAACATGGCGGCGGACGATCCATTTTACAGAGCCTCTCATGCTAATAATATCATCCAATAAAAAAACAACCTCCCCACAGTCTAAATAACTCAAGTGTCTTCTGCTCTACGGCTGAATTTTGGCAGTACCTGATTGAAGACCTGACTGAACCTTGCTCTGGAAATGCGCTTCCAGCCTGCGCAAGTGCGTGATGGCATACATTAAATTAATTGGTACACGTAACAGGCAAAGAAATTCCTCACAACATCCGCAAATGTTTCGCATCCCAACAGAAAATTGAGAATAGAAGATTTTTGTGAGAGAGCCCAACAGGTTCTCGTACGGTCGACTTGTGTCTTCCGTTGATTCGGTGTCAAAATTGTTTTAGGAGAAACAGCTTTAACGTGCTAGCTATTCTGAAGCAATACAACCGACGAGTAATCATGATTTCAGCTGATGGGGAAACCACAGGAAAAACAGTTACCGACAAAGTACTAACTCATCAAACATACTCTTCCAAGAAAACTGATTATGCGAGTGAAATGGAAAGCGGAATAAGAAACGTGTTTGGAGAAACTTTTTACGGATGGTGGGGAAACCCTTCAATGGCCAAACCAGAAAGAAAAGAAAGACGTAAGTTAGAGAATCGGACAAGCATGCCTTGTTGCACATTTGTAGTAGATGGTCTCGGCAGAGTTGTATGTTCGGGCATTAGCAAACATCCTCTTCGCATCTGCTATGAACATCTCGAGCGTTACATAGTACTGCTCCGACTCCACTCTCTTTGACATGGTTTTTAAATCTGCAATGACCCCATCTTGCACATAAGATAAAACAATTCATGGAGTGCATCACAGACGAGGAAGAAAGAGGCTCCGTTTTCAAATACGGTTGTTCCAGATTTCTGGTTATTGCGTTACTCACAAAATATCTCATTCAGCAGTAAGATGGGAAGAGATATCTGTGGGAGCAAGCTTCTCACTAAGAGTATTTGCATGTTTATGTTCAATTTAACATTGTAAGTATGACCCAAAAAGACCCAAAAAGCCCAATGGTACACTTACATTCCCGAAACACCAACCAAGAAACAAAAGTTCAAACTACCAGAACTCAGATCAGGAACAAGAAGATATGATGCCTCCGAACTATCTCAGAGCTTTCAACTTTCACTATCATGTTGCTGGTGACAGAATATTTGCAAGAGAAAACAGATGAATGAATGATATACTGTTGAAAGTAAACAATAGTAATATCAATAGATTTCAAAACAATATTAGACACCATACAAGCCAACCAAGCATTCTCAGGTTAAACCTGGGGTTCAATTGATTCAGCCCAGATTATTCAGGACAATTGAAAAATCTCTCAAACTATAACTACTAAAAATTAATGGCACAAAAATATTCTAACATTGTCATTTTAACAAATATAAACAAACAAAAAACCAGAATATGGAAACAGCTGGTTTTGCAGATGAACAAGTCCAACTGGCTGGTTCAGTTCGTTCTTTAAACTACAGGTAGGTTGGCAAGATCTACAAATGAGATGGAGATCAGGTAGTCCAGAACATACCCATAGGATCTTTAATGATGTCATAATAATCAGGAACATCACGAGCATCAACTGGTTCCTTGAATGGCCAAGCATCAACATGATCATGCATTGACTGTATGGGCACATATTACCAGATGAATACACAATTCAAATAAGATAACTTTATAATGTGCTTCATTTTAATTGATAGAAATCAAAAGAGCTTTATCTCACTTGCCTTGAGAAGAGAGCGCATGAAAGCAGTCAAGCGCTTCTGGTTAAGGGCACCCTCTGCTGAAGAACTTAAGGACCTGAACCTTGAATAGCCCCATTGATCAGGAGTCCAACCGGCTTCCCCTAAAACCAAATGGACCCAGAGGAGCCATCAAAGAACTGAAGAAGCTAAGCAATAAGATGAGGGATTCAGCAGACTCATCGCTGCAATATGAAAGGATGAAATATGCACTCTAATAGGTGAAATTCTACTTTTTACATGATATCAAATGCAGCCAAAACCCAGCCATAAACCATGTTTACAAGATGTATTTTCAGAGAAATGCACCTTCCTCCCTAAACTAAGGTGAAAAAATCTATTGGTTCCCATAAGGCACATCAGCGTGGCAAAACCATAGCGACACAGAGTTAAGTGTGCTTTTGGTATGAGGTGATCTTGCTGGACAATCAGTAATTTAATCTTCAGTAATCTAATCCATGATTGTGCTTTTGAGATGAGGTTATCTTGCTGGACTATCAGTAATTTAATCTTCCGCAATCTAATCCATGAGGTGCTGCTTTGAATTAATTTGTAGTTAAATATCAGTGAAAAGACCTTGCCATATAAACCAATATGTAAAGATCTGTCGATAGCTAAGAGAACTTTGTTGAACTGCACAATTTAATAAGGCTCCATGAGCGAACAACACTCATTTTGACCGCCTACAGGAAGTTTCTGTTGAACTTTGTATTAGCCATACTGCATAAATTTAAAAAGACAGAAAAGCCCCTCACCACCAACTCAGTTTTCCTACCCAAACCAAATCCTAGTCACAACCACCTCAAACCAACCCTAGCCACCCTATGCAACTGCCATAGACGCAACTGCCATAGACAGTGTTTCGCTAGTTTGCCAACCCAGCTTAGGAAGTGCCAACAACTTCATCAAGGATTCTTGGCCCCTAATCAAGGCCAGGAAGACCATTAATGAGGGTGACAACCCCTGGATTAAGGTTTCTCCAGCCTTCAATGAGGGAAGATAATCGAAAGGAGCCTTGATTAAGGACCCTATGCCCTGCCAAACTAGAAACACCATAACCATCCATGCTCCAATTTATTACCTACAAAAACAAGTAACTTACTCAAGCCCGGGATATCCTCTACTTTGAACGATCTCTGTGGAATCCCAGCATCTCTCTGAGAAAGAAAGATTCAAAATTTCATAATGGGCATAAAATCTTTCACCGAGTATAAACTGAGTAGTTTACCATTATGATCAGGTCAACAACTGAAAACAAGGCTTTGCCAAATTAAAATAATAGAGAGATTGCAAGAATATTTAACATCTTAATATGGCACTGACCTCTGAATTCAAAACTTAACCAAAACACGGCTATTGTAGCTTGAAGCAAAGTCAAAAATCCATACCTTCTGGAAATCAATTCCTGGGTTGACGATATGGCAGTTTGAGAGTTCCTTTATCTTTTCATCAATCGCCTACCAAGACAAAGATTATATTGTACTGACTAATGAGAAATAAGAAAAGATATGAACATCCAAAAAGAAATGTCGGAATGATATTAAAGTCCCAAAAGTAATAGTAATATCCATACTCTTGAATTGGTAGACTTTCATATTAGCTTATAAACGAGGAACTTATGTTCAATTATGAGATAATATCATAGGCAGGATAAGGAAAGCTCTGAGATAAATAGATAGGCACGAAGTAAAGTTGTTTAAAGGGAGTGGAGACAGTTCATTGCTCACATCTTGCTTTCCCACATAGAAACCAAGTTGTTGTCCTTAATATTTATTCTTTCAAACAATTATAGCCAAATTTTCAATTTGCTAGTTTCTAAATTAAAGCATACAGAGCAAGATATCATAATGCTCTGGGAAATATGAACATGATAGGACTTCACAATGCTCTTATCATGGATCAAGTCAGGACAGGAACTATTTGGATCCCAATAATTTTCAACTTCTCTAAATAGTAGCTAACTCTCATATGGCTCAAACAGGAAGACTCTGTATTTGGACAATGCATCATTAACTAAGTGCTAAGTTCCTATAAAATAACCATTCCTGCAAACACCAATATGATTTGAAATGAATTATGACAATGTAAGTTATATAGGATGCAAAAATACCAGACACTTTATGTAACTCTTACCTGTCTTTGACGTCGAATCATAGTTGACAGATCAGTATATGGAAGTTTAGGGTCAATCTTGCATTCCATTAGAATTCCGCCATCATAGTCTTTGATATAGCTGTAACAGTTTAATGAAAATGTGATAATAATACCTCCTCTGTTTTAGGATTCCTCTTTTTAAGAGATGATAGGTTATGCAAAGTTCACAAGGAAACTCAGAAGAACACATGATAAGTATGATATAAGAAATGATATCATTTAGAAGCAGAGCAACAACCAATAACAAAAACGTTAAAAGGATAATTGAAGCTTACAAGTAACAAATTAACAATTAGAATAACAAAAGTTTTTTTCATCTCAACGTTATTCTTTTCATGGAGTTGTAAAGTTGTTTTGCAAATAAAAATTATTATTATTTGGCATTAAATGAGAAATCAAAACCTATTATGCCGATTACCATACAATCTTGCTGCAAAGTAGAAATCTAAAACTCCGTAAAATACTAGAGTTATGAGCAATACCCTTGCCATCTATCTTTTTCCAGATGAATCTCTTTTGTAAAACCCTGCAAGGTTATTTAGAGTCTCTGTCAACTATCCATGACCAACATAGACAACTTTTGGAAAACTCTAAATAGTAAAAAGAAAAGAGTTGACATAAAGGTAAAGCCAAAACAATTTGTTAGGAAGATATCCCTAATTTAGAATAAAAACCTTCAGAATTTTTTATTTCCAAAACCAAATTACTGAAGATTCTTTCTTTCTGCACTCCCCATTTCCTCTTTTCTGTTCGGAACCTTTCTTCCCAGCAGATTAGCATTTGATGATCTCTCCAAAAATTTGAACTTTAACATAGGTTAAAACATAGTCATATGTCGCAAAAATACACAGGAAGCTGAAATCCAAGTAATTAAATTTAGAAGCTAGACCTGTTTGATGAAATAACCGACTGCATTATTATCAGCATAAGTCAGAAAATGAGTCAGACCATCAACGTCACGAGCATGCTGCTTTAAGTGATTCATCAACCTTGTTCCATAACCTTTTACTTGCTCGTCCGCTGTAATAGCACAAAATGCTATTTCCCCAAACTTCTGACTATTATTTGCAGGAACAAGCAAAGAAACAGTAAGAATGAAACAAATATAAGGAAAAAAAAGTGAGCTGAACCTTTAAAGGAATGGAAACTAAGAGCAATAAATAGTAATCCAAATACTTAGTGCATTAAATAACACTGGCCCACCTTTTAAGACAGCAAAACATGTAATAATTGTTATAGCATTAGGAGAATGCAACAGATCAAAATTGAATTCATCAATCCACATTCATCCACTTGTATATCATTTAACTTTAGAAATTCAGCAAATTCTTGTACGGTTAAAGTCAGAATTCCAGATTCTTCCAACATACCATGATGAAAGAAAGTGCTTTAACATTAATATGGGACAAAAATGAAAAAATTTAAGCCAAAACGTCTGTAAAATTGCATCTTTCACATATGTAGATTCATACTTACTTAAAACAAATGACAAAATCATTATGCACTAAATAAAAAAGAAATTTATGCCACTGAAAATAAAAATTTAAAACCATCAAAATCAACAGTCAATCTGCATTTATAGTTCAATAAACTGCTAATGCATAAAGTAAAATGCAAAAACAGATTCCATAGCAATCTTACACTTTCATAACCAACAATAAGAAAATGAGCTTCACCTGGGATATGGACGATACGTGATACCACCAACAACATGATTTCGCCTAATTACCATCACTGACTTGTGGTTTCTGTAGAAGCACAAATATGAGGATTAAAAAGAGATAGAAATAAGCCCTATATTGTCAAAAGCATAAGGCAGCTTGAGGATTTATGAGCCTGTGTCACCCGAGGCACAATGCCCTCTCAAATCCAAACAGTGGCACTACTGTAAGAACATTGTTAATTTAATTTAAAAATTATTCAAATAAAATGGTGTCAAAGAGATCATATGGAAATGAATATTAATTGAAGCAGTCTCATGAAGCGATGTCTTTAGCAGTCAACTGAATTAACTGCCACACTCAATTTATTGTTGACGCTTTCTATTACATTAATTAATATAACAATTTTAAATCATACTTGACGGTATAAATAATTTTTTGTTATCTACAGTAATTTAACGTCAACTAGAAAATTGAAGATCTGGCTACTGGAAACTCAAAAGAAGATATTAAAATAAATCAGAACTGGTCCATAGAAAAGACTTCTCTCCTTTCCGGATGCATAAAACAAGGTTAAAGATTCTTACAACTATTGCTACTGCTGAAAGGTGTTTTCCAAATTTGAAGCTAATAGTACATTTCCTTGGATTAACATCCTCGCAAGAAATAATGAATGGGTTACGTATATCATCATACTGGTTAAAGAAAGGGTTAGTTATATCATCAATTGAAATAGGAAATTTAAAAGAAATTGGCTATAAAAAAATATGTACAGTATCCATTTCAATAGCTACAAAAATTTTTATTAATTCTATAGATATATTAAATCACACATTAATATTTAGAATTAGTCATTAACTCTTCAAGCATAAAACTTTTAAAGTTTTATTACTGATTTCAGTCAGATCCTTTTTTTTTTTGAGCGTGATTTCAGTAAGATCTTTACGGACAACTTTGGACACACTGAGACATGAAGAGGAATAATAAAGAGTAATAATAATATTATCAGTAGCACCTCAAATTACAAGATCATAGAGGACTGAAGGGTGCCTATAGCCTATTAGCAGCACTCATAATAAGCAAGTATTTGTTAAGCAATGTTAATGATCTTACCTATCCATAACAAGACGAACAATATATTCTTTTGGCATGTTGGGAAGTTGCCTTGCAAAAATATTCTTCAACCCTATCAACCTAAAACCAAAAGTAAGTTGAAAGGACAATTAGGTGCTCCCTTTGATATGTAACATAAAAATCATACTACTTTACAAAGGCGCAACTGACTACCTCAATCCAAATGCCTAAGATGATGGTCACAACATGTGCAGGGATGTTTTCCAGATAAAAGCTTTAGATAAACAAAAAAAAAAAAAATTGAAACAGAAAGGAAATACCAAACCATATGATCATCCACACCATCATTCGAATAGCATGCAAACTTGAGTCTTCCTGCTTCTTCCTGCAAAACGAGATGAAAACACCTTCAGACAAAGCATACCAATTTAGCTAATATTTCTCACCAGCAGTAGATTGCATTGAACAGTCTAATTTGACCAACGGTTACCTCTCTCTTCAAATTCTCCTCCCTAGCGCTGTAAGCCCCACTGGTCTGTAGATTCTCGGTAAATATCTTCACGGCATCATCCTTCGCCCCTAGTCCTGTGCCAGAGCTCGCTGCAGCAGTAGCAGCTGCCCCTGTCGAAGTTGCTCCAGCAACAGAACCGCCGTCCTTCACATTATCCTCCTTCTCTATCTTCACTGCAGGATTCTCTGACTTGATCTTAGGGTTCCGCCCCGAGGCTGTGCTCTCAAGCCGAGCGGCAGTGAACGTGCGGATGGACGACCCGCCATTGTTGTCGTTGTCGAAGTCCTCCTCCTCGTCGTCCATTGCGGCTTCTTCATCGGAGTCGGAGTCCGAGTCACCGCCGCCACCACGGGCGGAGATGCTCTCGAGGTCGTCGTTGGAGGTCAGGGCGCCGTCTCGTGTATCAGCAGAAATGGACGATGGGGGAAAGGGCGGAGCGTGATCCTCAGACGCAGCAGCGTTGGCGGCGGAGAGCTTGCGCTTGAGGTGGATCGAAGAAGTGACGGAGGCGGAGGCAGCGGAGTGAGAGGGGGAGGGAGTTTGGGAGCTACGGGAGCGGTTCTGGGCGGCGAGGTGAGAGGAGTGGGTATCCATCGCGGTTGATTCCACGCGCCGATGAGCACCAGTTCGAATCAGGAACGCAGTGACTAACCGCCGGGACGGGTTAGAAGAGATGCTGATACAGTCGATTTCGCAGGCCCAAGGGACGTCCTTGTTTATCACACCAATATAAAAAACGTATCTAAAGGATTAATTGTGAATTTAACTAATAAGTATTTAATATATTTAAAAAGTAATTATTATTAATTTTTAAAAAATATATTATGATGCTTTATAATAATATGTTAAATATTCATTAATAAAGCTTATAAACGACATGATGTGCTAAACATATATAAGAATCTTTTGTCTAAATAAAGGGGAATTTTGAGAGATTATTATATGAGTTTAGCTAATCACATCATTTGTGTTAACACATCTCAACGTGTCACATCATCTTTGTGCGCGGCAAATTTCGAGTCCGAAATATGTAGACAGGAAAAATGAGTGACAAATTGTTCTTTGTATTGTTTGAGGGGTACAATTCTCTAAAAGAGTCTTGCAAACAATGAGCAAGAAAGTCCTCTGATTCTCTTTCTCGAACTTGATCTCGAACAAGGGCTTGGGCTTGCTCTTGGTCGAGGAATGGTGTAGATTCGTCGGGGCCTTTGGGCTTGGTCCGACTAATCTGTGTATATCTCGAGCAAAGGGGCTTGTATGGCTTGATCTTGCACGAGCGTTGGTTGTGGAGTCACCGGAGGCCTATGGGCTTGATCCGACAAATCCGCTTTTGGGTCTCGAACGAGGGCTGGAGCAGCTTGATCTCGGTCAAGGTGGAATCACCGGGGCCTGCGGGCTTGATCCAGGGAGTCCGATTTGTAGTCTCGAGCGAGGGCTGGAACAGCTTGATCTCAGTCGAGGCGGAGTCACCGGGGCTTGTAGGCTTGATTTGATGAATCCTTAGGAAGTCTTCCGAATGTCTTCAAGTCGGCAGAGCTTCGAGAGTTCTGAAGAGTCTGGAGTTCTGCAGAGTTTCTTCAGATCAATTCCCCGTCCCTCTTTATGAAGAGGAGCCCTCTATTTATAGAGGAAATGAGCTGATGTGGCGATCCTTGTACTTGAATCTGATTGGTTGATCAAAACAGATCCTGACCGTCCATCTTAATTTTGTGGATAATTATCTGATTTTATTTGTAGATAATATCCATCGGTGGAGATATTACGTAATCTCCCAGATTTTAGTAGATAATATCTCCATTTATTTTAGATAATATCCACTAATCGGAGATACTGTATATCCTCCTGATTTTTCTGTTGATATAATATCCTCCATTTATTTTAAAGAATATTATCTATATTATCCGAAATTATATATTTATTTATTTCAGATAATATCAATTGTATCGGTTAACTACAATATATTTTTTTGATTGTATGTTACCGACATTTTCTCGAGTGACACGTGTCATGCGTTAACGTGTCGAGAAATTAAAACATTCAGTTGATCCGAGACATTGGTACCTATTTTATTTTAAGCACCAAAATATCGGAAAATAATGATGTGGCAATTTGTAATTGGCTGAAATTTTTCACAGTCTACAAATGCCCCCTCGAGACTTGCATACGACTCGATTTGGTCGAGCATGGAAGTGGGCATGTCTCGAAAGTTTCTTTTTTTTTTTCTTTCACTTTTTTTTTTGAAACAGGAACAATTTCAAGAAGAACTTGCCCGTATCTTCAAATGATTTGGGTTTTTATCCCTTTAGATAGTTGGGGCCTGGGATATATCTTGAAAGTTCGATTCAAAATCATATCTCTGATGATTTACTTAAAATCGTATAGATGTAACATCTGAAATCTTCCAGATTTAATCTTCAAAGTTTTCTTCCCTTATTTCTTTTCACCAGAATCTTCAAATCTCGGTAGAAATCCGGCCAACTTTTGTTCTATTTATATGTTCAGTTCCTGAGGATACCAATCTTGCTTCGGTAAGCCTTGCATTACTTCTGACTTCTCCGCGACAAGTCATCAGGTAGAGGACACATGTCATCCTTGTTCTTCAACAATTAGGAGAAAAAAATTGTTTTTTGTCTCCAATATTATTTTGTTTCATGAACGTAAATATCCACTATTGACGAATCAATGCCGCCAGTCAAGTCATCTCGGTCTATTTTGCAGCACGATTAATAACTATTGGCTTCCTTATGTGTAGAAGGACCTCTTCTGTATTGTTGGTGGACGCCTAGTTCAAATCTCACAGAAGGATTTCGAGGAAGGCGATCTTATGTCTTTTGCTCCGCACCGAAGATTTTCTTGAGTTGCCACTCCACGTACGCTGATAAGTGCAGCACGCTTTCAATCACTCGGGTAAAAATTACATTTTTTTTGGAAAAAAATATTATTCTTGGCCAAGGATGTGACCGCGCATGCATGAACTTCTCACTCTGCCTTCTTTTGCCATATTAGAGCCGACTTCTTAGATCACCTTTTTTTTTTGTTTTTAAGCCATACTCAGGTTCCTTTGTGATTGTGCCAATTCCTTCCTCGCCTCGTGGCAAAAGTTCAATCTTTTCACCCGTCCAGAGAATTATATCGACAATTCTTCATAACATCAGGTGAGATGACTTTGTTCCATATATAATGAAGCCCGTGAGTCACAGAATAGACGGACCTCTCCTTTTTTTTATACTGCCTCGCATCTCCTTTTCTGAACATAAGGAGAAATATATCACGCATATATAGATCCTCATACACGCATATATAGATCCTCATGCACGTCAAACTGCATGTATTCATAAAAAGGTATCGATCGGCCATGTGTATATCAATATGTCCATATGTCCCACTGCAGGCTCCCCCCCTTTTTTTTTTCAATTTCCTTTTCCTCAATTTCCATATGTCCCATAATCGAGTATATCGATCGGCTTGACTCTACGACACGGTCGTCGTTAAGGGTTAATCTGATTTGTCGGCTTGATTGCATGACACGGTCGTCGTGCAGGGTTGACTTGATCTATCATTATTTTTTTTTGACTTGATTTTTTTTTGTCAACTTGACTGCACGACACGGTCGTCATGCATGGTTGACTTTTTTTTTCTTCGGTTGACTTGACTGTACTACACGATCATCGTACATAGTTGACCTGATTTTGTCGACTTGACTGCACGACACGGTCGCCGTGCATGGTCGACTCTCTCTCTGTTTTTTTTTTCCACTTGACTGTACGACATGGTTGTCGCACACGGTCGACTTGATTGCACGACACGGTCGCCGTGCATGGTCGACTTTATTATTATTTTTTTTCTTCGGTCGACTTAACTGTACGACACGATCGTCGTACACAATCGACTTGATTTTTTTTTTTGTCGACTTTAATGCACGACACGGTCGTCGTGCGTGGTCGACTTGATTTTCCTTTTCTTTCAGTCGACTTGATTGTACGGCACGGTCGTCGTACGCGGTCGACTTGATTTTTTTTTTTCAGTCGAGTTGACTGTACGACACGGTCGTCGTACGCAGTCGACTTGATTTTTTTTCCTTTCAGTCGACTTAACTGTATGACACGGTCGCCGCACACAGTCGACTTGATTTTTGTTGACTTTACTGCACGACACGGTCGCTGTGCGTGGTCGACTTGATTTTCTTTTTCTTTCAGTCGACTTGACTGTACGGCACGGTCGTCGTACGCGGTCGACTTGATTGTTTTTTGTCGACTTTTATTGCACGACACGGTCGTCGTGCATGGTCGACATGATTTTCGTTCTTTCAATCGACTTAACTGTACAACACAGTAGCCGTACGCGGTCAACTTGATTTTCTTCCTTTCAGTCGACTTTGACTGTACGACACGGTTGTCGTACACGGTCGACTTGATTTTCTTTCTTTCAATCGACTTAACTATACGGCACGGTCGCCGTACGCGGTCGACTTAATTTTTGTCGACCTTTATTGCACGACACGGTCGTCGTGCATGGTCGACTTGATTGCATGACACGATCGTCGTGCAGTACTAACAGGCCTTTTGTATGCTAACCCTTTAACTCTTTTCCCTTTCTCTCTGTTTTTTTCTTTTTTAGTGCATATGGTGGCCTTCAAGAAGTTAACGAGACGCAACGGACAATTCCTTGCGATTGTGAGCCGTCCCAATGATAAGCCGGAGAATGGACTTGTCCTTCCTGTGGACCGACCTAGCATGGAGAGAATTTCTCAGGATTTTCCCGTCGCTGAGGACCCTGGCCATCTGTCACAATGGAGTTATGAATCGCATAGAGGGTCCGACAAGTCCGTCAAAGGTTGGTTTCTACGCTCACCTTTACACAAAGGGGCGCATGAACCAAGTCCACGCAACACACTGGGGCAGCGAATTATTTCTGAAGAAGCTTCTTGGGGGTCTTATTTCAGAACGACTGGCGAGTTTATGTACACCCCCAACTTCTGGGAATGGCTTGAATGCGTGTTTGTTCGTTGTAACGAACAACTTCACGGCACAGAACTCAGACATGCGATCAGATGCTCGATGTATACATACGATCGTAATGTCAACGTGATCAAAGCGTTTTGTGAGGCATGGTGCCCAGATACAAATACCGTGGAGACTTTGCAAGGGTCCGTGTCAATAACCCTTTACGACCTTGGCAAGCTAGGAAGACTTCCAGCGACTGGAGAGCTATACGAGGAGGTGATCCCTGGGCATCTTGAGCTAACCGGCACAGAAAGGGGTCGCAAGTTCTTACCAGAAACTTGTGAACACTTGTTTGCTGCATTTGCCATTCTTTGTGGGTTCAAAGGCAAAAGCACACATATTCCCGTGGCTAAGTGGATTAGCTTCTGGTACCGAGGTAGGACTCGCTATGCAAAGCCCCCTAATAGGCGGCCTCATAAGGTCCGTCCCAGGGAAACACATAATCCTTCAGGAGACCATTTTGTGGCGGAAGAGTGGAATCGCGAGGAGGAAGCTGTTTTTCGCGAGCTGGGCGTTAAGTCGCAACTGTGGGCAGAGACTTATCTCGCGGCTTTCCTCGCTTGTTGGTTGTCCATCTTTGTTTTTCCACAGACACCGACTGGGACCGTTCGTGCTAGCACTTTCAAGATTGCCAGTTTGCTCGCACGAGGGAGAACTTTCTGTCTTGCCATTCCTGTGCTGGCTCAGATTTATCATGGATTAAACACCATAGCACGAGCCCCGATAGCAGGAAAAGCCGAAGTGTGCATTCCCTTTCATTATATCTACGGGTGGTTGGCGTATTATTTCTCGACCCATTTTCCTCTTCCTACTGAAGTCTTGGGTCCACTTATGTGCCAATATTCTGGCGAAGGTGGTGCGAAGACTTATACAGAGCGCGATGCACGGGAGCTTATCCATGAAGGGTCTGTTATTCGATGGTTTCCTTACAGCTTGAAGAGACCTCTTCGCCTTGTGGATAGAGGAATGCCTCAACAGCGCCACAATCTCTTCATAGGCATTCGTGCTTGTTACTTGACCTTAAGGAGTGACAACCGTTTCATCGTGGAGCCCTACAGTCCATGGTACTTCACTCGCCAGTTTGGGCTTTGTCAGAACGTCCCAGGTACTTTGAAGGAAGACATTCGCTCAGCTTCGCTCGAGGCTGGTGTTCGCCTTTGGACGATATCTACCCGACTTGAAACGCACTCTGAAATATATTTCCCAGAGATTTCAGAGGACTTTGGGAGTTATACCAGCACATGGTATGAAGACTGGAAGAAGCGTTATAATTCACGCTTGTTAGATGGGGTAAGCAAGCTGATTATCAGTGCATCTTCCCAAGCATCAGCTGGTAAGCGAGATGTAATCGCGTTAGGGGACAAAGCACCTGCCGCCGCTGAGGACACCAGATTTCCTAGCAGTGACCCAGTTCCTCTAGTTATTGGCCAAGGGTCAAACAGAGAATCCAGTGGCAGAGTTCGATCATCAAAGAGACCGTCGGGTATGGTATTTGTGTTGATAATTCCATAGCAACATACTTATGCTGAAACTATGCTTACCCTCTCTACCTCTCTGTTTTTTTTTTACAGGCATAGAACAGGAGCAGGATATATCTGAAGACCATCATTTCAAGAGGAAGAAGCGGAGGCCTCAGGACTCCGAGGAAGATGATGAGAATGAACATCGCTCATTTCCCCCTGTACCAGACAACATCGAGACCCTGGTACTCACTTTCCTTCTTAAGTCTATTCCCCTTTTTTTTTCGCAATTATCCAACCAAGTATATTCTTCAGGCTCGGCTAGACTTGGACGTGGATGACATCTTGGAAACCACTGAATTTTCTGTTTCCAAGCCCTACCCTCCAGAGTTACAGGAGAGGATGGTCAGCCGCGAGAGTGGGGAAGTGAGACTACAACCGGTTGCCGCCGCCCAGGTAGACGAAGTCATTGATAGTGTAGCCTCCCAACATGTTCATGGTGTCGGTGCGCGAGCCACCATCGTGATTTCTGACTCACACCAAGCTGGCCCTGCTACATCATGCGACGCCTCCCACTTTTCAGTTTTCTCAGCAGATGACGTTGTAGCAGCAGGTGAACGAGCTCTAGCTTCGATATTGTGGGACAACGTTCACAAGAAGTTGAAGCGCTTGTCTCCTGATGAGGCACATTTAATTCGAGATGAGATCATGAAGGTTCTGGTGAGAATCCAAGAGATCCCTTCCGTGGACTTTTCTTCGATGCGCATTGCTGTTGAGGATTACTTAGACCATGTAGGTCGTCTTGCGACTTCGGAGAGTTCAGTGGGTAATAGACCCTCGACCGCTCAGCACATTGAGCGTATGGCAGCAGTTGAGGCTCGACTTTCCCAGACGACGTCATTGGAGGAGGAAGCGGCTAAGCACTTGAAGGCCCTCATCATTGCGCGTGATAATATATCTTCCGAACACGCCATTCTCAAAGCAAAGATGGAGGAAAAGGCCCGGGAATTGGAAGACGCCAATGCACTCGTCCTAGAGGCCTCCACCGAGCTAGAAGCCAAGCAAGCCGATGCCTCTACTATTAGGGCTGAGGTGGAAGCTGTGAGGACTGAGCCTCATATGTCCGAGGCAGAGGCGAACTCGCTGCAAGAATTGCGCAAGCTGGTGAGGGCCAAGAGGGAAGCTTTGAAGAGCCTCAAATGGCAACCGTAGGTCTCACCCCTTTTTTTTTTTAGGAATATCTAGGCCTTTTTTGTAATTTTGGATTTGACAAGCTGAATAAAGTGTTTTTTTTTTACCTACATTATCCATTATTCGCTCATCAATAACTATTCAAGTCTGCATCGTGACGATCATCAACCCATCGTCTCTTTTTTTTTAAATGTGACCGAGTCTTGACCAATGTAGTCAAGATTGCCTACGTACCCTTGCGAGGGATCAGGTCATGACGTAGTTCACGATACAAGAGTTTTTTTTTTTTAATGTGACTGAACCTCAACTAATGTAGTCAAGGCTGCCTACGTACCCTTGTGAGGGATCAAGTCATTACGTAGTTCAATATACAAGAGGATCTTCTTTAGGCATAGTAGCGCTTCAGGAACTTCCCGTTGATAGGGCCAATCCGCAAGCCATCTTTGTCGACCAACATGTAGGCTCCGTTTGTGTATACTTCTTTAACGACGTAGGGGCCATCCCACTTAGGAAGAAATTTGTTTCCAGTTCTGTGAGTAACCACAATTGGTCTTCGCACTGCAAGGACTAAGTCCCCAACTTGAAATGAGCGTATACGGAGACGCTTGTTGAAAGACTTGGACATTCTAGCTTGGTAGCATTCAAGACGTTGCTGGGCGTCGAGCCTTCTTTCATCTAACGCCTCCAGCTCTTCAAGTCGTAATTTGGCATTTTCTTCACTTGTGAGCCCTTCCTGTACTGCCATTCTCAAAGATGGGATTTGGCGCTCCAGTGGGAGAACAGCTTCAACTCCGTATACCAGCGAGTAAGGAGTGGCTTGAGTTGGGGTTCGGTATGTTGTCCGGTACGCCCACAAAGCTTCGCCAATCTTCTCATGCCAGTCTCTCTTTGATTTGTCAACTATTTTCTTGAGGAGACTACAGAGCGTTTTATTGAAGGCTTCAGCAAGCCCATTCGCTGCTGCATTGTAGGCAGAGGAGTTGTACTGTTTGAAGCCAAACTTTTCGCAAAGTGCATCCATGGCCTTGTTGTAGAATGGCCTCCCATTATCAGTGATGATATAACGAGGCACGCCATACCTGAAGATGATGTTCCCGCGTATGAAGTTGACCACTGTCTCCTTTTTCACCTCACGAAATGGAGCAGCTTCAGCCCACTTGGAGAAGTAGTCAGTAGCAGCAAGGATGTATGCATGCCCACCAGACGACTTTGGTGTCAATGGCCCGACGACATCTAAGCCCCATGCGTCAAAGGGCCATGAGGCAATCGTGGGATGCAGCGGTTCCGGCGGCTGGTGAATGAAATTTGCATGGACCTGACATGCTTGACACCTCTTTGCATAGTCCATGCAATCCTTTACCATGGTAGGCCAGTAATACCCCATCCTCTTGAGCTGGAAGTGGAGTTTTGGACCTGATTGGTGAGCACCGCACACTCCCGAGTGTGCCTCCTCCAGTGCCGTGGAGGCTTCATTGTCGCCAAGACACCTTAAGAAGATGTCGTCGAAAGATCGCCGATAAAGGGTGCCCTTGAAGTAGATGAATCGAGGTGCTCGACGCTTTATATCAGTTCTACGCCTAGGGTTGTCTGGCAACTTGCCGTATTCCAAGTAATCGATAAGAGGCTGCCGCCAATCTTCCTTATCGATTTCATAGACTGACGTTGCTCTACATTCATCATCATCTTGAGCATCGTCCACTGGAGGAACAACCCATCTTTGGCATATCGGGACCTTTACTTCTTCTCCCGTCAAAGTGAGGGCAGACGCCAGGCCAGCAAGCGCATCAGCTTGCCTATTCGACTCCCTGGGAACATGTGCTAACGTGAAGTGCTCGAATTGCTGAAGGAGTTTACCAGCATATTCAGCAAACGGGACCAATTCGGGCTTCTTCACCTCATATGCCAAGAGGAGTTGATTCACCACTAGCTTGGAATCTCCGAAGATCTTAAGCTCAGCAATATTCTTTTCTACTGCCATCTCAAGTCCAAGAATAAGCGCTTGGTACTCGGCAACATTGTTTGAGCATCTTTCGGTGAGGCCAAAAGCATAAGGTAACACATCACCTTCTGGAGTGACAAAAACAACTCCTGCCCCCGCACCATGTCTGCTTGCTGCCCCATCGAAGTACATCCTCCAAGGCGGTGTCGGCTCAACGAGCATAACATCCTCGTCAGGTAAATCATCTGAGAAGTTCCAAGTATCGGGAATCGGATGGTCAGCAAGGAAGTCCGCAAGTGCTTGCCCTTTAATTGCCTTTTGAGGCACGTAGACAATTTCGAGCCCTTGCAACAACAATGCCCACTTACCTACTCGTCCTGAAAAGTCAGAGCGGGACATGATGTACTTGAGAGGGTTCACCCTTGAGATGAGTCGAACTGAATGTGCTTGAAAATAATGTCGCAGCTTTTGGACAGAGAAGATCAAGGCCGAACATATTTTCTCGATCGGCGTGTAATTAATTTCTGCCACAGCCAAGGTCCGACTCAGGTAATAAAGGGCACTCTCCTTCTTCTCCTCGTTTTCTTGTGCGAGAAGGACGCCAAAGAACGTTCCTGAGCTGAAAGATAGAGTATGAGTGGTCGACCCGGTATCGGAGCCTGCAACACGGGTGGCCTAAGCAAATATTCCTTTATACTCTGGAAGGCATTCTTACAGGCCTGGTCCCAAATGAACTCCACATCTTTCTTCATGAGCCGATTAAATGGTTGACATCGTCCGGCAAGATTGGAAATGAAGCGACGGATGTATGCCAACTTCCCTTGTAGACTTTTGAGCTCATGAAGGTTCCTTGGCTCGGGCATTTTTAAGATTGCATCAATCTTTGAAGGATCAATCTCGATTCCACGATGCCGAACGATAAACCCAAGAAACTTGCCAGATGTGACCCCGAATGCGCACTTCAAAGGGTTCATCTTGAGTTGGTAACGACGCAGACGGTCAAACACTTTTTGAAGATCTGTTAAGTGTTCTTCCCTTTTCTTGGACTTCACAACCAAGTCATCAACATAGCACTCGACCCGCTTGTGAAGCATGTCATTGAATATCTTCTGCATCGCTCTTTGATACGTAGCCCCCGCATTTTTCAATCCAAATGGCATAACTTTGTAACAGTAAATGCCTTTTGGAGTCCGAAAAGCTGTCAGTTCTTCATCCTTTGGGTCCATGCGGATTTGGTTATAACCGGACATTCCATCCATGAAGGAGAGGGCTTCATGACCGGTCGTTGCATCAACCATGATTTCTGTGATGGGCAACGGAAAGTCGTCCTTGGGCATGCATTATTGAGGTCACGAAAGTCCACACAGATGCGAATTTGGCCGTTTTTCTTTCTCACTGGCACATGTTCGCAATCCAGGTGGGATAAGGGACCTCTCGAATGAATCCTGCTTCAATCAATTTGTCCACCTCAGCTGTTATTTGAGGTAGCAATTCGGGATGGTATCGTCTCTGTGCTTGTTTGATCGGTCGCGCACCGTGTCTAATAGAGAGGCGATGCACTGCGACCTTCGGGTCCAATCCTGGCATTTCTCTATAGGACCATGCAAAGACATCCCTATATGCAGTGAGAAGTTTGACATAGGCCTCTTCCTCTTCTGGACTTAGGCTTGCGCTGAGGAAGATTGGACGTCGTTCTTCCTCGGTCCCTAGGTTGACCTCTTTTAGCTCATCGACGGTGGCCTGCCCTCCTTCTTCCAAGGCATCTGGGGCTTCCTCTACTTCTGCCTCTTCAGTCTGGCCCTCATCAATATCTTGGATGGTGACATGACAAGATGACACTGCATCATCATCCATGACTTGACTACTCCCCTCATTCGGTTTGGTCAGGACTACCATTCGGGTGTTTGCCCTCAATGTGTTGTCCACCGTCACTTCTAACTTCAAGCGCCTCTGCATCCTTGAAGGAATTATGCTGCGAAGATCCTTTGTTTCAACGAACAAAGGAGTTGCACTCTCTTTTTGTGCCGTCGGGTCTCATCAATTTGACTAGTTGGCGACGAAGGTCCCAATCTTTGCTTAATTGACCTCCTTTTGTTCTCCTCAGGGACCTCTCCTAGTCTATCAAAGACTGATGATCTCTTAGGACGCTTGCCCAAACGATCGAACACGGAAGGCCGTGCAGATAAGACTGGCTCTGGCTCTGGCTCCGGCTCATCTCTTCACCTTCTGCAGAGATATACTCTGTATAGGCCTTCCTTATAGGGAAGTGTATGGGTTCGGATGGAGTATAACCCAAACCAGTTCGCGAGCTTCCAACAGCATACCCCTGCTCTTTTAATGCAGCCTGCGTCTTGGTCAACCCTCTTGTGCTGGATGTGTTGGTGCTTGCGTTGGACCTTGATAATGACTTCATATCTTGGTCATACCCAGCCTTTGCAAGCAGCTTGTAAGCATTGGGGTCGAATCCGTCTTGACGCTTTGTAGGTAGCGACCCTTGTATGGTGTGTGGTCCCTGCGTCGGCCGTCTAACCCTTTCAAGGGAGGACTGGAAGATTTGATTGCTTCAATTTTTGTGATGGGCAAGTTCAGCCCTTCCAAGCCCTCAACCTTCAAATCATTGCTGCGTGTAAAGGGAGATTCGCCTTCCTTCCTCTGTCCCTTTGGGAACATACCGCAAGACAGGCATTGGCCTTTTTTCCTTGATGCCTGGCTCGTCTCCCTCCCCAGTGCTTGAGGAAGCATCAAATGTTGTTGCCTTCTTTGTCACTGGCTTTCCTTGTTTCAAGCCTTCAACAACAACAGGTTGTTTCGACTTTTCCTTACCCTTCGAAGGCGACGTGTGTTGTACCCATCCTGTCACTTTGCTTTTGATATAAAATTTTGCATCAGCAAAGTGAGCTTCAGCTTCTGTAAACGGCTTATCATCTGCAACAACCGTTTCTGGTAGCCATCCTTGATGTACTTAAAGCACTGATGGAGGGTGGATGGTACTACCTCATGCTCATGAATCCAAGGTCGACCTAGGAGCAAGTTATAGGTCGTCTTCGCGTCTATCACATGGAAGAGCGAACTTGACTCCATGTCATCTATCAGCAAGTCAACTTTCAATTTGCCGATAGCCCTTTGCCCCCCTTGGTTGAAGCCTTGGATCATCAACCGACTGTCTAGGAGTTCATCAGCTGCCACTCCTAGATCCCTCATGACTTGAGCGGGCATGATGTTCACCGCAGAGCCTCCGTCTATCAATATTCGGTTCACTCGTTGTCCTCGAACATAGCCGGCCACAAAGAGTGGCCGATTGTGTGATTCAACTCCCAGGACAAGGTCTTCATTAGTAAACGTGATTGCTTCAAGGCAATCTACCTTGGGAGCAGGACGAGAGACGTCAGCCTCACTTTTCTCCTTATCCTCTTCACCAACAGTTTGGTTGCAAGAGGATGAGGAAGTCACTGCATCTCGCAGCTTCTTTGGAAGAAAGTCCCATAATGTAATTGGGACTCTCGCCTTCTGATGGAAAGGCTCTTCGATCTTAACAAGCGTTTTAAGTGTTCCCTTGGAGGTCGGCTTCTTCTTTCTTTGAATTATTTTGGACCGAACCTTCGGTCCGTTGGTTGCCTTGCACGAAGCATGCTTTCGTGCTTTTTGAGGGATGACCGACTTTTGTGAGGCATGCCCTCGAGTGTTTCGTGACGAGTGTAGGATGGGCTTCGAAGCTCTCTTCCGTCTTGTGACAAGAGGTCCAACCCTCCTCATCTATCTCAACACGATCCGCAGCAGCATGTGTGGAAGGCCTCGTAGCTGTTGTTGTTACCACTGTAGTCACCATGCATCTTGTGGAACCCGAGACATGTAACGGGTAAGAATGAGCCGTCTCAATCGAGACGGGGTCAAAGCTTCCAAACCTGATGGTCCGTACAGGTGACACCTCAAGTTCTTCCAGTGCAAAGACAACGTTGCTGGTGGTGGTGTCGTCATCAAACGCAATCTTTCCTTGACGTGCTAGGTCCATGATCTTTTCTTTCAGGACGAAGCACCTCTCCACTGGGTGGCTCACCAGGCGATGATACTGGCAGTAGTTTGGGTCGTTTGTACGACCCGCTTGTTGCGGACGCTTCATCGGAGGTAGCTCAATCAACTTCAATTCGAGCAAGTGCTCGAGCATACCTGCAACGTCGGAGTCTGGGAACGGGTATGTCTTGTTCTGCAACTCCTCCAGCGTAGGCTTCGTCTTTGCCTTCTGCTCAACGGAGGAGCCTTCTCTTCTTTCTTCTTCTTCTTCCCGGAGATCTTAACCGGGGCAACAGCAGCAACAGTCAGAGCCTGCTTGCCATCCATCTTGGAAGAGGACTTGCCCCCCTTCTTCGCATCCTGGCGCTCCTTCGTCTTGCCAGGCTCGAGTACAGGTGGCCCTTGCACACCACTGGTCCTAATGCTCATCTCCATGTTGTGTGCACGAGTTGCAAGCTCTTCAAATGTGTGGGGCTTGATCCCTTGTAGGATGTAGCGTAAGCCCTAGTGCATCCCTTGAATGCACATGTCGATGGCAGAAGCCTCGGACAAGCGGTCCCTACAGTTGAGGCTCAAGTTCCTCCACCTTTGTATGTAGTCCGTGACAGGCTCGTCCTTCAACTGGCGAGCGCTAGTGAGCTCGATCATGCTCACTGTGCGCTTAGTACTGTAGAACCTGTTCAGAAATTCTCGCTCGAGCTGGTCCCAACTGTCAATGGAACCAGGCTCGAGGTCAGTGTACCACTCAAATGCGTTGCCCTTCAATGAGCGAACGAATTGTTTCACTAGGAGGTCTCCCTCAGTTCCTGCATGTTGCAGTCTCGACGAAATGGGCAACATGTTGCCTTGGATTGCCCTTCCATCGAATTGCTGAAACTTCGGTGGCTGGTAGCTGGCAGGCATCCTCATCATGTCAATTCTCGGGGTGTAGGGCTTGACATATGCGTCAGTGATGAAGAGCTCGCTTGTACTTGGCCCTTAGGGCTTCCTTGATGATTTCCTGCAACTGATCTGCAGGAATGGACCCATCAGCAGCAACACGTAAGGTCCTTGTTGATGATGCCACCGTTGTGTCAGCAGTGGTAACACCTGTAGCCTGTCCTTGGGCAACAGCAGCATGTGGGGTTCCACGGTGTCAACGTTCTCGGAGCAGTAACAACAGTCTGTGAGACATGTCCTTCCTTGGGAGCACTGTTGTTGACTTGGCTTGATTCCTCCATGGCCTCAAGCCTGTTCATCAGGTATGCGATCTGCGAATCGCGCTCCTGAATGGTCTTCATCAAGCCTTCCAGCGTCTTGGCCATGATGGAGACTTGCTCCTCGAGCGATGATGTGTTGGTCATCATCGCGGCAGCACTCCTGTGTTGCGTGAGCTCTCGGCATCAGTAGCTTGCATCCGAGGTGAAGGAGGAGCAGAGTCATCACTACTCTGCAGGTCTTCAACGTCGGTAGTGGCCGCCTCCTTTGCAAAATTTGCTCCTCTTGTAGGAAGTGTTGAGCCACACATGCTCAACGAGAGCGGGCACATTGATGTCAACTCCTTGCCCTGTTGGGGTTGACGAGGCACTGGGGATGCTAGACCGAAGACAGGGTTGGTCTTCATCGTCACCCCGCCATGTGCAGCTGCCTCCCTAGCACTGCTCTAGTGTGGACCCTTTGTTGGGTCTCCAGGTTGCGATCCACAGCAGCATCATCAGACACGGCTCTTGTCCTTCATGTCAACAACGGTGAACTTCCTTGGCGCCATAGCAGCTTGCGAACTTGAGGTCTTGAAAGAGAGATGAGAGGTAGAGAATGTCCACCGGGCGTGCCAGAAATTTGTGCGCGGCAAATTTCGAGTCCGAAATTACGTAGACAGGAAAAATGAGTGAAAAATTGTTCTTTGTATTG